>JARGXX010000008.1:0-479460 GCA_030374765.1 Agarophyton chilense
GGTGGAGCAAAACCCGGCGACGGGAAGTGCTCTCAAGGTGTTCGAAAGCCTTGCTCCCTGGGGGAGGCAGACTCAGAGACAGAGCCCTCCGTTCCACCCGTAGTGTGGGGTGTAACTCCCACGGGGGATTCCGGCAGTACCGACGGAGGTGAGGGGTAGAAACCGTTGGATCGGGAATGGGTATGGGTATCCAAAGAATGGGGGAAAATCCGGCGAAGAGGAAAAACGGGCGAGGGTCGGGCACTAACAGGCACCGGACCGAGAACCAGAAAAGGGGCGAAACAACAAAAAGAAACCCAATACAGGGGCGAAAACCTGTCCTCGAAAGGAAACACAAAAAGCACGCAACAAGTAAGCAGAACCCCCACGGGGTATCGTGCACGCAGGTCGTCTGAGCGGTCCCAAGGGGGTGGTTGCACGGAACCCAAACGTGGGCACTCTCCAAGTGGAGTCGTGTCCCTACGCAGGCGTTGCTAACCAGAGCCCGTTCCGGGTTGTAAGCAATCCGAGCCGCGGGTGTCTCGCTTTCCGGTCACTATATATACTTCTCTCCCAATGGGGTCCTTCACCACTTCTGAGGATCGCCACAAAACCGGCACATCGGTACAACTTTCTTCTACTCCTCCCTCTTTCGGCGATAAGAAACGTCTCGCAACAGCAGTCTCAACCAGCCCTCTCACGGGAATGAACCCATACGTCCTCAACCCACTCTCGGGGCCATCGGCCTCCGCGCCGGCGGACAACGAAGCTCCCCAGCAGGGTGGATATTTCTCCGGTTTGGACGCGGCTCCGTCAGGTACCGAACCTTCCGTTTCGGCGAGCAACCGACATCCTCAGGAGGATTTGGACCTTAACGCGGTGGCGTGGAACTCCGCTCATGCGATGCCCTTGGTAGCAAACTCCAGAGGTTGGATCTCAAACGAATCCTTTCGAAGGTGGAGTCCCCTTACCGATCCGGTGATATATTCCCGCGCTCCGTGGTTCCATCCGACAGCGGTTCGCGACGATGAGCTCATCGACTCCTACGTGGAGGACGGCTTATTGCCGGGTGGCCTACCTGTCGAGGTTGTACGTTCTCCCGATTGGAGGGCGCGGGTAGCCATAGAGCCTCAGTATCTATACCGCGGTCGCGGGGAGTCCCTGGACAAGGCGCGCGCAGCGATGGCGGCTCTGGCCTACCAGCGATTGGAGAGGTCACGCTTTGACCATCTGGTTCCCCCGGAGTACGGTGAGGTCTCCTACGGGGATAACCTGGCAGCCTTTCCCC
This sequence comes from Agarophyton chilense, assembly GCA_030374765.1. NCBI lineage: Eukaryota > Rhodophyta > Florideophyceae > Gracilariales > Gracilariaceae > Agarophyton > Agarophyton chilense. The sequence continues at coordinate 1,268 of JARGXX010000008.1, forward strand.
GAAGCCGAGTTCCGCGGACCGGGTTTTCCTCTCCGAGAAGATATGCTCCAATGGAGTCGTCCCATCCTTCGGGCTGAATTCAGGTACCTTCAACGGCAGTTTACCCAGTATGGGTTCGATCGACGCGTGCGCTTCGAGCGCCGCTCGCGCTCCCGTTTCGGGTTCCTTGTCCCGTATCCTCACGTGGAACTGGAGCGTATCCGTAACACGGCGAAGGTTGGGCGATTCGTGCCCCTTCCAGCTTGGTGGAGTAAGGTCGAGGTCCCCCGAGGGTGCTTTGCTGAACTGCCCCCATGCATCTACTATATCGGGTCTCGTTTGATGCACGACCCGAACTCGGGATACTGGGCCCTCGTTGCAGCCGAGTGGGCAGCCCGCGTAGCGGCGCACCTCCTCTGGGATGCTCATGACCATTTCCGTATCTGGTATATTCCTCCGATGCTACGGACCATCATGCGTCAGATCGACCTTGTCCCAGCGTTGGGTTCGGCCAGCAGCGTGCAGGACCTGTATCCAATCTTGGACGTGATCGACAACACCCAATGGGATCGAGTTCCAGTGGAAAATCAGCCCGCAGGTGAAGGATCCGCGCGAGACAAGTCTCCTGGCCGGTACGATCCGGGCTACAGTAACTGGGTCTATTACAATCTTTTCGAAGGGGTTCGCATCAGCGCGGCGCAAGCACGGGCGCTGATTGACTCGCCTCGACCGATGCCGGTGGGACACCCGACGGGGTTCATTTATACCGACGATTACGAGTACGAGCCTCCAGTAGACCTGGACGATCCAGCGTTGGATAACGACGTGCCAGCTCCTAGTGGAGTACTCCCTGTGGAGCCATCTGCACCCTTCCAACCAGTGGGAACGACCTCAGCTGCGGCGGCGAATGCATCCGGTGGCGGTCCATCTGCTCCCCCCGGGTGGGGTGTGAACAACCTTGCGCAGGCGCCGGTTGCCACTCCGCAAGCGGATAGTGTGCGACAAGGCCTCGTGAACGCGGGCATTCCGATTCCCCCGGGTATGACGGATGTGAGCCAGATGTTGGCTTTCGCCTCGGCGTACCATCAGGGTCAGAATCCCAACGGTGGGGCGGGTCCTTCCTCGGGCTTTCCGTAGTTCTGCCTTCGGGCAATTGTAGAGTCCATAGCTTGGCGACAATAGTAAACTTCTGATATTTGCATAACTTCTTTTCTTCTTCCTTCCTAGGATCTTAACTTCTACTTCTTTCTTCTTCCTTCTTAGGATCTTCTTCATCTTCGTCTTCATCTTCTTCCCTTCCTAGGGTCCAATCTTCTTCTTAATCTTCTTCTCCACTTCGTGGGTCTTCTTTTCCTTTCTCATCAAAAACTGTCCCGATAACCGGTGTTGTGTTCCCCGGTTAACGGCGCTAGGCCGAGGGCCAGTAGACATTCCCTCTCAATACGTGTTCTTCGGGATACTCTCCTCAATTCCTCTTCACAGGTCCAACATCTTCCTCACTTCGAGGTCGCATCCACACCAGTTCCCGTGGTGGCTTACCCGACTTGGGCACGATCCAGATTTGGAGGCAAGGTTACCCGGGCGCGTCGGTGATAGGATAAAACCTTAGACCTCGGAAGGTGCTCAATGGGTTCCACTGTATCCTCATCAGGCGGGAATCCGTACCATCGGACTTGGTAGCGAACTTCTCCCTCGGGGGTGTAGATGTGACGCACGATGCGATCGATAACGAATTCCTGCGGGTACACTTTTCCCTGTTCGGGCTTCTCTTCCATCTTGGAACGCTCTCGTTCTCTTGAGGGTGTCAACGTAGGGTTTAGACACACCCCGGTGGGTTCTTTTCCGTGTTGCGAGCGGGTCTCAGCACTTCGTCCAAACGGCGCCGAGTGGCCTGTGGGCTACGTTGTAACTTCCGTCTACGGAGTCAAAACGGCCCAGTTTTGGGTTCTTCTTAAATCTGAGATCTTCCCGATAACAACGGTGTTCTTAGATTCCGTGACGGTTGAGAAACCGCGACGCGGGAGCGTCTCCAATCTCAGGGGGGTAAGACTTCAACGTCAACCCGAGCTACGGGGACGAAGGTTGCTCTTGTGCAATGCGCCATGCGACGGAGGCGGTTTGCGCGACGGTTGGTTGTCAGAGCCTTTTGATTGGCTCGGTGAGGCGGGTTGCGCGACGGTTGGTCGTTAGAGCCTTTTGATTGGCTCGGTGCCATTCGACGTGTGCCACATAAATGCGCGGGCGCCGGTTGCCACTCCGCAAGCGGATGTGAGGTGGCGCTTTCGACACGCGCTAGCACTTTTCTGAGCTGTCCCCGACGGGTCTCACTCATTTCTTTCCCATTCCTGAGGGTTCAAGTGTCTCCATAGGAGTTCCTATTCCCATTCCATATCGGAGAGCCAAATTTGGTCAACCTCGTCGTCGAGATCTTCCCCGTGCGGGTCCGCTGACACAGCTCGTTCCCGAGAAAGCGGGGTTTGAGTGTGCGACACCTCAGTGTCTCTTCCGCGGCGGCGGGTGATCGTCGGCTCTGTAGGCGTTCCGGGTGCGGAGTTCTCCACACGACTCTCCCTAGGCGGGGTTTCGTCATCTTTTCTGACGTCGTGCTCGGCTGGGTCGGCGGTGATGTCGCTACCCATACGCTGGGGTTGTGACTTCTCTGTCGCCGGCTCGGTCGGGCTCGCCGTCTCACTGTGAGAACTAGATTTCCTGTTAGGGCGACTGGCAGACGCCGAAACATCGTCCTGCGAAGGAACTAAGTTCTCCTCCCCCTCCTTAGGCGGAGAGCCAGGAGGCTTGATTACCTCCGGTGGGGGAGTCTCTCGGTAAGAGTTCGTTGACTGGGCCCTTGAGGGAGCGGGCCCAGGTTCGGGAGTATCCGAAGTTTCCGGTAGGTCGGTTAAACCACGTTCCGGGTGCGGAAGTATAACGGGGCGGTTGTTCGAATCTCCGCCTGACGGGTTAACTTCCGTTGAATCATCCCCTGTGGAGGGCGTTGGTGCCGACACCACTTCCACATTTGGGTTGGGCGCTCGTGTGATGCGGTCCCTGGAGATTCGTTCGTGGCGGTTAGCGATATCCAATACCACCGTGTCCGGGTCTACAGAAACCACACGATAGGGTCCTGTCCACAATTGGCGAAAGCTTGTGCCTACGTTCCTTTTCAGGATTGTAGTATTCCTTTCGAAGGAAGACGAAGTCGTCGGGCTCCACCTGAGGTAGAGGTTTGCGAACCCGATTGTCAAAGTCCTTCTTGTAGGCGTGTTGAGCTTTGTCCATTGCTTTCCGGGCTATCGGCACCATCTTCGTAAGCCACTCCTTCCAGGCTTCTCGGTACAATCCCGGTGACGGGTACGTCGACAGCGTCGGTTGAGCCTCGATGGCGACCGGCGGCAGTGTCCTCGACAGTACCAGTTCGAATGGGGATAACGATGTAACCCGATGTACCTGGGTGTTGTATGCATACGTAATAGCGTCTGTGTACAAGTCCCAATTTTTGGGGTGATCCGCAACATACGATCTCAAAGCGTTGAGTATCGTGCGGTTAAACCTCTCCATTTGGCCATTCCCCTGAGGGTGATACGTAGTAACAAATAAATTCCTTACATCAAGGATTCGACATACATCCTGAAAGAACTTTGATGGGAATTGCCCTCCGTTATCGGATAACAAATGCACCGGCTGTCTATATACGAACACTTAATGGGTCACGAACGCTTGCGCGACGGTAGCGGCGGTGATCCGCTTCAGCGGCACAGTTCTCGTTAGCTTAGAGAATCTGTCAGAAATGACAAGCAGATACCGATGACCTCGGGGCGTTCTGATAAACACCCCTAGGATGTCTATGGCCACGAATTTGAGTGGAGCCCGTGCCGGGAACAGCGTCCACTTCTTAGAGTGCTTCCGAAGTTTGACGTCATTCTTGGCGCAATTGGCGCAGGCCCGTCTGACGGCGTAACAATCGAATGCCATTGCCGGCCAGTAAAAGTCCCTTCTCAACGTGAGGTACAGTTTTCTTCCCCCGGGGTGGGCGCCAACCTTCAAATAGTGAGTGAGGTGTAATACTCTCTGTTGTAGGGTGTGCGGCACCACTATCCTCGGGCGAGGTCCAACGGTCCTGATTAGGTAACCCTGATCGTCGTCCTCGAAAGGTAACTGAAATCCTCCGTTGAGGCGAGCCCGAATCCGTGTACAGAATGGGTCGAGCTGTTGCTCGCGTACCATCTCTTCTGGAGAGATAGGTATAAAAGAGCCGAGCGGCGAATCCAGACTCTCGTTGACGAGTATATCGTCACAAACATCATCCGTCAGCGGTTGAGCTCCTCCCTCGAGGTCCGATACCATAAAGCATGGGATGTCATCGTCCTCGTAGGGTTCCGTTTCCGCTGTTGTTTCCAAGCGGGATAGTGCATCAGCCTGAGTGTTCAGCTTCCCTTTCTTGTACAGGATCTCAAAGTCGAATTCCGACAGTCGGAGACGCCAGCGCATGAGGCGGCTCGAGGGTTCGGAGATCTCCAGGAGCCAAAGCAAGCATGCGTGGTCCGTATGGACTTTGAAACGAGTACCAATCAGATAGGGGCGAAGTGTAGCTAAGGCCCACACAACGGCTAAACATTCTTTCTCGGAGACCGAGTAGTTCCTTTCATGGACATTCAGAGAACGTGACCAGTACCCAATAGGGTGACGTTCACCATCCTCAGAGGATTGGAACAGTGCACACCCTACTTGGTTTGCACTAGCATCGGTGTCCACTTCGTAAGGGAGCCCAGGATTGGGTAGAGCCAAGATTGGCGGTGATGTTACGGCATTCACCAGTGCCGTGAAGGCAGACGTTTCCGCGTCGCCAAAAGATTCCAGTTCAACTGGTTGTCCCTTCGTCAGGAGCCTGTTGAGGGGGGTGGCAATATCCGCAAAGTTCGGGACGAATCGGCGATACACGTTACACAGACCTAAGAAGGATCGCAACTCCGTTTGAGTTTTCGGGTGTTTTGCTTCCTTCAAGGATTTCACTCGTACTTCATCGATTGAAAGCTGTCCGGGACGGATGATATGACCCAGATATTTAACCGAATCGGTGAAAAACTCGCACTTCTTGAGTTTCAAGGTGATTCCCGCGACGCGGAGTATCTTCATTACGTCCCTGACGTGTTCGAGGTGATCATCCAGGTTGTTGGAGAAGACAATAATGTCGTCTAAATACACTAGACACGTCCTCCCCTTGAAGGGAGCCAACAGAATGTCTATCGTTCGTTGAAACGTTGCGGGGGCATTTGTCAACCCAAAAGGCATCCTCCGGAATCGGAAAAGTCCTTGATGACACACGAAAGCCGTTTTGTCCCGATCTTCCTCCCTAATAGGGACTTGCCAGTAGCCCGAATTGGCGTCGAGGGTAGAGAAAACAGTAGCGCTCCCAAGGGAGTCGATTTATTCGTCCATCCGAGGGATCGGGTACACATCCTTAATGGTTACCTCGTTCAGGCGTCTGTAATCGATGCAGAAACGCCACGATCCATCCGGTTTCGGAACTAACACCACTGGTGAGGCCCAAGCGGACTGGGCAGGTTCAATTACGCCCGCTTTAAGCATCTTCTCCACTTGAGATTTCTCCTCTTCCCGAGCTTTCGGTCCAGCCCTGTAAGGGTGTTGGGCAATAGGCGGAGTGTTCGGTAACAAGTCGATGCGGTGTTCTGTAATCCCAATAGTTCCAAGGGAACCATCCCACATGGGGGTAAATTCACGAAGCATGTGCCTCAGATTCTCCCGATGAGATGCGGGTACATGGTTGAGATCCCATTTTCCCAATTCCTGAACAGGATCCGTCTGGTCTGCTCCTGTGATAGGGGCCGTAACCTCCTGAGGTTTAAAGTGTTCAGCGTGTGGAGCTGCAGTCGTATGCTCACCGTCTTCCGCGATTTCGGCAGTGTCCTCCCCCTCCTTAGGGTCCGCCACACCAAGGACCTCTGCGATAGAGATCTTTGTAGGTACGACCGCATGCGGGTGTGGAAGAACAGAACCCAGGATCTGGTGTTTGACCAAATGCTGCGTTGTCTTTCCAAAGTTGGCTACCAAAACCTTGAAAGGTTTATCCGGTTCCACGGAGACAACCCCATTCGCAAGGGCGAGTTGACGCCGCGTATACAGAGACAGGTTCGGTTGTATCACATGCACACCAATTTGCTTGGTAACATCTGTGACCCAAACCTGGGTTTCTGGCGGGATAGCCCCTGACTTCGCAACCTTTACCCGTGTAGACACCGGGTCCTTCTTCACAGATTTCTGCACGACGGGGAGAGGGACGCGTGTTCGCGCTGCTCCCTGTAACAGTTTACGAACGATTGGGATCGTAGACCCGTCTTCGAGTTCCACAGTTCTATTCCGAGGACGGATGGCTTCCACGGAGCGGTCGCAAAAGTCACAACCCAGTATGAGTGGTGCTGCAAGTGACTTGCTTACAATAAACTCTAGCTGAACGAGATAGGAGCCTAACCTCACCATGAGGGAAATTGTACCCAGTGTCCGTAGCGGATTGTTGTTCGCATCGGCGATATCCAAACGTGGACCGGTACGAACTTGAACCCGGAGCAGCGGGGGTAACAATTCAACATGAATTAAGTTAGGAGCGGCTCCTGTATCCAGGACAGATATTTGACGAACCATAAACTGGTTGGACAGGCTGAAGTCGGCGAATACTTTATAATTCCGCTTGGCCATTACCATAACTCGATCCGGAATACGGAGATTACGGGACCGTATCCACGGGCGACGGAGGACACTAAACTATCCCGAGTTAACGTCGGTGTCAGCCGTTCTCCTTGAAAGGATAGTCACAGCTGGGGAGCGAAGCTGGAGCGCCTCGGGCGTCTTCAACTCCGGCTTAGAAGACGCCCCTCCCGCAGGGGAGACTCCCAAGTTTAGTTTTTCGAAGCGGACCCCACCGAATTCGGTGCAGCTGCCTCGAAGGGGACCGGTTGTTCCCCGTTCGCGGGTACAAGTTCTGTATCCCTGTCAGCAAGGTGAGCTCGGAGTATCCTTTGTTCTTCTTAGGACCTATTCGGGACTCGAGCTTTCTCCTTAGGGGTCAGAGCCTCGTACTGAGCGATAATTCGTGAACCCTCCCGCAGGGGAAATGTGCAGTCTGGTGCTTTGTGGCCACGGAGGTAACACAAATAGCAAATCAGCTCTGCCGGGTTCGGTTGTGGACGTGAATCCACGCGACGTGGTGCTGTATCCCTCCATCCGGGGCGAGAGAACCGAGCAGCGGTATTTGCAAAAGGTAGCGATGCAGCTGGCACCCTCCGTCCCTGGGTATAGAGCGCAGGGTCTTCATCCGTAGTCGGAGCGGATGTCGACGGCAACTCAGACGTACCCATAGATTCGGGGTTACTTCCCATGAAGTGAATGTTATCATTGACCCCCACAGAGGCAGGGCCTCCTGCGAGTGACAAAAACGAGTTACCTCAATCGGCGAGGAGTGCACGTGTCGGCCGACTCTTTCGGTTCTGCCGGGCACGGAGAGTATCCCCCTCAGCCTGGGCGTACTGAACCAGTTCCAAGTAGGTCAGCTTGCGCTTCTCTTCCCGATGTCGGGCAACCAATGCCTTTATCGAGGGGTCCAAACCATCCACAAAAATGGTGCATCTCTCGTAGGCGGGGAATACATTCCCGCATCGGTGAAACGCTTTATTCAAGCGAGTTGAATACACCGTTTCGGTTTCCATCGGCTTCTGCCGCGTATCCCTTAATGCAAGGATTGCTTCCTGAATCGCATTTCCAGTAGCGTATGACCTCAAGAGGTACTACACCGCTTCGGGCCAGCACGTGACTCCCCCTTCCGAGGCTCGGGATGATCCACGGACGGAGTTGAACTGGTCTTCAGCCATCCCCTTTAAGAAATAGGGTAATGCAAGATACGCTTGCGCTTCACTCATACCGAGGATGTCAGCCTCCTGGACGAACCTCGCAAGGAAATCGAGCACCAGAATTGGGTCTGTTCCTGTGAACTCCCTCTTCTGTAGGGTGATGCTCAGCCTTTTGATGTAGTCCTTGACCCTACCCGTTCCGCGGGATGTTCGATCTCCCGAAGGGTTATCCAACCGGTAATAGCGGTACGATAGCAGCTTCCGATAGAGAGGATTCGTCGGCTTCAGCTCCCTTAATCCAAGGTGTTTCCTACCCTTCTTCCGGGTACGGATTGCCCCTTGAGAGGTGTAAATAGCCTTCGACCGAGTCGCCCGGGATGACCGGCGTCCATCTTCACTATCCGAAGATTCGGAGGACGAACTCGATGACGAGCGATTGGGATCGGAATCCGATAAATCCTCTTGGAAGTGAACCCTCTTCTTGGACTGGCGGCGGTCCCGTTTAGCGAAGCGGTGTTCTTCGTCTTCCGAAACGTCGGGTTTATCCTTCGAGGCTTCTGTGTCTCCGTCCATACGGATAATGGCCTCGAGGGTGTCCAGCCGAGCTCGGAAGCGTTCCGCTTGCACGCGGTGTTCATCCACGAGGCTCCGGTACTCCTGGATAAAGACCCCAGGGGTACCAAAGCTTTCCAAAAGGGAGTTCACATCCCTCCTCAGGGTAAGAAGGTCATCAGCGACTCCCCGCACCGGGGCGTCCTCCACCTTGAGGCGGAGCGTAGTAACCTCCTGAAGGAGCTCGACGTGAGCCGCGTTGGCGATATCGATTCGAGTCTCCAGGCGCTGTAATTCAGGGTCGGCCCGACTTCGGGGTGCTGCTGAGGGGGTCTCCACCACTGGAGCTGGGCCCACAGCCACGACCTCTCGAGGACCTGAAACCACTGAGGGTGCTCTCCGAGTGTCCGGATCGATACCGGAATCGTTCCGACTTTCGGGAATTGAGCTCCTCGACCTAGGTGGGGCAGGGGGCTCTGAATCAGCTTGACGGTTCGATCCAGTCCTGGAACCACGGGTAGGCGGCGACATGCTGCAGACACGACACCGACGATTCGGGGTAACGATGAAATTCGATCACGAGATTCCTGGAGAACGGATGACGTAACACAAAACAAAAATAAAAACCAATTCCACCCTTTCCAAAGGGGACCACTACAACAAATCTTCACAACGGTGCTTCCTCTTCCAGGAGATATTCCAACACGTGGATGACCAACTCAAAAGTCCGAGAACGGCTTCTAAGTCGGGAGACCACTTGTGGAGCAAAACCGGGCGACGGGAAGTGCTCTCAAGGTGTTCGAAGCCTTGCTCCCTGGGGGGAGGCAGACTCAGAGACAGAGCCCTCCGTTCCACCCGTAGTGTGGGGTGTAACTCCCACGGGGGATTCCGGCAGTACCGACGGAGGTGAGGGGTAGAAACCGTTGGATCGGGAATGGGTATGGGTATCCCAAAGAATGGGGGAAAATCCGGCGAAGAGGAAAAACGGGGCGAGGGTCGGGCACTAACAGGCACCGGACCCGAGAACCAGAAAAGGGGCGAAACAACAAAAGAAACCCAATACAGGGGCGAAAACCTGTCCTCGAAAGGAAACACAAAAAGCACGCAACAAGTAAGCAGAACCCCCACGGGGTATCGTGCACGCAGGTCGTTTGAGCGGTCCCAAGGGGGTGGTTGCACGGAACCCAAACGTGGGCACTCTCCAAGTGGAGTCGTGTCCCTACGCAGGCGTTGCTAACCAGAGCCCGTTCCGGGTTGTAAGGCCGAAACGATGGCGACGAAGAACCTCTAAAGGTATCGAAGACCAACCTTGGTTCCCATTTACTCTGAGCTTCGGACTGTCAGATCTCGTCTCCCTAAGTAGGGCCCACTAACTAAACTCTACAGTAGTGCACACCTGCTAAGGGCCTTACACGTGAAGATCCCACTGTCAGGGCCCAAAAGTCCAACGTTCTAACAAATATCCGAAAATCGGTGCCAAAATTAAGCCACGTGTATCACGGGGCCAATCCAACCATGGGCCATCCGAATTTTCACTTCATAGGCGAACTCTAACCAGAAAACAGTGCCACCTCAGCACACCTTGGAGGGGATCATAGTCATAACCCTCGGAGGGTTCAATCCTCATTCCATGAGTTGCATCTTCAAGTATCTCCTAACTGGGCGCTGCTCTACACCAGTAACGTGAGCCATGTGGAACGTTATGGTCATATTCTTCCCTAATCATTCATTATCCTTCGCAGAATTTGAAGTCGTCCTCAAAGAGCCATCTTCGTTGTAGACAAAAGCCCAATGTCCCATATGTTTGCGCATACGACACTTACTCTTGGACTTCAAATCCGCCAATTGTTTAGAATTGATAGTGCGCTTCTTACGTCCATATGAGCTGGTACTTGCAGAAATAGCCTGTACTGAACGTTGCAAAGAACTTTCTGAACCTTTAGGCCGATCGCATTGCCGAATAAGTGAAGCAATGGATGAATATGACAAGGACTTCAGGTAGTCATCAGTCGTAGAAAAGGCATCAAAAGATTCATCACGAGGTGCGGAAGCGGCGAGAACCGATATTCGCTGATTCGGATCAAAGGAAGCATTGGCCATCAACATGAACGCAACAAATGCGTCTGGAAGTTTTGACTTGCTGGAATGGAAGTTGAACATGGACACTTGGGCCTCGAATTGTGACTCGAAGTTCTTGAAAGTCTCTGTTGAACCACTCTTGGTGTTCAGTAGATCCAGAAAGTCATTATACACTTCACTGACGACGGCCAGAGCGTCACGTTTGTGAAGACCATTAACAATTGCTTCAACGCCATCACCTGTCTGAATCGTCGAAGAGGGTATTTTCATACAAATATCACTTATGCGACCAAACAACTGTGAGAGTAGCAAAATTACCTGAAGTTCTTTCGGTATCTTGCTCGAGTTGAATCAGGTAGTCTATCATGGAACGATTTCCAGAGCGATACGGAACGAGCGTATTGGTCTTGGTCGCCTTTCCAGTCAGTCCAAGGAACATGGCGGATATCCTACGGAAATCGCGGCCGAGAAGGTAAATCTGAAGCGCAGGTAGCTAGGCCCTTAACTTAAAAGGTTGTGATAACAAACAACCCGTAACGTAACAATGAGAGTGATGTATCAAACAAAAGGTAGCGTAACGTAGTAGCAGTTTTACATCAATCGATGCTCGTTCTTGTGAGTTCATGCATCGTGGGTAAGCTATATATAGTATTTTTAGAGTATCTATGTAGTCTATGATGGTTCCGAATGCGGAAGCACTTCCAATCAGGTGAGCACGCTTTGATTAGCAAGATATCCGAAAGGGCCGCAGCCCAAACGAGATGCATATGCGTCTAAAAGGGCTTCGTAACCATCCCAAAGAGGTGACAGAAACAGTAGCTCTTGATACAAATAATGACAAACGATGCCAAGCGATGACAAACGATGCCACGGGAAAACAATAATATCCATGTAGGCCATAAAGTTAACAACTACCAGCTATGTAGACAAAATATGGCGACTATTCAACCAAGCCGCACTACAATTGTTTTCGATGGTGGAGATCAAATTGCGCTGTCTCTTTGTACCGGACTTCTTCGTTTCATCTAAGTACTTCTGTAAAAGCTCGGGTACGTTTTTGCTGAGCGAATCCGTTGTAACCCAGTCTGCTTCGTCCTGAGCGAAACCAGTCCACTTGACCAGTAGCTCTATCTTCTTATTGGGGAGTCTAATGTCTTCGAAGTCTTCGGTCACCAGTAGCTCGTTTTGTTGACAAGAGAAATGTGTTTTGATCTTTTCTGAAACGTCATCATCTTTGTTCTATAAACGCTTGAGTCTTCGGCCTTGAAATAGTTCTTTCTGAGAATTGAGGAGGTTCTTTACTTCGAGAATGAATCGGTCGCTGCAATTTGTTACCCGGAACGGTCCTAGCCACCAAAGACTAATTTTGGACCTGATATGTTTCTTTAGAACCGATTGCAATACCTAGTCGCCTTCTGTGATGTCGATAGACCTTATACCGGTCCTCCGACGGTTGTGCGCCTCGATAGAAGATTTTCATTTTTTTTGTGCACTTTTTGAGCAGGTGTGATGAATGCTTTCGAGGGCCGTCTGCATCTTCTAGATTTCCAGGAGGGCCTTCGTTCGTTCGCCGTAGATTTCGTTGACAGTCGATACTTCATCCTGACTTCACGGTATGGCGGAGAGTGGAGAGTTCTGTGGTAATCCGTGAATACAATTAAAGGTCATTTTCCATTAAGCTTCTTCGTTTGAGCACTGTGCAATGCTGACTAGACTTCTGGCAAGAAAGCCGCCCAGACGGAATGCGGAAGCTGGAACTCGGAGAGAATGGCTCGAGTGGCTCCCAGCAACTTGCGGCATACAACTTCGACCGATCCATTAATCCACGGGCAGTAAGGAAGTTTAAATTGGTGGTTTACCTTCAGCTTATGAGCCAAAAGTTTAACCAGCATTTTCTAGAAATGGCGTCCTTGATCCGATATCCACGACCTCGCCACTCTGAATGTTGCGAATCATTCCCCTAGCTCCTCCGCGGCGGTTTCAGCGGGCGCTTTCTCCGTGCTTCTGAACTACACATATCCAGAAAGATTGTCCTTTACAATCAGAATGTATAACATGCTCTTTTCGCCCTTTTTTGATGTGGCAAACGTCGAAGTGGAGCAGTTCGTTCGGTTTGCTGGCATCAGTAGTATGTTCTAGAGGCCTCAGGACGACATTTCCGGGTTCAGTTGCGATTCAGTGGAAACATGACCGTAGAGAATCCTTGGTATGGCTCCTAAGATTCTTCCATCAGAAATGTGCAATAACCGTTTCTGTCGTTGTGTCGGCTGCTCTGTGTTCTCCTCTCCCGGTGTGCGCGGCAATCAAGATCCGAAGTTGTAGCTTCGTGTTTTCGTCGGTTATCCATATCTGTCCCGTAGGAAATCCGAAAAATCCACCTGTCCGCTGAGCTCTCTTGGGAAATGATTTACGACTTTTCTGCTGAGACTCGATGATATCTTGCGGCGACGGCCAGTAATGCGCTTTATTGACTCCGGTGTTGATTGGTGCAGTCATTAGTGCTCGTATTCGCCCCGCGTTAGACGGCTGAACAGTGTTTTTCGTTTTGACAGCCCACCTGGTAAGTATGGCGGCCAACACGTATTGATCTCCAGCTACATGTTCTACAATGAATCGAAACCCGTTCAATTTCAAATCCCAGCGAGTGAGCTTGTGGGTTGTGTGCCGCGCAATTCCTGGGCTACGGCCATATAAGTCGTATATGTGGATAAGGCTCGCATGATCGGTGTAAATGGACACGGTCCGTCCGACCGTCAAATAATCCAGTCTGCACATGGACTCTATGATCGAATTTACTTCCTTTTCTGACACACTTCCCCTTTCAGAAGAGTTGGTAAAGGCTCCGGAGAGAAAACAAAATGGTTAGTGCGTTTGTTCGTCGATTTTTTTCTTCTGTTCCTGTACTGGTGACTGGGTTAAAGTTGCCGCCCAATGAGTGTCCGAAGCGTCTGTCAACAGACACATTCTGTAACCTTGCTTGGAAATTGCTAATTTCGAAGCAGATGCGAGGCTTTTCTTGACACGCCCGAAAGCTTTGGAGTGTGCGCGGTTCCAGGAGAGCTTCACCCTTCTCAGCTTTTTCGTCCGTTTTCCGGCTTTTTGCATGCTTCGTCCAGAAGCTTATGGAGCGGCTGTACTGCTCGAGCGTAGTCTAGTATAGATGTTCTCATCCCATTAGATGAGCAAAGTAGTTGTTGCAACTGGTCCCCAGTTCGTGGGGGCTTCATCGCAAACAAGACTTCAAAGTTTCTTGGGTCAAATTGGGCTTCTACGGATAAAATTATCCTTCCGCATAACTTTACCTTCGCAGTGAAAGAACAAGACTTCTTAGGGTTTACCTTGAATCTAGTTTCCGTGCAAACTCCGAAGAATTCTGCGATTTCGGACTAAAGCTGTTCTTCATTTTTGGCGTGGATGAGAAAGTCGTCTAGCCATCGCAGCCTGCGATCTATCTTTCCCTCAAAATTCTCCCTTGCCACGGATGGGAAGTGGTTTCCGGAGTCTGTGCCTCCGTAGAGTTTTGGTTGGCGAGTAAATCCCTAACGGGGTTTGAATTGACATTAGCTCTTGCGATAGTTTGCCCAAATAAATTTGCCAGTAGCTATGCGTAGAATCGTTGTTCGCGAAACACTTGCTTCCTACACAGCCCTGAAGCATTGACTCGAAGTGCGGCATTGCTGACTGGAGAGGCAATGTCTTCGAGTTTGTGGCACGAAAGTCGACGGTGAAACAGAGCTTGTCAGTCTCGGGCTTTGGGACTGCGAGTGCAGGGCATGCCCATCGTGCTTGGTCATGCTTGTAAACCGCACCGATCATCTGGAGTTCACGAATAGTGTGCTTGATAAAAAAACTCTCTGTGCGGCTGACTATAGTCGTTGGGGAGAACGATATGGTTTGGCATTCGACGAAAGTTTGATGGAGAGAGGACGCACATTGGCGAAAGGATCTGGTCCCAACTTGATTCGAAAACAACTGCGGTGCTTGTCCAAGAGTTTTCGAAGCTTTCTATTGCCTGCTTCAGATAGACCGTTCTTCTTGGCATCCTTGATCGCCGACTGTATCGCATTGTCGATGGACTCCGTGAAGTCTACTCAAAATCCTGCGTGGAAGCACTCGGGTGGCTCCATGGGATCTTCATCTGTATCTGCGTAGCTGAAGCATCTGTATTTCGCTAAAGGGAGCCTGCAGTGTCCTCCTTGAAGTTCTTCTTCTGATTTGCCGTCTAAAGAGACGCTACGCGGTGCAGATGCTTGTTGAAATCGAAACTCATGGCATTCAGCAATAGTCTGCCCAGGTATACCTCAAGCATTTCGGAGTCTGTTATTAGGAACTGTAGAAGTCGAATGAGCACAGAGATTCATATATGAGGTAAAAGTATGGTTCGGTCTAAATCGATTGTCCTTTTCTGGATGACCGGGAATCTGGAGTCGTCCAACTTGATTGCGGTACTCAGCGTCATGGATCTCTTGAGTTGGTCTTGTAGGATCTCATGGTACTTCGCAGTGATAATTGCGAAGAAGTCAGATGGTAAGGTAGAGTAGTCTGCACCTGAGTCTTCTAAGGCTACTGTTTCAATATTGTTTAAACGAATCTTTTACTTCCCTTCTTCTTCATTCGGGGCAGAGTCGGCCGAAGAGTTTAGTGAAGCAGCGTTGGGGCTTCTTCCGTTCTTCCTCTTCGTGCCACAATGCCGGGCGAGTAGACTGCGTCTCTTATCGTTCAAGGGGACAGGGCATCTGCTCATCGAATGTATTCTTGAACATTCTCCCTTGTTCAAAAATGGCTTATCTCAATCTTCAAAGATGTTTTCCTCCATCGCGCCCTTTCCTATGCTCGAGTTACCCATGTTGTGGGGCTTTTTCATGCGTAATCCCCTTCGAAGTTTCTTCTTCCGGGGTCCCTCCGATTTCGAGTTCTCAAGTGTTACTCTGGTGTCGGGAGCCTTTAAGTGCTTCCTCTTGAGCAGAGTAAGACACTGTACTACTTTCAATTAAACTGCAAGGTTAAATATGATATCCACAAAGAACTTCAAGTCTTTCTCCTGCTCCTTCTCTCATAGTCTCATCTAGTCTGTTACGATTTGTCTTAGCTCAGGTGGTTCTAGTTTCGAAACGAATTTCACGACCAGTTCCTTGCATTGGTTCTTGTGGTTGATGATGCTTGAGGCGTTGTACTCATCCAATGCGGTGATAATTTCCAAAAAAATTCCCCGCTTCTCCAGAAGGGTCTCTTTAGAAGAGTTATGGACACTCTACTGTTCAGTGTCGACCTTGTCGAAGAGGTAGAGCGTGCAAATTGCTAGAGTGTAGTCGATGTACACAATCTCGTGAGTACCGTGGTTTACAATTCATAATCATGAAGGTCTAAATACACAAAGTCATAACATATAAACGGCCGTAATTAACAGCGAACATATTCATCAAACTGAATCAAAGATACAAATTCAAATACCAAGCGGGCGCATCCAAAAAGCAACCAACCAGAACCGAATAGTTCTATACTCCTCCCTTTTCACCCAAAGTTTTTCTCAGAGTGTTTTGTCTCCGAGATCTTGTCAAAGTCGAAACAAAGTTTTCCAGTAAACAAAGTTAACTGAAGTGCATCAGTCAGCGCGCTGTCCTTCTTCGTCAGAGGATCAGCCAGATTAGAATGTCCAGGAACCCAAGAGATCTTATCCACAGCACCAGTCTGAAATTCGTAGCGAACACATGCAACATCACCGCGGATAGACTTGTCGATGGAATTCTTTTGTGTGGATAGTGAAGTAAAGAGATCTTTGGAGTCAACAGCCAAACGCAACTTGATTTCCTTCCCAAGTAGCTCGGTGTAGGCGTTAGAAATAGTCTTACCTTCATCAATGCCCTCAGAAGCGGCGAGGATTTCCGCAGCTGGAACACTCTTAACAGGACGCTTCGATTTGTGGGACATCCACGAGATGGCATGGTAGATGGACTGATTCTTCATTTCACCAACCAACAAACCAGTGAGCACACCAAGTTGTCCGCATTCGTCCGTCCTGGAAGCATCAGAAAAAACCAACACGCTCAGTTCGTGCTGTCTATTATCCGTCGGTATCGGATAAGCAATGGTTGTCCCAAGCTTCTTAAGCTTACGAACAATATTTATCTGTTCAACCAAATGACAAACCTTAAGTTCCGGTGCTTTCTGCTGCAAGTAGCTTGCATAGAATGAGCAGAATGGTGAAGCTGCAGTCCCAATCCAACCAAGCGAGCTGTTGGTTGAGGCAAACACGGATTTCTCGATCTTGTTCAGAGATTGATCGAACTGCTTGCGACGTTGCCTAGTGAATGGATATTCTACGACTGCATCCAACTTGTCATCTGCATCCGTCTCAATTGTCATGTCACCATTTTGCACCGTGTTGATACCAAAAAACCGAAGCTTTCCTGGACCCTTCATGACATCGCCAAACTTGAAACGCTTGTCGAACTCTTTCATGAAATGATTCACCCGATCTCCTTTTCCGGCAGCTTTCAGGTCATCAACAATTTTTGCCACAATTAACACCAATTTTCCGTTTTCTTTCTGAAAGAACAGCTGTGGCACATGCACTGATTGCGTGAGTCCAATGTCAAACATAACTTGATCAGACTGACTCTGCCATTTGGCATTTGCATTGACGAGGCCATACGCAGCTGTGAGTAGTAACCAAAGATGAGTAGCCTTCATGTGACTTTCCTTCGGAGGGCGAACATATACATCCCTCTGAGCCTCCCCGGTCTGCAGGAATGCCGCTTTTACGTCAGCTCTATAGATGTTCCATTCGTATAGAGACGCAATTGACTCAAGGATACGTAGTCCTGTGGGCGGGCACGTTGTGCAGTCTTTGCTCAAGGCATTCTTCAAGTCATCTTCATTACCATGTGGTGCTATGCGAGCTTTCAGCTTAAGCGAGCCATCATCATTGGTCTTAACCTTGTACAATGTGTGGCTGTTAATGATGTTGGCGTTAGGCGGGACTTGATTATGCGAAACAGGGCGCACAGTCTTGAGAAAAGTCTCCTCCTCCTTCTTGTAGGCGTTCACCAAGGGAAATTGGTCAAAACCCTGGGCATGATGTCTAAGGAACGGCTTGTTCCCAAAGTGATCAAGCATCGATGAGAGAACAGAAGTCTCAGTGCTTGTTACCTGTAGCTCAGGTTGCGTAGAACTAGAACTGGCCGCGAATGTCTCATTGTTGAACTTCCATACTTCGTTCGAAATATCCAAAGTTTCAGTGTCTCCGTCATCATAGTGAATGTTCAAACGTCCATCTTCCTCCTCAGAGTGAACAGTACCCGGATAGAACTGATCTTCGAGAGGCCAGAACACTGAGATGTTGTCACCGACAGATGGTTCAACGTTTGCAGACTCAGTGGAAAAATCATCATCAAGAGGTTTGATGTCTTCAGACGACGACACTGGAGTATCAGAGCCAGTTGCAGTATGTCCGGTGAGGTCAAATGAACTCTCCTCATTCGACTCATCAATAGAGTCGATACCTTCTTGCACTAGTTGTGCAAAGCTCTCTTGAGGTAGGGCTTTACGGGTGTCCTCAAAAGCAACTGTAACTTGTTTGCCTTTGCGTCCAGGTACAGTCACTGAGCGAGCACTGCGGTCAACGGAGAGAATTGGCTTGGCAATAGACCATTTTCCTCTCTTCTCGTGGTCTTTCTTATGATATACTTCGACCATGTCGCTGACAGCGATAGGTGGATCAGAGACCGCCTTCGAGCGCAAGATGAGCGCTAGCTTCCTGCGAGCGTGAAGTTGATCGCGAGCAGTGCGAACATCATCGGGTACAGTCGTATCAGTGGGCTTTGCCACAACGGGACATGTAAACCCTTTGGCCAGTTCGAATGCAGACATTGTGTCATTCCCGTACAAGTCATTCGAAATGGAGACAGACTTGTATGCTCCAAGCATAGGATCAAAGTCCTGTCCAGCAGCTTCTTTCAAGCGGAGAAAGACACTGCGTATGATATTGTGCTTCGACTCGATGGCATTCTTAGAGTGCCTGCCAGGAGGCACTGGCTGAACTGGAATCCCAAGGTTGTCGATGTAGTCTTTAAACACACCGACTTGAAAGGCTTTGTCTGCCCGAATAGACTCAGGATACCAGAACTGGGAAACCCAAGCTGCTTCGAATCCAACAATAGCTTCTTTGAGGTTTGTCGATGACACCGCATGAACACATGAGTACCTCGTGATTAGATCCATTAGATGCATAAGCAATATTTCATCCAAGTGCAAGTGGTCAACGCACAGAACCTCGTTGAAATTCTTGGATAGTGAGCTGATAGATACCTTGCGGCTCGGTTGCGGAACTGCTGTTGAACGACAAGCAGAACAACGATTGACCATTTGTGTAACATAAGATGCAACCGTGTCATTCCAAAATCCGTTTCTTTCTAGAAGAAGCTTGTAGTCGGTAAGGCTAGCATGTCCGCACACATGCTTGTGTACCTTGTCAATGATTCTCTTTACCTCAGGCCATGGTTTCGAATTGACAGTTACAGCTGAAAGGCATGAAAGCACAGAGCTCTTACTGCAGCTACCAGTAAAGCGATTGAGCTCGACGTAGCTCAAAAAATCACGGTTGACGAGAGAAATAGATTCCCTTGTACCATTTGCAAGAAAGACCAGAGCATTTATTCCAATGTGCTCAATGTTGGCCTTGCTGGTCACATTCCTTCCTATGACCCACTGAGATGAACCGTCTAATACCAAATGCTTGATTTCGATCAGAGACCCTTGGTCTGATCTGGCTGTCAAAACAATGGAGCCTAAAATGCGGCGTGCTGGACTAGCATGATCTCCTGTCCCATACTGCCAATGGGTGTGTCCATTGAGCGTGTCGGGAATGGGCCCTAAGGTGGGGGTTGTTGGCATTCCAAGATGTTCACCCAACAGGCCAAGTTCAACTGAGCCAATTCCAGCATATGGCGCTCCATCATCAAGAAGAGGTCCTAGTTCAACAGTTGGCATATTTGTAGTAGCAGAGGAACTGCAGAGACGGTTTGTGGTCACACTATAATGTGGAGCGGCTGGAGATGTTGCCGTGCTAGACGTAACAGGCTTTAGAGTCGTTGCCATATTGAATCGAACCGTCTTTGTATGCGATTTGTCATCTGTGTCACGTCTTGAGCTTTCGTGATACCTAGATCGCGAGGAACTCAAGCCATTGGCTCCTGATCTTTGGGGTCTGTCAAAAGACTTGCAATGTGAGGGAAGTGATCCATCAGCATTGTGGTTGCGTTTCCAATGTCCGTACTTACCGCACAGATCACATGGATACTTCATTGTAGGAGATTGTCCCTTTTGATTGAACCGGTGTCGCTCATGACGAGTTGTACCACCAGAGCTGGCCGATAAGGTTCCATACTCTTGCGCTGGATGCGAAGTCTTGTCGCATTGCTTGATTACAGAGGCTACAGACTGATACGTGATGGCACTTAAAAACTGTTCGTTAGAAGACTGTGAATTTAGGTTTTCGTCCGACGGTGCAGCAGCAGCCATGACAGACACACGCTGAGAGTCATCAATTGCAGAATTAGACAGTAGCATCAAAGCTGTAATACATTCCGGTAGTTTAGTTGTCGTGGAAATAGAGTTGAATCTTGCAACCTGTGCAGAAAAACGAGACTCAAAATTCTTCATGGTCTCGGTATTACCACGTCTTGTATTCCAGAGTTGGTTAAAGTCACGATACGCCTCACTCACTACAGAAAGAGCGTCTTTCTGATAAATTTTGCCAACTATAACATTGACGGCACCTTCAGTAACCAACTCAGCCTCTGAAATTCCGGAGCAGAGGTCTTTAGCACGCCCGTACAGCTGGGACTTAAGACAAATTGCTTGCAGAGTAGCTGGGATCTTGTGACTGTTTGAGGCGGGCAGTGCGTTGTGAAATGTCTGCCAAAGATTGACAGCATCACGATATTCTTCTTGATCACCTTTGCCATCTGTCCATGGGGGGGACTTGGCATCCCAGGAGAACTTAGGCCTGGAAGGCAAATTGGAATTGGGCGCTGGGCCCATAACTAGAAGAGTTATGGACACTCTACTGTTCAGTGTCGACCTTGTCGAAGAGGTAGAGCGTGCAAATTGCTAGAGTGTAGTCGATGTACACAATCTCGTGAGTACCGTGGTTTACAATTCATAATCATGAAGGTCTAAATACACAAAGTCATAACATATAAACGGCCGTAATTAACAGCGAACATATTCATCAAACTGAATCAAAGATACAAATTCAAATACCAAGCGGGCGCATCCAAAAAGCAACCAACCAGAACCGAATAGTTCTATACTCTTAGCATCAATTTTTAACAAATTCTGTATGTGGCTACCTCCAAGCAGTCGCTGAGATATCGGAAATTCGAAGAAAGGCGACTGTTGATCCAATTATAAATGGCTTCGTCCGTGGCGTATTCTGATGATGATGCCTCATCGATGCGTCTTAACATACACAGACCGTTCAGTAATCTAGTATTCATTCATTGCTTGATAGATAGGGCCTCGATTCTCTGATTCGGTGCGCGTCTGGCAATGATGTCGTTTACGAGTTCGGTGTACGCGGCAAAGTTTACATCGAATTGAATAAGATATGTTTGAGTCACGAAAGCCACATTCGGGGTATAGATAGTGCTTACGATTCTTTACGACGACATATTGCTCCTGTGTGGTCCTGGTACTCTTTGACGTCTCAAAGCGCTTTTTTGATCAAGACGGGTACTGAAGTCTACGCGGGGCGTTATCGTGCAGAAGAGAGAACAGCCACAAAGACCTCGGAAGCCTATTCAAAGATGCTTTCGGCACCGTTGTCTTCAATCGGATCCGGGCTTTTATAATGCCGCGTGCGGGCAGGTGCCCAGAGTGGCTTTTGCCTCTTTGGGCTGCTGTAACCCAACTTCTTTTGGGTTATAAAGGTACTACTTCTAGACTACGACCTAAAACGGCCAGGCCGTTGGAGGCGATGACCAATCTAGGAAGCTCTAGCATACCTAGCCATCAATCAACAAACGGACTCCTTTGAAGATTTCAGATATTATATCGGTATAGTCGATGAAGAGTCTCGGTTTCTGTTTACTAAGCCACTTCGTTAGAAAAGTGAGGATTCGGAGGTTATATTGGATTTTATCAAGTTGTTTGAGCGTTCTACTGCTTATAATGTTCTGTCAATACACACAGATGGTGGTTTTGAATTCTTCAAGGCCAAGAAGGCACTTCGAAAGCTCGATGCAAATGTTTCACAGTCATCGCTATACATACTGTCGTCAAGCGGTCTAGCCGAACGTCGTATCGCCATACCAATGGGACCGATCAGAGCTTGTCTGCACAAAGAAAAACTATCTCTCACACATTGGCCGGAAGCTCTGGCACATGTTACTGATTAAAAGAACAGTATAAATCACAGCATCACAAGGAAAGTTCCATATGTCCACCTTCTTAATGAGCAGCCTCGCTTTCTGTAATGTCTGCGCAATGAAGAAAATCTTCGAAAAATGGAACCTCGTCTTACTGATGGCATTCACTTTGGTCATGCACAAGGAGGAATGCATAGAATCCTTACACACTCGGGAACAGTTACCACCAAACATGTTCGATTCATTGAGTCTGAGTTTCTTGGCACAGTGGTTCCTTGACGAACTCAGGCTCCCACAATTACTAATCCCGTGCCAAATTTCGAATGCTACATATCTGACGATGAAGTGAAGGAAGAATTTGTCAAATCAGAAGTTTGTCCTATATCTCATATCTAAACACCTATGGAGTCTGATATTGCATCAATTTAGTCTTAAATCTTAGAAGAACTCACTCATTATTCTGAAAAGGATTCAACATATAACCCCGACACTGGAAACTATGCATCAAATGATGACTCTCCTGTATCCTTTGCCAATGTCCAATCTCATCGTGCACTTCCTGAGACAATTAGTACCACTGATGATTCTACGCTTCGACAAAAACTGGCATCAAATGAGTCTGAATTCTGGTTTGGGGCTATTCGTGAGGAACTTCAGACAATCTGTCACCTTGGAACGTATACCGATGCAGAGTATGGTCATCGACGTCCAATTCCTTCTGGTATTATTGTTCGTCTCAAAATAGATCATAATGGTAGCCCCTTGCGCTTCGAAGCTCGATTAGTAGCTCCTGGAAATTTTCAGCTCCACTCAGACAAGAAAACCCTGTATGCCCCAGTGCTCGACCTCGAAATATTTCGTATCATACTTGCTATCTCCGCTGCTAAAGGCTGGGATCGACAGCACATTTACGTCAAAGGTACCTTTTTTCATGCGTCCATGCCACAGGATAACACAGTGTGGATCAAACTCCCAACTATTTCTGGAATTTCTGAAGCTTATGGACGCATTGTCCGCCTTTTCCAATCTCTATATGGAACTTGGGAGGCCCCTCGGCTGTAGTACAATGACTTACCCAATTATCTTTGCTCTATTTGATTTCGCCAACTCAAATGCACACCCTGCATATTCATACACAATCAAAGCAATGACATGTTCGTCGTCCTTGCGTACGTAGATGATCTCAGCATTTTTGGGATTGTCTTATCACTTCATGGGCTAAAAAGACACTCAGTGCACATTAAGATGTCTCGGTTCTTGGAAGAACCGATATTTATCTTGGAGTATCTATCGAAGGGCAAGAAAGTCATGCTGTCTTGCACCAGCGCCCTTTGATAGAGAAAATTATCAGATTAGCCAACATGGAAGATGCCAATCCTCTTTGCACTCCACTTCTATTGGAACATCCGCTTTATGATTCCCATCGCTCTCGCACGGAATCGGAAACACTCATAGTGAAGAATAGGCCGTATAAAATTTTTTTGGGATGTCTTTTATTTCTGAGCATAAGAACACGCCCAGACCTGTGTACTGTGGTTTAAATTCTCGGAAAGTTTACTGAAGCTTCTTTTCCATCTCATTGGAACGGCATGAAGAAAGCGGTTCGGTATTTAATAAAGACAAAAGACCATGGATTTGTTATTCCGAAACTAGACAACCTAAATATCTGTGCCTGGTCTGATGCACATTGGGGCCATGATTTTGACAAATGTCGCTCCGGGGAGGGATACTGTATCATGTTTGGAACAGTGCCTGTGATATGAAGCTCGGAATTGCAGAAGTCAATGGCACTCTCCACAACGGAAGCTAAATTCTACTCGCTCTCTGAGTGCATTTGACAGATCGCATGTATAAGAAATGTCTTCCAGAATGCCAAAGTGGAGATTACTTACGAAATTTTCTTACACCAGGACAACCGCGGCACTTTCTTGTGCAAAGGCCACAATTGGTATGCGAAAGGTCAAAGAAACCAAATTAAGGTATCATCATGTTCTTGATACCGTGAAAGACATTGTTGTGGCTCTAAAGTATGTTCCATTAGAAGAAAATCTAACAAAAATATTTACAAAAATCCCTGATTTGAGAACAGTTCTTCAAACATGGCAATTTTCTTGAAACCGCTCCTTTCTAGGTCAAGAGAGGCTTAGACAAGTAAATAGTGACGTATTTACTAAAGGCTTACTGACCAATTTGTCAAGGTTCGTGCTTGAGTTCATCTAATCGGAGCTCAGTCTCACTTAAATATATTTTCCCGACGGTTTCTAAAATATTTGAAGCTATGCATAAATTATACACTACAACATGCAGAAAGTTCTAATATCAGTCTAGACCATGCTGGAGACTTGTTATGCCATCCAGCGAGGTCTACTGAAATCGGTGGAAGAATCCGGATGGTTCGTGTAAGACATGACTCGCCCTTACGGATACTGTGCCGCCTCATTACAGTAGGCCGGCCGCCTCCATATACCCCACCTCGTGGCTAGACATCCTTTTCTGAATAATGCAATCTTTCGTCATATCCTCATTCCTACAGTTCACCACCTGTCGCGCCGTGTCCATCAGATTGGTTCTCGACGCCGAACAAATTTGAGTTGGGTGCCAAATTTGTGGTTGTAAATTAATTCGGATATTGTACGATTCGTGGGGTGACAGCTTGCAGGATTGCACCACCCTGAGGGTGACAGGTGCAAACAACCCGTAAAACCCCTAAAGCAAAAATGAGTAGAACCGAGGTTAGAGGCACAAGAGATCACAGTAGTACCATCAAAAGCTTGGACAAGTAGCTGAGAGCAGCGGTTTGAAAGTGAGAAAGCATAATTGTTATTGATTATTCCTTTGCTCTTCGTTGCAAAGCCCGGATTGGCTAAGCTGCCCGCCTGCTGCCCAGCTCTGCAGTTAAATTTCAAGTAAATTTATGACCTCTACTGTCAATACATGTACTGCGCACACCTCACAAAATTGTTTTCAACCACCTAAACAGGAGTGTTTGAGATATTAAGTGTTTGGCACTCTACGGGTAGCAACATTTAGTTCAGCTCTTTAAAGTCAGCAAGCTAGTGGCGAACACGAAGAGCTTTCCAATGAAGCTCTTTATGCATTGAACAGCCTTTTGGTTTGAAAGATAGGTGGATCGAAGTACAGGAGAACCCTGAGGACACCACTCAGCGACGAATTACATTTTGAACTGTTACTAAAAAAGAATCATGCCAGCTGGCAATGAACTGTATCCGGACTACACAGCTGAATCATCACGGTGATTCTCCACGAATATTATAGAACAACATCAATTCGCTCTATCGCAACAGATTTTATGACAGTACTGCCCATGACCTGTTTTAAAACCATTAGTTGTGTACTGTAGGAGGCAAGCCAGAACTATAATTTTGACAAACGTTGATCTCCGCAGGAGAACTGACGAAAAAATCCCGAACACCAGTACACCCCCAAAGCGTTATTACCTTTATTTCACTTGCCACAATGATGGCTAGCTTCGTGTATCTACTCATGCAACATGTAGCAGTCCATTGGGACAACTCTCGGTGGCTTTTTGTGTCTCTAGACGTCTACACCAATAGCTCTCCGAGACTGCCAATCAAACCGTAAGCTACAATCCTGGAAGCTTGTCTATTGCGGCACTGTTGCGCAACCATAGTGAAGATTCTGGGTTATCCTTGATAAACTCACAGAAGAATATGCTCGAAAAAAACCCGCCGCCAGTATAGCAGAATTATTCAAATAGCCCACCACAAACGCCTTCTGTTGTATTGTGGCCTTTCATTAACAGAGTCCAAACCTGTTTGAACATTCTACTCTTGATAGTGCCCCCCTCTTTCAGCCCACGCTTTTCATTCCAGAACGCAGCCCGTTTGCTCAGATGACGCTATGCTCGACATGGGTATAAAAAGACACAACGATCACGATTTGCATCACCTACAACCGACACACGCTTCAAAACTCTTTCGAGCAGTCCACAAGTGATCCCGTCGCACGTATCAATCATGTCTTTCAAGCAAATTAGCGTTTTGGTTATGGTCTTCGTACTGATTGCTCCCACAAAGGCGGCAGTGATCGACGGTGAATACGTGATTCAGCTGGAGGGCACATGCAATCCAGATTGTCGTGATGCTCTTCAGCAAGCTCTAGACAATGGGCCAGATACAGCAGGCTGCTCCCTGGCCGCCACGGGCTCGCAACTCGGCGGTTTTGCGTTCGAGTTTGTATCATGTCCGACGGCGGCGGGGGTTGAGTTGGCAGTGGTATCCGGCATCGTCTTCGCCCAGAGCAGCACCGGCCAGGTACCGACGGTGCAGCTAGTGGAGCAGAACGTGGAACTGACCACGCAGGCAACATCGACGTCTCTGTGGGGCATTGACGAGACGGACGGCGGTGTCAAGAGAAACTTACTACGAAATCCGGTGCGAGACGGGCTGCGAACATGCAGCATGAGCAGCAACAACGGCGCTGGCGTCAATGTGTGGATCTTGGACACCGGCTGTACCCCCATCAACGGCGGGCTGTGCACTGGTTTCCATGGCGGCGCTAATTTGTGTGAGGACAACTATGGCCACGGTGAACATGTCGGTGGCACCGCAACCGACAGTGTTTTTGGTGTGGCCTTCGGAGCCGCGCGCAGCTGCGTCAAAGTGCTCGATGACAGCGGCGGGGGCTCTGTCATCGATGTAATCAAAGGAATTGAGTTCGTTGGAGAAAATCTCAACTTGTTCGGGAAGGGCGACGTGATTAACCTTTCGCTCGGCGGTCTTAGGTTAGAAGTACTCAACAACGCTGTAAAGGCCGTTCGGGATTTGGGCGTCTACTTTTCCATCGCAGCTGGCAATGGAAACGACAACGCTTGCAACTATTCACCAGCATCTGCCGAAGGCCCTGGAATTTTTACAGTGCAGGCGCACACAGAGAATCTTAAGAAGGCTAGCTTTTCCAACTATGCTACGGTTCTGAACAGTTGCACCACACTCACAGCTCCTGGAGTTGACATCGAATCCGTCAATGGTATTGCATCAGGAACCTCCATGGCTGCGCCTCATGTTGCTGGAGCATGTGCTGTTTTGCTTGCAGACGATAAAACGCCGACCAAGGCCCTCCTCACAGCTAAGAGCGTCATAATCAACCCCCTGATTGGCCTTAGACGTCGCACTTTGGGGCTCGGTTGTTAGATATGTTCGCCGAATATATATCAACGAAACCATTTGTGTACCTCAGTCCCTGCATTTGACACCAACGTTGCCCAAATACCCACGACGCATTTACTGCCAAGGTGGAACAAGGTTGAAAGCGTATTTGAATGGTGACCACAACCTTTCGTAGTCACTTATAAACTGTTACTTTTTTATACTGTACCTTGCATCCTAGTTCGAATTTGTCACGAAATGTGTACCCAGAAATGTACAAAAGCGGATGGAAGAAGCGATATAGACGCTAGCATATGTATCCAAGGTTAGTAATGGCTAGCCCTTCCGGCACAAGCAATCCAGGAGTGTCAAGCATGTGTCAAGCCGTTGTCAAGGGCAACCATCTCCTTTTTCTCAAATTTTCAAAAAAGCGCAAATTTCCCGCGCTTCGCACAGATTTTGAAAATACAGTACATTGCTGGTTTTATTTTGAATATTTTTGTGTGAACCGAATCGTCGGGAGTAGCTGTTTACTATTTTCGAATTTTTGTCTTTCGTTAAGTAAAATCTTGGACTGCGAGGCCCGCATTTTGTTCACGAACAGTAATCTTCCTTGCGAATGCGTATGTTTGCGCACCGAGGATGGGTTGGGGCGTCAAAACTCGTGAAACAGCAATATGTTTGATAATGCTGCCCATAGTACACAATTCAGGAGCATTTTGCCTCCAAGCAATATAGGAAAAGCAGAAAAGTTAATGTCCTAGCTTGTCTGCAAGTTCCAAATAGACGAAACCAAAGTTTTTCAAATGTTGGAAACCTGCAGTTGTAGTGGCACAATTGTTTCATGTTATTCGCCGATATTGCGTAGTTTGGAAAGAGTGAAGCAGTGTTCGTCTGTTGTGTAAGAACACAATCAGCTGCATAACACAGTTTTCAAACTGGCAGGCTCTTCTCTTTGGCCTAATGGTGCTCTTTTTTACATCTTGTAGCAAAAGCTTCAGCTTTGATATACGCAAAACGAAATGAAATTGTTACATGATGTAACGAAATATTTCATAATTTTGAAAAGGTTCCGCAACACTATACAGAAGCTCTGTAAACCAGATACTGCCGCATTACGCAAATGAAATAAAAAGCCATATCACAAAAGCTGAGTGAATTCCAAAAAAGCTATGTTCTCAGAAAACTAAGTTACAAATTGGTTTTGAAATAATGGTAATCAATAAAGTGGTCTATTTACTGAAAAACACTTGTTGTTCTTGAAAAGTCCGACAAAAAGCAATCATTTGGTTTACAACAAATTATGTAACAGTTGATCCACAAATTGAGCACATGCAACAACTCTTGGCCTCGACAACGCCGCTGTTGCTTGCGGCGCGACCAGACGTACAGTCGCATTCGCCGCTGGAGCCATCATTCAACTCTAACGTTCACGCTCTGTTTGAGACACTGCCTTTCTCGCCACCCACATCCACGACGGTCAAGCGCCCGATGGTCATTCCGTGAAGAAGCGTTGACCCAGCAGCAACCGGTTTCATTGATCCCATCATTCATATTGGGAACCCACCGTTGTTTGGGAAAGGGTGGCAATCCATTCAGCTCAGCCACCCCAACGACACCGTCGTGCTGCCAGGCGTGAGTGGAATGTTCGGCGGCTTTCAGCTTGATGGGCACTCGATGTTCCGAGGCCTACGCCTCCAGCTCACTTCGGCTTTGGAAACGGCTATGGCGCAAGCTCGACGCCAAATCTTGGTGAGCAGCCGGCAAACGTGGGCCACTTTAGAACGGGCAGTGGGTTCATCCCAAACCCCCAGCCATAAATTTACGACGCCGTTCTCCAAACGGACACGCACGAGGTGCTGACGCGGCTGGATGGAAACTACGCGCCAGGTGCTGTAGCCCCATACCCCCTACTAGCTTCCGGCAACATGGGGATGCGGCCCGCCCAAAGGTACAGCCCGACGAGAGAACTCAAGTTGGTAGAGCCATCGTCGTGGGGAACAAGCAGGCCACTCTAGTGGCGACCGGGGCCACTAGGCCGCACACAGGACCCTACAAGCAACGTGGAGGATTTTGAAGATTCGAAGTCCAAGCAAAAAACGTTGAATGCCGCGATCAACGGATCTGGCAGTGTTTCGCTAAAGCAGAAAGGCATACGCGGCTCCGTGGACAGAATCACAATGGAATCTATCACGCACAAAAAGACATTGGTTCAATAAAAAATGAGTGCTATGTAGTTGTCAATCTTCTTTGTGTTTTCAGTGACTTGTTTGACAATTTCCCTCTGCCATGTCATGTGAAGCAGCATGGGTTCAGTCGAGATAAGGATAGGACGAGACATAAACGTATCTCACACAATCCACGTTGTATTCGACGATGTGATTGCAAAGAAGAGTAATTCTTAGTGCATGACGAAAGTTACTAATGCTAGTGATATAGCAAAACTCACCCATTGAGGTTTTGCTATATCAGCATGGTATTCAATTGCCAATGAGTGTTCGAAAAGCGAGTGGTGTCCACAATACTCGTGCTTTATCGTGTCACTTGGTTGTGGACATGTCTCGTATTTGTCGCTCGGTTTCGAGGGAGAACTTCGTAGTTTCCCTCGTCCCAGTGCAATCAAGAACGATTTCAGTTCACGAATGACTACGATATACTCTCTTGAAAAATCGAGCGACCAACGTGTTATTGGCTGGAGATGATTAGACTCATACATATTTGTGCTGACCAGAGGTTCAGTAGAGAAAAAGTTCGATGACTCGGTTTACTAAAGCAGGCCAGTTTATTGTACTGAATCCGACTCCCTCGTGGAGAAGGACTTGACTCGCTACTGCTACCCAGCCATTGGTTGCATGCTACCTAGCCTAATTGTTGCGTGGCCTGCTCTTGACTCAAAACGGACTCGGATCCCTTTTGGGATTACGCATGTGTCCGAGTGCGTCACAATATTGTCTCGAGATGATTAAACTTTTTTTTTCTTCTCGGAATAGTTGTCCAGTCGCGTGCATGCAAGGACATCCTTAACGGTAAGCACAAACCTCGTAGCGTGCCAACTGGCTGTGCTAGCCGTTTCTCTCAGGGCGCTGGGAAGGTGGTGTTGCGGTCCGCGAGCGGACCGAGCGCGCAACGAGCGGGTACCAACGGTAGCAGCGATACATGAAGTCGCACGCAGCAAAGAGAAGGGCAGCCAAGGTAGCCCCCTTGGGAGAGGCATGGTCCGCTACTCGGGGCCCACATTCCACACTAGTGAAATTCTTCGGCTCGCGACCACAGTTTCAGGGTTTAAGAAAACGTGGCGTCAACATGAAGCATTTGCAAACATCTTGAATGTTGTTTTCTGCAACCGCAAGGAAGACTTTCTTTCATCGCTATTCTAAAAATCTTAAGACCTGAATATTCATTCCCACAATCACTGCGAAAGAACAACTTGTCCTAATTACAATGAAATCATACATGAATCTGCCGATGCAAGCCACTCTAGATAGTCGGTGTTTGCGGCCAGCAGAAGCTTTTCTCATCTTTCAACAAATGCAAAAGAAGCTGGTATCAGAAAACAATCAGTCAGCCAATAGCGAGCAATGAAAAGAATTATACCAGCTGTCGAGATCGAGACCCGCCACCGATAAAGAGCAAACTGCTTCCATCGTTCTGTAAACCCTTTCTCTCATTGTTGAGTTAACTTCACTATAAAGAGGTGGTTCCGTTGCTCTTCCCTTCGACGCTCTGACCATCTTCCAATTAAGCTCCAACTGCAGAACCACTCTTCGTTTTCAACTCTCCAACAATCTTTAACCAATCATGAGCGCCGTGTCAGCAGAAATTTCCGTTTCCATTTCAAGGGCTCAAAATGATGGCGGTGGTACGTCTGAGTATGACATCGGTGCGAATCTCATAAACCGAACGACTGGAGAACAATGCTACGTTTCAAAGCATGTAGAGATCGATGATAACCAAACGTACAACCCCCCGAAAGAGTTGAGCAAGACGTCCCATACCGTGAGAATGAACGAAGGAGACGAAGTGTCCGCGTCGCTCAAGATGAATGAGTCTGATCCTTCCTACGATGACTCTTGCATCGACGAAAGCTGGCCATACGATAAGGACAGTCTTGTGCAGAAAGGTGATTGGACTGGCGATCATGACACGGGCGTCTTCTGCGTTACCTTTATCCCTCTGTAGGTGCACTGTCCATATTCCCGGATGTGCGCCCTATGGTGTGTGCATTGAATGAGTTTAGTTGCATGGTGAAGAAGAGAGTTATCACTTGCGTTATGTCTTGATTTCTGTTCATTCATTAAAATCGTTGCCGACAGCTGCCAAGTTGCGTTCAGCCGGGAAGTGAGTCGCGTTCATTTCTTTGCGGATTGCGAATGGCGCTTCTCTTCCTCCAAGAGATTCTCTACCCTAAGCCACCACTTCCCAGGGTTGCTAGTTGCTCTCTTTGCCCTCGCCGCTTCAAGAGTCAAACTATGACAATGTCTCGACGCCTGAAGCAGTACTAGTTTCCCAAACCTTGCAATAATCTTTTTTGCGTGCTACATCGAAGCACTGGCATCTGTTATGGCAATAGCAATCGAAAATGAGCTTTTCTTCAAATGAATCCACTGCTTTCCAAACAAGTTAGCGCGTCATGCATGCGACTATGTGCACAGCCGTTTCCCTTGCATGTACAACCCTGAAGGTGAATTCTCAGCTTGATCCACGTGTTGCACGTTAGTTGGTACTTAGCGCGCGGGCAGCTCTTTTGCCGGGGTGAAACCCGGACAATAATTGTGCATATCTGCCTCTCTTTTCCAAGTCAACAAAACGAACGCGCTCCTCTTGAGATGATTGCTAATGCATTCGTCTTGCATTGAAGTCAAAAACCTCGCATGTACTTGATATACGTGGTACGCAATCATGCAGATGGTTGTACGAATGTACATAATGAGCTTTAGATTGAATGATGGCCCGAAAAGCACAGCATTGACTACAAGGAAATGATCTTCGTATTAAAAGAAACAAGTTCACGTACTTCGTAATGGATTTCGGTTTGGATATATATTGAAACATGACATAGAATCTATTGTAGGCCCTTCTATCCCAAATAAGATGCTCACGGATGTTTCAAGAACATCTTCTCCAACGGCAAAGATGAGACATCCCATTAAAATCAATGCGGAACGCAATGCTTATCAAGAATACGAGATAACCGATGTTGGATTAATTAGATCTGCACAAAAACTTGTGGATGTGTTGACAAAGCGAATAAGGAACCCTCCCTGTATTCCAAAAGGTTCATAATGATTAGGATATTTTTCACATAATAAATCAGAACCCAACATATTTTTTTCAATATCTTGTTTTTCCAATGCTTTTGCATGAAATTCCATATTCGAAACAAACATATCTATATCTGCAACTGAGCCTGGATGGTGTTCACTACAAAAAAGTGCAATTCCTTTTGGTATTACAGACATTTCTACTTTCAATCTATACAGGTTATGCTTTCTACAAAAATATTTCTTACCCTCAGATATATTTCCGGATGGTCGAAAACTCTGTTGAAAGGTTACGTCGGTTGCGAAGTGTAAAAAATTCCAAAATTCTCAAAGTGCAGTTATTCTGCGACATTTTTTGCAAAGGATAGTAACCGTGTGCCGTAGACATAAAACTATTGTATATTTCGGTGGATGTTGCTTGACTAAAATTGATTATAATCCTCTCGAATGAAAACCCAGCTACGTTACATATTTTTTTTCTAAAACATGCCAGTGACCTCAGTGCTTCAGCAAATTTACGTGAGCCTTTACGTGATTATGATATTCCTCATGCTCACATTTTACTGGTGACATGCACTTGCTTCTATAAAGGGAGTGATAGACACTTGATGGCAAGGTCTACAACTCCGGAACTCATTCCATTGCATCAACCTTTCGCTGGTCAAGAGGTTATGAGCCCAGCTCGCTACAGTACTTTTCTTGCTGAAAACGTTTGGTCCTCTCATCTACCTGTGTTTTGATTTCCTTCAAAGGTTTTTGTAACTCTTTCCTTTAAGGATGGAGTCAGAAAAGGTTCTCGTGAAAACTTTTGAGGAGCAACATGACTAATAATTGCGGCGAATAAGAATTGAAGCAGCTTGTGAAGCTCGAGGCATTGCAATTGCCGTATTGCGAACAAGGAATCCATATACAAGAGATGATCAGAAACAAAAGTAGTTTGAGTTCAACCAAAAGAAAGCGAGCGAATTAATCGTCTCAGCACTGTCAGATGAAAAATTAAGAACTGTAGAATCAGAAATTGAAAACCCTTACAAAATGCTTAAACGTCTGGATGATCGATATGCATCTACCCAAGCTGCATACCGCATTGCGAAAATTTGTGAGCTATTCAGTCTTCGATACTCAGAAATGAACCAGAACCTTGGCCGTCAAATTGACAAAAGGGCGAGTCTCTTAGAACAGCTGGTTTCAGTAGATATCAAACTGCCTGAAGAGCATTGTGTGGCATTGTTTATATCTGCCGTTGTGGCATGCAAGCTCAACTTACTTTGTGCTGCAATCAAGATACTTTCACCAGAGAACACAACATGGGACCTTGTAGCTGCAAGATTCCTCGGCGAGCACCGTTTTTTTCATGACCATGCTCCCGAACGCTCTCATGTTGCTAAACGGAAGTGTGCTATGTGTGACAAGGATAATCATCCAACGGAACTTTTCTATTTCAATCCATTATATTCCAGAAACAAACTAAATCTCCCAAGAAAAGGAGATGGGATGTCTTTATCAAAGGAAACCCCAATAAATGATCAACTTTCAAACAGCAAATCAGAGAAGGACATTAAAACTGGTAAAATAAGAAATCAACATCGTGCAGCAGTGGCAAAAGCTACGACTTCACGCACTACTCTGGAGCACTTTTCGATGCTTGATTCGGGTACGACAACATACCTTACGCTCTCTTCAGAACAAATGACTCGCAGCGATTGTTGCAGTATACCGAATGCTCTAGGAGACAATTCCGAAATTATTGCAACTGAACAAGGCACCAGATCAGCCACTTGGTCTTATGATGGACAGAATACAGAGGTTACGCTCAGCAACACTTTGGTTTCGTCTAATCTCGCTATGAGCTTACTCTCAATACCAGCTTAAACAACTAAAGGAATGGCAGTCCTATTCTTACCCCAAGCAGCGCTAATTATCGGCCTTGAAAATGATCTTCGCGTTATTGGAAATGCGGAGAAACAACCAGACAGACTATACTGTATCCCAGAAAAATGTACAATCAATTCAAATGAGCATAGTTCTCTACCACCAAGCTTAGAACATTCAATGATGGCCTGCATCTCGTCAATGGTTAGAAATATAGCTGTAGCAAGATCTGAAGCGGAATACATTCTCAGAGAATTTGAGGATCAACTCAAAGATCTAGGAATTCGAAACGACCCCTCTTCGGACAATAGATGTGATTATGACTCTGACGATGACCTTCCAGACTTAATCTCCAAGGATGAAGTCTCTTTCATATCCGAGGATGACGGATACAGTGATATTTGTTCTCACGAAGGCAACGATCGAAATGAAGATGAAGATACCCACTGCAAAAGTGCTTGTACATCTGTTTCCAGAGAATCACGGAACAAACTCCAACTGTGGCGCCATTGACTGGCTCACACTGCCACGACTTAAAAACTATTGCAAGAATGTTGAAAAGTGGTACTTTACCAACGACGTCACACTCATAGCCTATCTGTGTTCCGTGCCTACAGGACAAATTCAGAAAAGCCTTCATTGGATCTGTCACGTCAGCGTCACGTCCGGGACATTTGCACGCCGACATCACCTTTGTTGGAACGAACTCCTCTGAAGGTTTCAGATATTATACCGTCATAGTCGATGAAGAGACTCGGTTTCTGTTTACCAAACCACTTGGTGGGAAAAGTGAGGCTTCAGAGGTTATATAGGATTTTATCAAGTGGTTTGAGCGTCAAACTGCTTATAATGTTATGTGAATACACACAGATGGTGGTTCTGAACTCTTCAAGGCCCAGAAGGCACTCCAAAAGCTCCGTGTAAATGTTTCACGGTCATCACCATACACACCGTCGTCCAACGGGCTTGCCGAACGTCATATTGCCACACCAATGAGACCGATCAGAGCTTGTCCGCAGAAAGGAAAACTATCTCTCACATACTGGCCGGTAGCTCTGGCACATGTTACCGATTCAAAGGACAGTATAATACGCAGCACCACAAGGAAAGTTCCATATGTCCACCTTCTTAATGAACAGCCTCGCTTTGTGCAATATCTAAGTTCTTTTGGATGTCGCGCATTTGTTTTGCGCAATGAAGAAATCCTCGAAAAATGGAACCTTGTCTTACTGATGGCATTCAACTTGGTCATGTAAAGGAGAAATGTATAGAATCCTCACACACTCCTTTGGAATAGAAACCACCAAACACGTTCGAATTATTGAATCTAAGTTTCCTGGCACAGTGGTCCCTTTACGAACTCAGGCTCCCACACTCACTAATCCCGTGCCAAAATATCGAATGCTACATATGTGATGATGAAGTGAAAGAAGACTTTGTAAAATCAGAAACTTATCCTATTTCTCATACCTGAACACCTATGGAGTCTGACAGTGCTTCGATTTCGTCTTCAGTCTTAGAAGAACTCACTCATTATCCTGAAAAGGATTCAACATATAACCCTAACACTGGTAACTATACATCAGATGATCAATCTCCTCCTGTATCCTTTGCCAATGCCCAATCTCATCGTGCACTTTCCGAGACTATTAGTACCACTGATGATTCTACGCTTCCACAAAAACTGGCATCAAATGAGTCTGAATTCTGGCTTGAGGCTATTCGTGAGGACCTTCAGACAATCTGTCACCTTGGAACGTATAATGATGCAGAATATGGTCATGGACGTCTAATTCCTTCTGGTATTTTTTTCCGTCTCAAAACAGATCATAATGGGAGCCCCTTGCGCTTCAAAGCTCGATTAGTACCTCGTGGAAATTTTTCAGCTCCACTCAGACAAGAAAAACCTATATGCCCCTGTGCTCCACTTCCAAATAGTTCGTATCATACTTGCTATCTCCGCTGCTAAAGGCTGTGATGGACAGCACATTGACGCCAAAAGTGCCTTTCTTCATGCGTCCCGTCCACTGGATAACCCAGTGTGGATCAAACTTCCTACTATTTCTGGAATTTCAGAAGCTAGTAGACACATTGTCTTCCTTTTCAAATCCCGTTATGGAACTCGGGAGGCCTCTTGGCTGTGGCACAATGACTTATACAATTTTCTTTGCTCTATTGGATTTCGCCATCTCAAACGTGCACCCTGCATATTCAGTCACAATCAGGGCAATGACATGGTCGTCGTCCTTGCATACGTAGACCATCTCAGCAATTTTGGGCCTCGTCTTCTCACTTCATGGGCTGAAAAGAAACTGGGTGCACATTACGTTGTCTCGGATCTTGGACGAACCGATATTTATCTTAGATTATCTATCGACGAGCAACGAAGTCGTACTATCTTGCACTAGCGCCTTTTGATAGAAAAAACATCCGATTGACCAACATGGAAGATGCCAATCCTCTTCGCACTCCACTTCTATTGGAACATCCGCTTTATGATTCCCATCGCTCTCGCTCGGAATCGGAAACACTCAGAATGAAGAGTACGCCGTATGAAAGAATCCTGGTTTGTTTCTGAGCAAAAGACCACGCCCAGACCTGTGTACTGTGGTTTCAATTCTTAGAAAGTTTACTAAAGCTCCATTGCCATCTCATTGGAACTGCATGAAGAAAACGGTTCGGTATTTAATTAAGACAAAAGACCATGGACTTGTTATTTCGAAACTGGACAATCTGAATATCTGTGCTTGGTCTGATGCAGATTGGGGTCATGATCTTGACATCATTTCCATGTGTGGATAAGGAATTCCTTCCAGGAAGTCGAAATGGAGACTACTTACGCAATTTGCTTACACCAGGACAACTGCGGTACTATTTCCTGGACCAAAGCCACAAGTGGTATGCGAAAGGTCAAACACACCGAATTAATGTGTCATCATGTCTTGATACCGTGAAAGATAACATTGTGGCTGTGAAGTTCCATCAGAAGATAATCTTGCAGAAATATTTACAAAAATCCCTGATTGAAGAGCAGTTCTTCAAACATCGCAATTCTCATGAAACCGCTCCTTTCCAGGTCAAGCGAGGCTCTCAGTGAGTTTTAATAGGTCTGTAGTAAGTGGCAGGTTGCATTTATGTATTTGTATTCTTATATTTGTAGTTAATGTTTACGTGAGCGTTTGCGTGATCATGATACTTCTCATCCTCGCATTATACTGGTGATATGTACCTGCTTTTATAAAGAGAGTGACGGCAAGGTCTACAACTCTCGCTATTTCATCAATTTTTAGCTGGTCAAAACTTCCGGATCGGATTCGGCCAGCCCGCCTCTGACTGGACTCTGTTCTCGATGCAGAACAAAAATGAGTTGCGTGCCGAATTTGTGGTTCTAAATAAATCTTCTTTCTACACCGCTACGTCCAAAAAGTATCTAAATTACTGTATTAGTTGAGGGCAACTGTAAAGTCAAGGTGTGTGGCTCGCACTAATATAAATTAATAATTTGACACGCATTACAAATATATATCCGATTACTTGTTCTCTTGTTCTTAGTCCAGACTTTGAATTCGAAAAGGCAATGAGTAGAACCGAGGTTAGAGGCACAAGAGATCAGATTAGTACCATCAAAAGCCTGGACAGGTAGATGAGAGCAGCGGTTTGAAAGTGAGAAAGCAGAATTGTTATTGGTTATTCCTTTGCTCTTAGTTGCAAAGCCCGGATAGGCTATGTTGCCCGCCTGCTGCCCAGCTCTGCAATTAAATTTCAAGTAAAATTATGACCTCTACTGTCAAAACATGTACTGCGCACACCTCACAAATTATTTTCAACCACCTAAACAGGAGTGTTTGAGATATTAAGTGTTTGGCACTCTACGGGTAGCAACATTTAGTTCAGCTCTTTAAAGTCAGCAAGCTAGTGGCGAACACGAAGAGCTTTCCAATGAAGCTCTTTATGCATTGAACAGCCTTTTGGTTTGAAAGATAGGTGTATCGAGGTACAGGAGAACAGTGAGGACACCACTCAGCGACGAATTACATGTTGAATGGTTACTAAAAAAGAATCATGCCAGCTAGCAATGAACTGTATCCGGACTACACAGCTGAATCATCACGGTGATTCTCCACGAATATTATAGAACAACATCAATTCGCTCTATCGCAACAGATTTTATGACAGCACTGCCCATGACCTGTTTTAAAACCATTAGTTGTGTACTGTAGGAGGCAAGCCAGAATTATAATTTTGACAAACGTTGATCTCCGCCTGAGAACTGACGAAAAAATCCCGAACACCAGTGCACCCCCAGATAGAACTGGCGTTGAGTTCCAAAGTTGTTTGGGGAATCATTTATGCCATTTGACGCATTCTGAACCCCGCAGCGGTAGCTTACTAACAAAAACATAAAAAAATCGCGACATCCCGCTTTTGTGCAACTTTCTTTCGGTAGACCATTCTTTTATTGCCTCCCTTTTTGGGAAGAAGGATCCACAAGTCGTAAGGAAAACACTGTGAGAAAAGTTTTAAATAGTTTCACAAACCAGCATCGACCTTCTGCAGTACAGTTTGAAATATTAAGGTACGCTTAAATGCGGAAGATTTTGTGAAGTGTTGACTTGAATTCGGTTTTTAGACTCATTCTATGTTCTTCTGTTCTTTTATATTGCTTTTAAGCTCTTCTAACTTGTTCTGGACGCATATCATGTCGTATTAAGATAGTTCTTTCTTTATCTACATAAAGGTCTATAGAAGCAGCTAGAGGCTTGTACATACGTCTATTACATAAAGACGTTTACAGTTGCATTCTGGAACCTTTTTGAGGTTTCTACAACAAAAATATCAGGATCTATGCGTGCAAAATGGTGCGTCTGTGCTAGAATATATGAGCCGTCTAGCAAAAGTCGAATCGAAGCCCGGCAGTGACAGGCATTCTGGATCCGACAAAGATAAGCTGCGTGCACTCTTTGGAGGGTAACTGAAGGAGTATTAAGTATCCGCTGAGGTGATTCGTGCCACTGACAACAAGCCACATGAAGCCACTCCCATGTTCATCACAAGAGAGATACAGGTGGGCATGGGCGGTTCAAAATCGGCCGGTGGCGGTAGTGGCGGAACCTTTTACGTTCGAAGGTTTACATAAAACAAGGACCGAACCTTTTTCTTGTGTAACGAGAAAAAACAAATCAAATGCCTTTTCAGGAAGAACCCACGAAGCGACAAACACGTCAAAAAGAACAATGTTTTCGAAAGGCGCTGAGAAACCGAAGAGTTACCAAGAAACCCCCCACAGGGCAGACAAAATGCCTGGATGCCGTTCATTGCAGCAAATGTGGCATCTGCAAAGAAAGAGTCTATCATGCAAGAACACAAATGATATTTGGACTCTGTACCCATTATACACATGACCGCAGAGTCTGATATTCTTTATTATATAGTAGT
The DNA here is from genome assembly GCA_030374765.1 of Agarophyton chilense. Taxonomy (NCBI): domain Eukaryota; phylum Rhodophyta; class Florideophyceae; order Gracilariales; family Gracilariaceae; genus Agarophyton; species Agarophyton chilense. Next base: position 40,804 of record JARGXX010000008.1, read on the forward strand.
CTGTGGTGCTCCAGTACCAGCTCGTGGGTTGCGCTTCTGGGTTTTCTATGATGCGTGCGCTGCGTAGGTGTCGCTGTCGTCCAGCAGCTGTCTACTTCGAAGTCCTACGCAGTCCAAACGCCCACATCTCAATCCAGACTACAGTCCACTCTGGGCTGCAGTTGCGCTATTTCATCCCAGTTCCGCAGCACCCTGCTTTGGGATGCGCGTATGCATCCCAGGTGTGCTCGTGGGTGGTCAACAGGTACGTATTGAAATTTGTGTGCACCCTTTTGTCAGTGATTGCCATTCTCAGAAAGAACTGTTTTATCGTTTTAAAGTCTGATCAGCCAGGGTAGGAACTGTGTCTTGTAATCAATCATCGAACGAGCGATAGAATGGGTTCTTTGTTTTGAGCAGTATTCGGGTACTAGATAGATCTGAGACGGCTAAGTGTTGCTAGGTAGCTGAGCTGCGGTAGTCGCATGACTAGCCTTACCAGCATGTAGTCTTTATATGTAGTCTATGTCAACTGTATTGTAATGTAACAACTCACTACAACCGCCATCTGAGCATATGCAATGGAATCGCTTTTCTCTCGGGTGGTCTGTCGTGCATGCTTTCGTGAGTTTTACAAATGCAATTGACATTCATAAGATTTGGTATAGAACTCAAGACAGCCCTCTACGAGAACACATTCCGTTCTTTGTCCAAAGAATCGACATTTATTTCAAATGTAAGCTACATCTAAACACTACTGTGGCACAAAAAAACTTGGGAATCCTGGCGCAAATGCAATGCAGAAAACTATGAAGGTTGTAGATGGTGTTGAAATATCTAGTGTCTGACATAGCCATTTCAAAGGCCGCAGCCTAAACGTTGGTCTAAGAGACCATCAATATCAGTAACCAATTACCTCTGTGGCAGTTTGGGAGATCATATGACTATTGAACAACCACAAAATGTTTCAAACCCTTCGTATTTCCATAAAAAACATTGCGTTTTGCCGAAACCGAATGCGCTGACCGGAAGGTCAGTAGAGAAAAAGATCGATGACTCGGTTTAGTAAAGCAGGCCAGTTTGTTGCGCCTTAAGTACTGAGTCCGACTTTCTATTGGAGGAGGACGTGATTCGCTACCGCTACCCAGCCATTGGTTGCATGCTACCTAGCCTAGTTGTTGCGTGGCCTGTTGTTGACTCACAACGGACTCGGATCCCTTTTGAGGTTACGCGTGCGTCTGGGTGCGTCACAATCCCCTCTTTCAAAGAGAAAGTTGTTTTCGAGCCTTTGCAACCAAATCTGCCGGAGCGTGTTTTCGCTTGAGTAGAAGTCGAAACAATACGGGAATATCCTCGGTGATCGTTTCGATAGGCTCTACAGTGTCTTGCTTTTGTGACAAACCTTTCCACCGCACGTGGACCTTCAATCCATCTGTATTTTCTACCAGCTTTGTTAATCGAGAGACAGGCATTCCCGTTTTTGATTTCAAGACATGACTCATAATACAATCTCAGTCAAGAGATCTGCTACAATAAATCTTCAATCTGCTTCCAATTAGGTATTCTGTAGAACCGTTTCGTAAATCCTCGACTTAAAATAATCGGATGAAATTTTAACTATCCTTCTCGATCGTCTCCATCGCAAAGCAAGTTTTTAACAGGCACTAAAAACTTCCCGTGCAACCAGAATAAAGTCGCCTTCGATGAAGTTGGTCTGAATTCACCGAGAAGCTTTCTGATAAGATACAGCTCTGAAATTCAACAAAGTTCGTTGTACGAGTGGATGAAGTTAGGCGAGGTAATGGTTCAGCTGTTTATTTTACATTGCACGTTCCAAAACGGCCTTCTTGACAGTTACAGACTTTGACGACGTAGTTCGGATGAACGTTCGAAGATGTAGTGTCGGATCCGTGCCTAAGAAGGCAAAAACAGGGTCAATGTTACCACGGTGCGGTAAATATTTATTGGTCAGAGAGCTTCTAGTAATCGGGAGAAGATCAGTCCGTTCTTCTAAATCCATTTGCTGTTCCAAAGTCAGAGCTCGAAAGGTTTTCAACACTTTTTTCTAGGATATTCTACTGCGCCATTGCTCGAAGGCCTGTATGGAAACTTGAAATGGTGGGTAACGCGCAAAGACTTGGCGAGCAGTCGGAAATCTTAGTTGCGGAAATGTACCGGTCCATCAGACATCAGACCTTATGGGACTGCAAAAGCAGCACACCAGTCGATGAGTGCGTTAGCTGCATGTTTTGCTGAGGTTTTTTGGAACGCAAATAGCCACTTGTGGTCTGAATGGTTGTCATGGAGCATGAGGACATACTTCTCTCCAGTCCTGCTTGGACCGATCTCCAGGTAGTCAAATTGGAGGAAGTCATTCGGAGCACTACCGTGCACTGCTGGTTCATAAGGTCGGTGTCGTGCAATACCCTGCGAGGGGAAAAGACACTCAAGGTGTTCAAAGCCTTGCTTTTTTCTTAGGGGAACTCAGCGTAGAGCCTTCCATATCTCCTAGCTGTGGGTGTAACTCTATGGAGATTGCAGGATATACCACAGAAGTGGGGATAGAAACGAGTATGCAGTGTACGATAGCAATGCCGATAGCTCTTAGAAAAGCAGAAATAAGGGATTAAATAAAGGGAGAAAACTCCAACGGAGCAATAAAAATAACAAGAAACCAAGAAACAACCAAATACTGGGGCGGAGAAGAAACCTGTAACACACAGTAAAATATAAGTATAAAAGAAACAGGGAAACTACGCAAGGTGTAGCAAGAATCACTCCTTAAGATATGCCAGTAGGATAACTGAACCGATGGCAATCCGGATACCCTCCGAAGGGAGTGGTAATCCTGCAAAAGCAGTCAAAATTAGAGCCGAACACCCGGTACCCATTTACTTGGTGATGGCGACGGCGAGATCGCCGGAGCACAAGTACTGTTCTTGTGCGGACGCTAGACTAATTAATTAAGTTAAATAAACTAATCTAGTGCCACTTATTATATTACTACATTTCTAATTAATGTTCTTCCCATGTAGGGACCCCTTATAACGGGGGTCCCTGCCTTCTAAATATACCACGCTACCATAGCGCCAAAAAACCTACAATATTCCTCTAATAAGTAGAGCATCCCCCACGGGAGTATCAATATTATCTTATGCGTATCCACCACCAAAATATCGCCGAGGGCCTTGCACTACAGTCGGGGTAATTTGTTGCCACCGAGAGTAGGAATACAGTGTATGCATGCGCGGAAAATTATCCTGACATCGTTGTCACAAGTTTTCCAGAAGGAAAACTTACAGAGAGTCTTAATCGTGGCGTCTTCCCCACGATGTCCTGCTTCGCCAGTGTGTGCAATAAGACATAGTCAAAGTTGTAGATCTTCTGCTGCGACAGGGATCCATATTTACTTCACAGTGTTCTTCCAGCGACCTTCATCCTTGCTCACGTTGTGCGGTCTGTTACCCTGATTGTATTCCTAAGGCGACCATATTTCCTTTATGGAAGGCCACATAAACTGTTCATCTGAGGTTGAGGGGAGCGCTGGGACTTTTATGAGTCGGGGAACTAGAGGGGGTGTTGCCCAGCGGGTGAGCATATCCGCCCAGACATTATCAGTGCCTTTGATATGATAGCACGTGTAGTTGTACGCGCTGAGTTTTACTGCCCACCTCAACACTTTTCTCACCGCTGTCAAAGTCAAGGCTGGGATGAGAGAGAATGGGTCAAAGAGAAATATCAGGTTGTTGTGGTCTGTGTACATGTCGAAACCAGCCGATTTAGCGACCATCCAGTGCATTCGTTCAAGGGTAGCAAGAATGGCAGGGGCCTTCTTTTCCAGTATAGAACACCTAAGCTGTGTTCCGTTCAATAATTCAGAGCAGAAAGCCAGAGAATTGTGACGTTTCTCTGCATGCTGTTTGCAAAGGTCTACAGTAGGTGTTTTGTTGATCATGCCGGACCATATGGTTTGGGAAGCGTAAGTGTACACAAAGTGTCGTTGGTTGTCATCACGAAGAGCGAATTTGACCAGATTGGCAAGGGCATGTTTGAAATGTGAGAAAGCTTTGCTTTCCACTTTAGTCCAATTGAGACCGGTTAGGTCTATTTTGGCAACTGCTGTCTTGGTTCTCTTCCCTGATCGCTCATAAACGCGCTCCACGAAGTTATGAAGGGGTGAGATGAGGTTAGAAAAGTCTGGTATACCCATTTTGACACACTGCATGGCGCACAAGAACCGTTGGAAGTGCGCTCCATTGGATGGCATCTCCATATGCAGTAGACCGTTCATTTGTCGAGGGTCGTACCGTACTTCTTTCGCGCTCATGATTCTTCCACACCAACTGATTAAGATTGCGAACAGTATCCACTTATCGGGGCGGAGGCGGATAAAGTACTTGGTGCAGAGACTGAAGAGCTTCCGAAAACCTTGCAGTAGTTCTCCGACGCTTCCAGCCTGCAATAGGATGTCATCCATCCATTTAAGTAAAAGGATTCGCAGGTCTTTGGGGAAAATCTCGGCGAGCATTGACTGCAAATGCGTCGTCGCGTTGGTTGTTCCATGTAGCACACGGGTGGGGGAGAGTATTCCATCGGGGGTTATAAACGACTGCAATTCTTGGGAGTCTTTGTGCAATGGAAACTGCCAATAGCCATGGGAAAGATCAAATGTGGCAAAATTCTGGGAGTCGGAGAGCTTCTCAAGCTCGTGTTCAGTATTCGGCATCGGATATCAGTGGCGTACTGCAAACTTGTTGACGGGACAGAGGTCTACCGTAAATCTGAAACGTACCGGTCCTGATTTCGGGATGATAAGAGCGGCGCTTGCCCAAGTAGTACTAGGGTTTGGGTACGACATGACAGCGATGACCAGATCTGAGACAAAGCGTTTAAGGAATTCTCGTTGTTCGCGTGAGTAGTTACGCGGGTTTCACTCTTACGGGCGTGGCATCTGCCATTAACTTGATTTACAACAAGCGAATGTTAGCAGGGGGCCCTGCAGAGAGAGAGACACGAAAACTGTTCTTGTGTTCTTCGACAATCTGTCTGAGAGTTTCGCAATCTTCGTTGCCCATTCCGTTCCTTTTGGCGCCGTTGATTCGCTCCTTTGTAACTTTCTCAATCGTGCTGTGCTGCGTTCCGTCGATAGGATCCAGCAGTGCAGGATATGGAAATGGATCCTGCTCCCATTTTTCCCTGTGGTAGTTTAAAATTGAACGACTGAGAAGTTGAGCTTCAGTAAGTTTCCAATCGGCAGTGGGTTCTTGGTTCAAACGTGCGGACATGATGCGACTGACTTAGCCTCCGTCACACTCGACTGTCGGGTTTCCTACTTGCAAACAATCTGCCCCCATCTAGGGCAAACCTATTGTGATCCAAAAGCGTTTGGGTGTCTACACGGAGGTGGTGTAATCCCGGGCGGCCAATGAGCAGATCTCCGCATGCGAGCTGATAATCTGCTACCATAAACGTGATGTTGACTAGCGCAAGACTTCCCGGTAAGAGATGTAGAACAGTTCGGGGTGAAGTCCATGTACGGCTGAATGAAAAACTTTCCACTTTGGGGCCTTCCTTGAGAGCGACAACTAGATGTGTAGTTTTGATAGGCCGGATTCTGCCAATTCCCATCAACGCGGCTTTCTCTATGAGAACGGGCGTCACAATGCTGTCATCGCTTCCGTCATCACATCGCCCTGTGGCGTTGATGGATATCTGTCCATCTGAAATTGTGATTGGACGAGAAGAAAAATGTTCCCGAGGGGCAGATGGACGTAGCCTAACCACTGTTCCCTGACTTGAATTATGCTTTGAAGATCCACTCGACCTACTGTTCTGGCTTCTGGTTGACCTTTAAGATCCGTCTGCTGCATTCCGGGCCTTTATCTTCTCGATCAACGCCTTTTTCTCTGAGACTTTGGCCAAATCACCATCTACTATCAAATTACGGCGCTTATACGCCTTGCATGGCGGGTGTATGCAGAAAGGTGGAGGGCGACTATTTTGGGATACTTACTCTAAGTCAACTGACTTCCTTTTTTTTTCTCCTGGTGTATTGGCGCGGCTTTTGGGTTCTCTATGACTGCCAGTGGTTCTTTGCTTTGTAGGGCCATTTTCTACAACTTAAAAAGCGTCAGCAACTGAGATTGCGTTTTTCATAAAACCTCGAAAGTCTTTCATGTATGTGCAGTGCACCAGTTTTAACTCTATCTCTAAGCGACGCTGCAAAGTCTTTGGGCGCACTACAAAGACGACGTGCAACACTGCAGTCATTGGATTGTCTCCAACGAGCCAATTCAAATCATTATTACGAAGCAATGACATGTAGCTTGTAAACAATTGTTCCATTCGGCATCGCGAAGACGAATCAGACATATCCATTTTCAATCGTTTCTCAATTAGAGAGTTGACTGTGGTGAGAGTGAACGAATCCTTATCTTCCTCACCTTTGTGTTCCTGATATTTTGGAAAAGCTGTCTCTGACAATTCTGGAGTCTCCTTAACTGCCGAGATATACCCAAGTTCAATACTAGACTCCAATCAGTCTGCGCCATCACTTTGGCTGATATCCAGAAAACGAACAGGTTCCGTGGTGGTGGAATCAATGACAGTCAATTTATGTGCGCGGGCTGTGATTTCCTTGGAATAGTGGTCATAGGGTCAAAGGAAATGACGGACAAAAGCTGAATCCGTTTTGAAGAGACGTGAATGCGCTAGGGAAAAAGATACGGTAGACAGTTTCTGCAGAACAGTAAAGTCGGTTTTCCAATTGGTCGCGGTAGATGCCGAAGCATTTGACATGACGGGGGTCGAACAAGAATACAAAATAATAACGAATGAGCCTCATGTAATTGGGCTAGTGATGACTGTGCTGACCGGAGGGTCAGTAGAAAAAACGATCCATGACTCGGTTTACTAAAGCAGGCCAGTTTGTTGCGTCTTAAGTACTGAATCCGACTTTCTATTGGAGAAGGACTTGACTCGCTACTGCTACCCAGCCATTAGTTGCATGCTACCTAGCCTAGTTGTTGCGAGGCCTGTTGTTGACTCAAAACGGACTCGGATACCTTTTGGAGTTACGCGTGTTTCCGAGTGCGTCATACCGATACACGTAACCATACAGGCACAACAGTTATGATGTTTTCTACTCTATGAACAACTACTGCAACCCAAATTCAGTCAGTCTAGTACAAATATTCGTTTGTACTCACAAAAGTCAAAAAAAGGCATACTGAACCTAGTGATGGTGGTTGACGACATTCTTATGTTTTTGAATTCCTTTTCTCTTCCCAAGTATTTAAAAGAAGAGATAGAGAAGCTGTTTTACGTGATCCTACTGTTCAAAGCGAAGATCTTCGTCGGACTAAATATGGAACCGGATAGTAATGGTATTAAGCTCCGTAAAACGAGTTGTCTCTACACCATACTGAAAGAAAACGGATTACTGATCTCAAATACCGGACGGCCGTCGTTTGTTCTGTATAAGACATTCCTCGTCGAGGCAAGGACGAGATCGTACATACACCTGCGCTTCACAGTCGCTACCGGAAAATAGTAGGAGATTTGATGTATCTGGCTCTGGCTTCAGGATAATAAATGATATTTTCAGCTTTATTGCAAGAAAAACTGGCTCATGATGCTTTCATAAGACAGATGGGAGTTGTAAAGAGAATGATATGGTACTGGAAGGGTAGAAAGAGTCTTTCTCTGTTCTTTACCGTTTATATTACAGCTCTGATTGTACTATATTGCTATGTAAACTGTATTGGATGTCGTCAGACAAAGATATTAACGACTGGGTTGATGATCAAGTTTCGGAAAGCGCCGATCATGTACAAAACCAAGAAGCAGTTCTGACTCACATTTTTTTCTCGCGAAGCAGAGCATATTGCACTTTAGTACTGGTGAAAAATGCTGACATGGTTCTAAAGACTGCTCTGAGAACAATTCAATAAAAAGGTTGTACGGGATGAAACGGATATGTCACCGATCTCGAAATCCATGGATAGCTCGACTGTGTCGTCTGTTGTCCAGAACCCGAGAACCTCGGAAAAGAAAAAACATATTGTTCTCAAATATAATCATATGAAAGAGCTGTTGAGGAATCGAATAATGAATGTGAGCGAAATAAGAGCAGACGTGCAATCTGCTGATGTGTTAACAAAACACTGAGAACTGAAAGGTTAAAACGAATTTTTTTGTTTCTTGAAGAATTGAGTATAAAGTATTTGTATTCTTTTTGAGTTATAAAATAATTTTTTCCCTGTTTTTTTATCTATTTTGTTTTTTGTCACGGCATGAAAAAAACTTTCGGGTTCTGCTTTACTGTTCTTCTGTAATTGAGCAAGAGTGCTATACCTCTTTCTTAGTTGCAGGTTTTTCTCACAGAGTTCTACTGTTGCAAGGGTTTTAACTGTGGAAACTGTTGAAGACATCTCGCGAGAGGGTAGTGTAGAATTACTACACGCATTCTATTGTAGGTAGCTGCGTAGGTTGCACTATAATTCTAAGTAGCGAACGTTAGATACACACGAAATTGAATCTTTACTTTGAATTAGAAGGAGACGTTGAAGTAGAATGACGCTGCTTACTTGGAACGGTAGAGACCCACACCAAGCTCCCAGCCACTCTAAAAGAGCTTGGAACAAGAGAACTACTTCTCTTGTCCGAGATCATCATCATCAAAAGCTATCAACCCTCAACCAACTCTACTACAACTTCTTCATCACCGTCAACGTCGTTCTCATTCATCTTGCTCTCGCGCCGCCGTTTACGCCGTTTACATCGATTCCGCCGCACCGCCGCCGTTTACGCCGTTTACACCGATTCCGCCGCGTTCTACACTGCTTACAACGAATCGTCGTTTGCACAACAGTTACAACCACAGACAGGGCAATCAAGTTTTCCTTATGAGAAGCAGTCGTACGTAGAGCGGAAGGGCTGTTAGTCTGGTGTCTAGTATGCACTCGCAACGCGCGGTGGAACCGAGGAAGGTAAAACGGACACAAGGTGTCCCCTCTTGCTCTTCTGTCCCCAGTGTCTCGGGGTGGAGCAAGAGTGAGGTTAAATATGCAGCGCCGGCGGCATTGTGCCAGGTGGCAACCGTGTATTGCACACCCCCGGCCTTGGCGCGATACAATAAAATTGATTTTTTGGAGTGCGGCCGAATGCTCAACAACTCCCTTTCTGACCCTAAGCACGACATTTTTTTGGCGCATCTTCCTCGCGGGCCAGTTATTTCAAAAAAATCCCCCCTGTGTGCCTTCAACGTTTTTCGAGAACCCCTCTATTCCATTATGAGAACCGCGCACGCGCCAAAACGCCAGATTTGCGACGTCACTGCTTCCATCTAAAAGTATGAAACCTTGACGCGGAACTCGACGTGTCACCTCTCTCCGGACAGCGTGGACGACTTCTGCTCAGGTGAATCCATCTATGGCTCGCAATAAGCAGATGGCTCGCAAATCTGTTGGCGGAAAAACCCCACGGCGCCAGCTTGCAGGCAAAGCGGCAAGAATCACAAGCGAGACACAACTTGAACAATACCTTAATAAGAATATTGTCAAGCTTCTCTGTTCCAAACCGCAGCGCGGCGTGAGAAAAATTTACGCAATCACATTCGAGGGCAGCAATAACATCGTGCGATTTAGCGAAAACGAAGCCATTATTTTGCTCGGGCGCAGGATAGCTCATTTTATCCGGCAGTTTCGTGGCACGCAGTTCGGAGGGTTGATGCTGTTACGATTGGGTCATACAGAGGCTTTGGATGACGACGACGATCCCGATACCAGTATTGAGTATAAAGATTGGATGATCGAGAAGGCATGGTTGTCGACAGGAGGTCGTGGTAAGATTAAGGACCAATTCTATGCTCTGGAGCATGGCATTAACCAGTGTGCCCCATCGATATGCATACTTTCCGAATCGAGTACAGTCAGGCAGTTGGAGGTGCGGCGTCGAGAATTAGTGTGACGTATGATGGCGAAGAAGCAGAAGGAACCTTCCATTGGGGAGGTAAGGACCGGTATGAAGCGATCAAGAGCGTTCTGGTTACTTGCAGCGCAAAGCCAGGTCAAAGGCTCACCGTGCTACAACTCGAAGCGCGGATGCCATCGTCGGGCGTCTGAAGTGTCCATCTACGTAATACGTCCGTGCAGTTTCGCGACGAGACGTTTTTGTGTTTTGAAGCTTCTTTAAGTCGTGCCTTAGCTCTCACCATTGGATCCGAGAAGGCTGCTGAGTGTTGGGCGTATCTCGCCGATCGCGTTAGGAAGAACGCAGACGATAATGAGATGTACTTGAACGCCGTTGCAGGTCTTGGGTTTGGTGATATTCTTGAGCCTGAATATTGGAACCGGAAGGCGCGAAGGGAGGATTGAGGGAAGTTTCAGGACCTCAAGGATATGCAGAGGTTTATTCGGGAAAAACAGGTGTCATTAGCCTCGACTACCTTCGCAATGGGACTGGACAATGAAAAAGATTCGCTTTGGATAACTTCCGCGATAGCGCAAACGTCTTCCTTGCCAATCTTCAGGCGATTGACGGATACATGCATGCGATTTGCATAGATGGAGAGCGCAACATGATTATTGATCCAGTGGAGAAGTATCACATGGATCCCACGCAGGTTGCTCTCGAGTCCTGTGTTGGATCAGACCGTTCCTTCAGTCACATTGAGGACTGTCGCGTAGTGCGCTTGCTACCAGGGAAAAAGGATGTGAAACGCGCTCGTCGCGGGAAGAAACGTCATCACCTAGAAGGTTCATCAAACAGGGTTTGAAATCTTTACCATTTTAGATCCTAAGCCTTTAGGGTTCCAAGCCCCAGGATGGTGGCCCATAGTAGATATGATACTTTTCTGAGTATTCCTTGAACCATAGCTCGGTTTAAATGAGTAAAAGAATGATGATTGCCCTTTGTTAGCGCATCGGCTAAGTTGAGACTTCCCGCTATCCAACGCATGGAGGATATGTCTCCAGCTTTGAAGGAGTCACGGATGCGCGACAAGATGTGGCGCAATCGGTAGTCTCGGCATTCGTGAAGGGTGGTGATCGTTGAGTAAAAACCAAATGAGTCGACCTAAAGGACGAGCGAACCGAAATCCAATGCAAGAGCTTTCATTCATTCCCTAAGTAGTATGGATCTGTGTGCGGATTCTGCTGCCGCAAAAATTTCAGCACCAATTGAACTAAAGGATGTACGTCCTTACTTCGCGCTATGCCAGTCGACGATGTGGTAGGAAACTTTCTCACCTTGGGAGAAGGCGATGCCACTGATGTAGCCAGTTTGACCGTAGGATGATTTTCCAGTGCTGGCGTCAGAGAACGTCACAATGTGGCCAGCGTTCATGTTATCCGATACCATCGCGGATCTCGGATCCATGTACTTCACGACCGGACGTAGCTTGAAAGACAAGGTTGAGGATCTGGATTGCCTGCAGAATAATAGCGGCTCCCCTCAACAAGAAGCTCCAGAAAGGTGAGCCTGAATGGTTTGAGAATCTATCGAACGAAGACATGTACACGTTTGAGGAATTAAAACGAGCGCTGTTGTCGCCGCCAATCTTAGCGTTACCGAAAATAGTTCTACTGTACACGCTGGATACGGATGCATCCCATGCCCAAATTGGTTGTTGTCTCATGCAAAAGCATCACAACGGAGACAAATTACCTATAGGGTACTGGAGCCGCCCTATGAATGAGGCGGAGCACAACTACAAGGTAACCGAGGAGGAATTTCTAGCAGTAGTGTGGAGCATGTTGATGCTGCGTCCATACCTTTATGGTGAGCGCTTTACGTTGCGTAGGGACCACGACGCCTTAAGGTGGCTCCTCGGACTCGCAGATAAGTCCGGTAGACTTGCCCGTTTGAGGCTGAGACTGTCGGTGTTTGTATACAACGTACAGTACCGTCCAGGTATCAAGCACATCATATATGACGCTATGTCACGCTTAAACACCTCAGGTTTCGAGACAGAACCGGTGGACGATGATATCCCTTGCTTTTCGGTGTCATCAAACCAAAATGGTACCGGCGAACACCTATAAGGATGTTGGGACTTACCTGAGAAGGTGCCTTGCGGAACACCGACATGGCAACGCAGATACTGACCCTAGAGGAAACGAACGTCATGCCCGTAACATGAGAGGAATTTCTACGAAAACAGGCCCAGGATGCGTATTTCAGAACCCTGGCTGACCAAATTGGTTTCAAAGGATTACCATTCGGTGTGGACCACAATGGGTACATCGTGACAAGGTCAACCTTGGATGTTAACCTCCACAAGGTGGTTCCGAAGGCACTGCGCCCGAGAGTCTTGTATCTCGCGCACTACCAGAGAGTATTGGGACACCCCGGTGCCACCAGGATGCATTACACCTTGAGGCAACGGTTCTATTGGCCTCATATGGCCCATGATGTCTATAGATTTGTAGGTCAATGCCAATCTTGTGTTCGTACCCGCGGTGGTATTCGAATGCATCGAAAGTACCTCAAGCTGTTCCCAGCAGCGGGTCCACTGGAGTTTGTTGCGATAGACCTTCTAGAACCACTTTCCAAAACCAAGAATGGGTATCAGCACATTCTAGTGATCACCAACAGGTTCTCGAAGCTCACGAGAGCGATGCCTTTAAAGGAGACGAATTCAACCACGCTAGCGATCGCGTTCCACAAAAATTGGGTCTCCCCGTATGGTGCACCACTGTACCTACTTACCGAAAATGGTTCAAACTTGGCATCGAAGTTCTTCGAAGCAGTCTGTAACCTCTTGGGTATCAAGCACTATTTCACTACTGCCTACCACCCGCAGACGAAGGGACAGGTCGAGCGCTTTAACCACACATATGTATCAAGGCTAGGACACTATACGGAAGAGCACCAAACTTGTTGGGATGAGCTGGTGCAACCACTCACCTACTCCTATAACCTTCAGGTACTCCGGTCAACGCAGACCACTCTCTTTGGTTTGGTTCTTTCGCGACACCCCCCAGTTATTGTAGTGCAGGGAGATCATACCACCAGCACTGCAGCTGGCGCACTGACCCCTGCCCAAGTCAAGCGGAATACCCTTGTGAGGTTCAGGAGGGCTCTCAAACATGCAGAGAGCCCACTCACTGCAGCCCAAAAGCGGTACAAGGCCGACTACGACCGTAGGGTAACCAAAGTGGTCTCTGTATGTTCGGGACAATATGTCTACATAGACAACCCACCTTCAGGTAAAAGACCACGACCGGGTGATGAAGCAGACGATGACGCTATTGACAGAGATATCGATTCGAAACTTCTACCCCAATCAGTGACACCTTATAAGGTATTGAACGCATCAGACCACACCGTTACGGTTGACCAAGATAGAATACCGAATACGATATCAATTGACTGTATTAAGGTAGCACCTGAAACGGTTCAACATCGCATGGAGGCGGGCACCTCAGCCCGAGAGCCGAGAGCGGTAGCTCTGCGCACTTGACCCTCGGAGGACCCCACCCCAATTGAGGTGAATGATGAACTACAACGGGATGATCCCGATTACAACCCTCTAACAAAGACGGAAATGGAACCTCACACGGTAACAGCGGGAGCTCCCGACCCGGCTCCCACAAACGAAGCTCCCAACTCGCAACACATGAACCATCGAGGTGGCGTTCCCCCGAAAGATCAGGACCAAACCGCAGAGGAATTTCCCGTTGACCCTCTTGTGAGCCACACGCGAACCTAAAATGGTCTGAAGTACACAGTCAGGCGGTACGGCTGGGGCCCAGAAGGATACACTTTCGAACCCCCAGCCGCAATACCCCCACACTTCCGTATCAGGTATCGGCGCCGTCGCAAGGAGCCGATGCCTGCAGACGGCTAACCTTAGACCCTCGTGGTACTCAGGCCTAAGGAAGGGGGAGAACAGACGTAGTTTTCCGTAGAAAGTGGACGCATATGTGTTTTAGATTACCTACAAGGGAGGACGCGAAAGAACAACCAAAGGTAACAGTAGGGGAGACAACAAGAGACAACAATTTACTTTAAGAAGGACCTGTCGGTGTAGGAACAATGGAATCAGGAGGACCCGTGTGATTGACTACCCAAGGAAGAAAACCTGCAGAAATGCTAGGAGCCATCGACCTAAGAGGTAGCAAAGGAGCAGTAGCCCCGCCACTGGGGAGAGGAGTCGAAACCAAAAGAGGATGAAGGAAATGAACCGCCGGAGCAGGTTGCAAAACAGCAGGGTTCAAGTTAGCACCTAGAAGGGGATCTGTCAAAGGATCAGATGGCGCAGCAGCAGAAACACTTGCTAGATTGGCAACCTGACGGGTGGCCAGTTGGTACATGTCCAACTGGAACTGGTTCCGGAACTCCCCAAGTTGGTTCAGCGCCTTCATGTACTGCTCATGGCGCGGCAGCATACCTTCAAGGAGTGTTAATGCAGCAACCACGGAGGTAGGCCCAGACCTCTGAAAGATGGTGACCCAAGACTCACGAATTCGAGCCAGCAAACCGACCACACCCAGAAAATACATCATTGGTTGAGGCGGAGGACGAAAAATACCCGCCAACAGATATCGAACCGTCCCAGCAACCCGTGAGGAGCTCGGTTGAGTAGGAGTCACACCCGTAGGGGTAAGCGACTCACGACCTTGATTTAACGGCTCGGACGGGAAGGGACCAGGCGGGACGGCGCTGCTCAGGGACCTAGGAGGGGAATGAAGTTGGAGTAACCGGGAAGGATGCGATACGAACTTGGTTAGACAGTGGGCGATGCGGAAGCAGAATCGCAAGCAAGCAGGGCCACTACCGAAAAGGTGTCCAAGAAAGCGTTAGCTACTTTGCATCGCTCTCATAACAGTCCCTACCCGAATGGTTGTCGCTCAAATCGGGCGCAGACGTCTTCGCGTGCCTTCCCCAACCGATACTGGCGCCGAGTTCTGAACTTCAAGGTATCGCGTGTCGTGTACAGACACCACTCTGATGCCCGCGCCGCTGTCGCTCGCTACCACTGTATGATGTGATGGAAGGAGACACGGGGCGTGCCTCACGGGTAGGAAGGGGGTCTGTCATATAGTGGCAGAAGGTCTGACCCTTGAGGTTGTCAATATACTAGACTGACCTTGTAGGTGATGGATGCGAGGAATCATCGGCCACGCAGCTCCAGGAAAGCTACCATCTAGGTATTGTCAGCCACGTGTAGTGTTGACCCCTATTTTCTGGTTGAGTAATTGTTAGTGATAGTAATTGTAATTATGTGTATTTAAGTACAGTAGTTGAGTGGTGTTGCACGCTAGCGCCTGCTTGACCCCCACGCACGATCACGGTCAGCCCTAGATTGCTGACCGACACGCTAATCGGTATCCCGATGCGGCAGCGCCCGATGCGCTCGCAACTGATACGCCGGCGATGCGCTGGCTCCGATTTATCGGACCTTCGCCGATGAGACGCCGCCTACAGTTTGCTCCTTCCTTTTACAATAAATACCATCGCCCGCCTTATACATTTGGCAGCCTTGAACGAAGGCAGTCGGCACATTACCAACCATCTCTTAGCCTGCTCACGCGCACTTGAACCCTCACACCGCTGGGGGTGTTGCCTTCCGCCTACCGCAGGCAAGGCCTTTGATTGCCGCAGCCTCTGCGCTTTCGCTCGCACTGATTGCGGTCTCCGACGTCTGCAATTCCCTTCGACACATCCATTCAACTGAACGTTCCGGTGTACTATCCTTCGGAGCCGTGGCGTGCCACAGAAATTTCTAACTGCTCATTCCGCTGATGAACACGCGCGCCAAGGCACGTTCCAGTTCTCCGTTACGTTCACCCCTCCAAACCACGAAGCGTCGAGCCAAAAAACATCACGAAATGGCCAACGACGCCCAATTCGCATCTTCGTCCCCGTCTAGAGCTGTCACCATGTTTGCGCCAATCTCAGCACCGATTTTGCGCTCGGTCGATCCGGTTAAAGTCGCCAGATTTCTCAAAGAGCGCGATCGGTACGAGTTGGAAGTCACTTCAAAGCCGTCTCAGGTGCCCTCGCTTGAAGTTCTTCCGTATAAGACCAGCGTCGACCGTTCGTTGCTCAAATCTCTCCACTATATGGGAAAGTTTGAGAAGTTGGCACCAAACACCTAGTCGTTCAAAGACCTGACAGATGAAGTCATCAAAACATTCGTAGAGTCATTGGTCAAACGAACGGAATCCGACGCTTTCGATCCATCAATCATCGAATCTGCGCTGAAGGGATTTTCGATGCCGACGAAGATTTTTGATCCTGAATCAAGGATAACCACATACTGCGCAGATTTTCTAGAACGTCTCGAGTCGGTAGGATGTGGCACTTTTCCGGATCAAAACCCCAAGAAATCCGTTCGCCTTCTCTGTGCCCGCCTTCAGCCTGAAGCGCTCAGAAAGGAGATGCGTAAACGACTTGAGTATGACGAGTCTTTGGAGAGCTCCGTTAGGGCATTTATCAAGATTCTTACACAAGAAGCGATAAATTGTCAAGCCTACGCTGTTAGTAAGGGCTCCGAATCTGGGCCACAGAGAAAGCAGCAGAAAGATTCTCAAGTTCCTATCACGAAATCGAAGTCGTCGAATCAGAAACCAATCTGTCCCTATCCACCCCACAAAGAAAAAGGGCAGCGCCATTTTCTTAAAGACTGTCGCGATTGTCCGAAAGAGGAAAAGGACAAACTTTTCGAAGAGCTACGTAGTATGAAGAAAGAAGGAGTCCAGCGCACAACCAATCCCCTTTGTCAAGCCAAAGACTCCACCGTTCTCTTCACGGCCACGCTCGACGAAAAGTTCCGCACCACCGTCTGCGCCGACATCGGTTCGGCTGCAACCCTAATGGATACCTCTACCCTGGAAAGGGCACGGAAGGCTGGCGTCGACGCTTCTGTAGTCAAGCTCGTCCCTCCCCGCAAATTCGAAATGGCTGCAAAGAATCCGGGCGGTTCACCTACCATAATCGAATGTACTCACGCAGCTACTATTGACACCGAGCTACACATCCGACACGGATCCGCTCTTGTTCTGCGAAACCTCCGATGGCTTGTTACCCCTCAAATTGTCGACGAACCTTTGCTAAGCCGCCCACTGTTGGAGGCACTAGGGTTCGATTGCCAAAAAGTAATGCAAGCCGCAGCCGATCGGTTTGGCAGCTCTGTAGACGTTTCCTCTATTCTTGGAAACAAATGTGACTTTGGAACCAGCCGGATTGGTCGCATCATCGATGGGGTTTACCACGCCGACGGCGGTATATAAGACGCCGATCTGAATGCTGACGACGGTTGGTTGGATCTTGGCCCCGAAAACCCAGCAGAAAAGGAAAGCGTGATACTCTCAAAGCTGGAGGAAGCCAAAAAACACGGAATGTCAGAAAACGGCTGTCACAAACTCGACATGTTGCTTCGCGAATACAGTGACATCATTAGAATGAGGTTGGACGCAGGCAAACCCGCTGACATAGAACCTCTCAAAATCACGCTCAAACCAAATGTCGTCCCTCACCGTGCCAAACAGCGGCGTTATGCGAAACCTAAGCGTGAATTTTTGACACGCTATGTTCGCGAACTCTTCCGACTCGGTTTTGTCAAGAAGGCGTCGTCGCCCGAATGGGTATCGGCACCTCTCGTCGTCCCCTAGAAACCGCCGGCTCTCTATTGCCTCACCGTTGACTATTGCTCCATCAACGCGGTAACCAGACCGACTTTCTGGCCTATGCCTAACATCGAAGCCGAACTCGCCGACACGCGTGGCGCTGCTGCCTTTGCTGCTATTGATTTCTGTAGTGGCTACTGGCAAGCGCCTTTACACCCGGAGAGTCAGCCATTATTCGCTTTCTCGACCCCAGAAGGCGTCGTCATGCCAACTCGGACCACACAAGGCGGTTGCAATTCAGCAGCCAACTTTCAGGAAAAGGTTGAGCAATGTTTCAATGAGCTTCGAACTAACCTTAAGGCCTGGCTCGACGATTTTATGCTTTTTGCACCGAACGAAGCCAAACTTCTCTGCATCTTGCGGCGTTTTTTTGAGATCTGCCGCAAGCGCCGTCTCGTTCTTTCCTTACCAAAGTCTGATTTCTTTCTTTCCGAAGTCGCTTAGTGTGGTCGAATCATCGATTCGCAAGGTGTCCGATTTCACCCAAAGAACATAGCTGGCCTTACCAACAGCAAGCCGCCGCGTTCGGCAGGAGAACAGTCCCAGTACGTACACGGGGCTACCTGGATATCCTCCAGCATCCCGCGTTTCGCTGAGCGTGTCAGCCCACTTCGCAAAATGCTTGAAAAAGCCTACGCCAAGGCAGGAGGATGTCGTAAAAAGAAGGCTATCGCACGAATCTTGCTAGAAGATTTAGGCTGGAATGAACATCACCTGAACGCCTTCAATGACTTGCAAGCCCAAATACGAGAGGCTACTCGTCTGGCACATCGCAACCCAAACTTGACGCTGTGCATTTACACGGACGCCTCAGATAAGCACTGGGCTGCAGCAGTCACGCAGTGTCATCCTGATGAACTCAATAAGCAGCTTCGAGACCAAACGCATGAACCATTGGCGTTTCTTAGCTCACCGTTTTCAGAGCGTGAAGAACACTGGTCTACATATGAACGTGAGGCCTACGCAGTCGTTCAAACATTCCGAAAGCTTGATTACATGCTTGCTTGTGACCAAACCATCCGCGTTTTCACAGACCACCGCAATCTGCTATTTGTTTTCAACCCGGTAACAATGGAGCCTTCTTTAGGACGCCACAAAGTACTTAAAGTCATTCGCTGGGCCCTTTATCTCAGCGCCTTTAACTACCGCATCGAACACATTCCCGGTGACTCGAACGTCTGGGCAGACATCATGACACGCTGGATGCGCGGGTATCGAAAACCTCCTGTCATTCGACGAGTGGCTCCGGTGATACCTTTTGGCGGAGTCACAATGTCCCCAGATGACCCTGAATTCCAGTGGCCCGATATCAGCGAAATCTTGGATGTCCAGAAAAAGCACAAAACTACGGCTCCAAAAGCAGCAACGCTCCAGGATTCCCAGATCCTCTCTGTACACGGAGCAAATTGGATACCAGACGACGCTATTCACCTCAAGCTTCGACTTCTCACCATCGCACACGCGGGGACTGCCGGTCATCGCAGTGGAGACTCAACTTTGCAGGCCCTTCGGACGGAATTCTTCTGGACTGATCAGCGCGACGATGTTCGTGATTTCGTGGCTGCTTGTTTACTCTGCGTTTTTTCCAAAAGTGGCAACAAAGTACCGCGTCCGCTATCCACGACGCTACATGCTACCAAGGCAAACGAAATTATACATTTTGACTATGTTTTTCTTGGGCAAAGCGACAACGATCACAAGTACGCCCTGGTCGTCAAAGACGATCTCAGTGGCTATGTATGGCTCAATCCTTCCCCAACAGCCGATTCCAAACATGCAGCCTCGGTCCTTGCTCGTTGGACACGGATTTTCACAGCACCTGATGTATGGGTTTCCCATCAGGGATCGCATTTCAAGAATCAGGTACTGGAGCATCTCTCCTCTACCCATGCGATCCGCCACAACTTAACCTTCGCATACTCGCCCTGGATCAATGGAACCGTAGAGTCCGTCATGCGCTCTGTTCTTTCTTCCATAAGAGCAATGTTGGCAGAACTGAAGCTAAGACCCCAAGACTGGCCATCCGTTCTACCCGCTATCGCCACAGCGCTGAACGAAACTGGATTGGAGCGTCTCGGCCGCAATTCAAATGGAATCTTACGAAGCCCTCTTGAAGTCATGACTGGAATTCGACCAAAGCGCCAAATTCTTTGCATTCTGCCGCCCTCTTTAGATCACCTCAACGCCAAGACTGTTACGCGAGCTCGTGCCATACAACTTCTCAAGATCGAAGAGCTCCAATCCTCTCTCAACCAGATGCACAAAGAGGTCTCAAACCGAAACTTTAAAAGTCGCGAGCACGCCATTGCCAGGCACAACGCCGCAATAAATATCATTTCCCCATCGTTTTCAGTCGGAGATTTGGTTCTCGTGCGCCATGCAACCGACCGAGGACACAAAATGCGCTTCAAGTGGCACGGCCCATTCTGCATCACCACTGTTCACAGTCCACTTGTCTATTCAATCAGCCCCCTTTCAAACGGAAGAATTGAAAAAGCCCACGCAACCCGTTTAATCCCGTACAAAAACGCATTGCACGGAACACAGGTTCCTCAAGAAATGATCGAACTTGCCGATAAAACCGAATCTCGATACGAAGTCATAGACAAAATCGTAGACATCGGCAAAGACAAAGATGGTATTTGGCTTCGAGTCGTCTGGGATGGACTTCCTGACGAGCGTGACTGGACATGGCAGCTTGCCTCCGTTCTACATACTGATATTCCTGAGATGGTGCGCACTTTTCTCGCAACTTGCAAGAAAAAGAAGCTTGCAGCGTCAACCATGCGCCAGCTAGGCATATCTGCCTGAGCACTACAGCTAAACAAAGCCGTTGCGCTCATGGGGGCACTGTTGCACGCTAGCGCCTGCTTGACCCCCACGCACGATCACGGTCAGTCCTAGATTGCTGACCGACACGCTAATCGGTATCCCGATGCGGCAGCGCCCGATGCGCTCGCAACTGATACGCCGGCGATGCGCTGGCTCCGATTTATCGGACCTTCGCCGATGAGACGCCGCCTACAGTTTGCTCCTTCCTTTTACAATAAATACCATCGCCCGCCTTATACATTTGGCAGCCTTGAGCGAAGGCAGTCGGCACATTACCAACCATCTCTTAGCCTGCTCACGCGTACTTGAACCCTCACACCGCTGGGGGTGTTGCCTTCCGCCTACCGCAGGCAAGGCCTTTGATTGACGAAGCCTCTGCGCTTTCGCTCGTACTGATTGCGGTCTCCGACTTCTGCAATTCCCTTCGACACATCCATTCAACTGAACGTTCCGGTGTACAATCCTTCGGAGCCGTGGCGTGCCACAGTGGCCACCTGGCACTGTAGCCAGTGTTGGCCAGGTCTCTGACACTAGGTCAGAGACCGTGCCTTGCTTGCACCTCCCAGGTGATCTGGAGAGTGCATTCCACTGCATATAGATAACTGCACTTCCCCCATCCTAATCTGATAAAAACAGGCATCACTTGAATCACGACTATACCTTTTGATTCATTGTTTCTCAACTATCACACAGGTTTTCTCGCGCGTCGACGCCTACCATCGTTCACCTACAAGGCACAGACTAGCCGCCCTGCCGTTCGCCCCTGCGAGTTTTCACGGTGCTCTGTTCCCATCGAGGTTTACTACGTCCACCTTCTAAGGTTGAGCGTCAACACACTCCCTACGGTTGAGCGTCACTACTCTCTCGAGACAAGACAGTAGCATACCCCGGAGGTGATTGTAGGACAAATTACGTCACGCAATCTATTGTAGGCAGCTGCGAAGGTTGCACTATGATTCCTAGTAGCGAACGTTAGATAGACACGAAATTGAATCTTTACTTTGAATTAGTAGGAGACGTTGAGTTAGGATGACGCTGCTTATTTTGCACTGTAGAGACTCACACCAAGCTTCTAGCCACTCTAAAAGAGCTCGGAACGAGAGAACTACTTCTCTTGTCCGAGATCATCATCATCAAAAGGTATCAACCCTTAACCTCCTCTACTACAACTTCTTCTTCACGCTCAACGTTGTTCTCATTCTTCTTGCTCTCGCGCCGCCGTTTACGCCGTTTACACCGAATCGACGTTTACACAACAGACAATCTTTCTAGAATAATACAGAACGCAATTGATTGCTAGTAGGCATGCTTGCGAGGGATGGTGTATGTCTTTCCATGTGCTGTCGCTTGGTGGGTGTCATGGTGTCCACCTGTTCACATGATGTGCACTGTAAAAGGACGGCCGAGGGCCGCCGCCGCCGGAATCTCACGAAGTCAGGCAATGTCGATCCTGATTCCAAAAGAGAGAGGACCGTTGTTGGAATCCATTCCAAACATAGTTGGACGTTTTTCATTTCTTGGAATAGGACAAATTGTTCAGCCGATAAATGCAGTACACTTTTTGCTATAATTACAAGTGGATCACTACATGTGGAACGGCTCTAACGGCTATGGAAATAGAATGCTTGATAGGTTGTCCACTACTTCCGCCTTGTACGTCTTAGAGCGAATGGAAATGGGGGAATCGGGGAACTATGCGTACGGTGTTAGTTGCTTGCCATGGGGGATATACATGGTTTAAATGCTCCATGGGGTAAAATTGGAAGTAAAATATTCCATGGCCCAATGAACTGTATTCTTGGCAAAATAGGAAAGGAGCCTCAAATCTCCCCAGCTACGCGTTTATCTAGAGCTGTTGAGAGATCTGAGCGCACTCGTAAACGCAAGATACTTATAATTTAATAATTGGAAGCCATATCATCTATATCATCACTGGGATGTAAGAGCCCCTATAAGGGTTGCCTGCAACATAAGAAAATGAAACAAGGCGGAAAGGATTCATGCGAAGCTTTCGTCGTCGCACCAACACACCAGCTCCGCAATTGATCATTTTATAGTAAGCGTACTATTATGTTTTCGTGCATCAAACCCATCCAAGGCCTGTCTCTGAGTAGAAATCTCAGGTCAATCTCAGTGCGCAGTTGTACTCCTATCGGCATTTCTAACATTCTCCTTCATCACAAAAAGTAGAAGATGCTCTTGCATCACTAGAAGCACTTGCATCTAAATTGGCTGCGAGTCCAATTACATCAAGCGGGGAAGGCGTAACCTTGGGAATTTTGCAGGTAGTCTTTACAACCTCAGCCACCTTTTCGTCCAATTTGGCAAAGTCAGCTGACAGATAGAACTCTGAACCGGATCGCTCGCAATGTTCTTCAGGTATGGTACGTCGACGTTGTTCCCAATGCCGATAGCCACTAACGATATCCCTGCTTGTTTGATCTGGTTTTGCACTTGGAGCAGCAGAACTCCTGGCATCCGTCAGCAGAATGATGGATCGAGTACTTTTCCAGACTAGCCCCGGTCGAAGCACGACTCCAGTGCAGAGTTCATGTTTCAGCTAGAGAAGACCAGCAAATATGCGCCGGACTTTAGTCGTTTTCAAAAGCACAAATGTGTGCAAACGCGATGAAGATGAAAGCAGCCGACACACGTGTCCATGTGTTGCAGCTCGACGTGTTGCGCTCATTGTACTGTATGCGCCCCGGCGCATGTGCCTTTGTATGTACACGTAGTACTGCGCTTGATCCACCTTCGATAAGACCGACGTCACGCACGCCCCACTCGGACGCCGCTGCTCTGCAGTTGCGCCCCAAAATGCGTCCAGCACGCACCTCAAAGCTGTTCGCGCTCGTCTTCTTCTTCGCGCTCGTGCTCGTGTGCACCACCCTCACCTCGCTGCTCTCCCTCATCCGCTCCACCAACAACTCCCCGCTGTCTTCTGCCTTCACCCCGTCCACAAAGCTCCCCTTCGAAACCTTCACCGTCGCCAAAGCCGCCGCATCCCATCCGCAACCCGCCCAATTCACCGAGCAGTTGCGCGCCTTTCTGAACATCATCATCACGCAATACACCGCGTGGCACCGTCAACAACGCCGTCTTTGTCAGGCGCACGTCTCGCTCGCGCGCTCCGTCCCGCTGTTGGTGTTCCGTTCAAACGGCAACGCGGGCGTGGGCGATCGCATCCGAGGCATTCTTTACTCTTATCTCGTCGCCGTTGCTTCCAACCGTCTCTTCTTCATCGACTGGCAGAAGCCCTTGCCCGTTTCCATCGCGCTTCGCAGTCCGCCGTCGTTTAACTTCACGTACGATGCTGCGTTGTTCACGGAAAGCACCGACGATGAGCATGCTATATGGGGACCGTCGCAATTCAACCATCTGGATGTTTACTTCTCGCCCCAGCGCGTCATCGTCAATCAAAAACCTAACGCGTTCGCCTTCAACAACTTCTCCTCGCTGTTCGAACGATATCCGCAGCTCAGTCTGTCGCGCGACATCGTGGAAGCCGGACTGAGCCACTTTGACGTGCAGCGTGAAGAAGTGGCTCCTTTCATCATCAACGCCTTGTTCGAAACGTCATCCTCGCTACGAAACTCGCTGCACGCACTGCGACCGTTTCGTGGACAGCCTTACATCTCGTTGCACGCGCGTCTAGGCCACGGTGTGGGTGAGAAATCGGGCCGATTCAATTTCGAGCAACAAGGACTCTCTCTAGAAAGCGTCTCACAATGCATCGGTTCATTGGCCGCAACCATGGCGCAGCAACGTGCTCTCGATAGCGTTTTTGTTGTGACGGACACCAAGAGCGCTCACCAGTTTCTGGAAGCTGGCATTCGCGCCGTATTGCCGAACGCTCGCGTCGAATTGAGTCCAATCGATGCAACCCACTTCTTTGCGATGCACGATGGAAAGTATTTTCCCGACGCATTCGATAGACAGCACAAGTTTGAGGAGGTGTTTGTGGACCTTGGTTTGCTGTCCATGGCGGAATCCATGGTGTTTTTCCGCTCGGGTTATGGCGTGGTTGCGGCATGGCTCGGGGCAATCACCGACTCTGTTATGGTGGAGTATGAGAACTGCACTCAGATTCGACAAGGAAAAATAAGCGCCACCGCTCTCTTGTCTCAACGACTGTTGAGCGACATAGTTTGAGTTCGGTCGGCGCGCTGTGCGTCGTACCTTGTAGCCTAGACACTTAGACACTTTTACGTTGACATACGTTCTATTTCTTAGTATATACCTTCTACTTTTCAACTAGTCCTTCATTCGGAACAACTACATTTGTACGCAAGACGCCTCACGGCGTCGCACGTCGAACAAAATTTCCCAAAAGTTTGTTACCCTATCCCTTTCTCGTTTTGACGATATTGCTTGAGATGTAGTTCACTAAAGTTCCGTGATCAGTATTTCGTTAAACATCCATACCCCCTCGAGTACACTCGGATGATATAAGTCAAACACCAAAATGCTTTTATCATCGTCACTAGCCTGCAGCCCTGTTGAAATTACTTGGGGTTTCTCGGCCTGTATCTCACAGCTTTGAGGAAAGGTTTTCAGGTACGCAAAGCTGCTGCTTGCGAATAGGAAACTACATTGGCAAGAATTGCAAGCATACATTCACTCTCGAGCAGGGGCTGATAGGCACAAATGTGATAGGGCAGACTTTGGGACCTCTCCAGGCAGATTATGCTGCAATCGTTGGAGCAGCAAAGGCACGGAATAAAGCCAATCGGTAGTACTTGAACCGCCCAAAGCTATCTGAACGCAGTCCACGTACTTGGGCCTTTCCGTCAAATTTCATTTGCTGTCATTGAAATCAGAAACGATTTCCGTTTACGAATGACGTGCACTATCCTTCTTTCAAGTCACTATATCAACCGTCAAAAATGAGCATAGATGTGAAAATCCACGCTAAGCTGCGGGAAGACTTTGATGTTCGCACTCTAAAATCTGAGCGACAATTGTGTCATTTTCTGTTTGTGAGGTAGATATTAAAGCGCTTGGGACTTTCTTCTTCCCTCGGGCTTAAATTTCCCCCCCCACAGCCAGGAAATGACCCTTACTAGTTCAGTACCCCATCCCTTTTAAACTCCGTGGTTAATTTACGCGGTTAAAAGAGTCTTGCTTACAAGTCTTCGACTTGTGTTGGCATTCCTGACATCATTGACATCTACTGCACAGTCCGTAGAAGTCTCTTGTAAAGGGGACACCCGCAATAGGCGAGGGCGTTTTGCTTGGAAAGGTACCAGATACTTTTTGCAGCCCACCCTCGTACATGGACCCGGTAAAACCACACTGAGGTCCGTTATCATAGTATTTAAAGTCGAATTGGTTCGCCTGGTTTCGAGGCAAAAAGGCAAAGCATCGTGAGTCATTCTGCGTCGGGAAGTGCCATTAAACATATTCCTCCTCTGCAATCATACTCAAATTTACAATTTCCGTGCATCTGGGCTCTATCAGCCAAGAATATACGCTAAAACCATTACAAGACAAGTTCGCTCAATGCATCACTCGAATCGTGAAAGCGCTCATGCCGATGTTCATCATTTTGAGCACGTTTTGGTTTTAAAAAGACAGAAGAGGAAATGGAACGAGAATTTCTTTGATACAGGAGATGGAATTTCACCACGCCTTCAGGTCGGCCTTTCCAAAGTGATTACCTGTTTGACACATCGGTCATCAAATTTTCTAGTTGTATTACAGCCAGAACGGACATCCTGCACGGCAGTCTGGTGGGATAATGACAGTGCTGTAGTCATCATTGTTGTTACTGCGTAGTAAAGGCGTCATACTAAGAATATAAAAAGAGAAAGAGCGGCTGGCTTGAGACAAATGTGAAGTCAGCCATCAAGCTCAAGTTATCCTGAAAGAAAACGATGAGTTTTTACAGCAATGTGTCGCGGAATTGCATGGGTGCTTGCCGAGCACGAGGTGCTTCTGAACAGACATGTTTGTCTATTTGTTTCGAACGGCATGCGAACAAAAGGATGTTGTAGCGGGATTGGGTACTTGAATCTGATCATTTAGAAACGTTCCAAGCGACAACAATAAGAAAACGAGCAAGTTGCCCATTTCTAACAAGGAAGTTCACCCTTCCCGATCAGGGTAATTTTGGAACAATGGGCGCTTCCTGAAAACACGAAATTGCTGTGCAAAAAAGAAGCAATTTCATAAATATAATCTAAATGTGCATTTTTGTAGATTTTAAAACCAATTCCTTCTATCATAACAAGCAATATCTCGCTTAGCTTTGGCTCTCCGTCACGATATTAGCGTTAAAAACAACAAAATACCGAATTTTTCTTATTTTCATTGAAAAAATGGCAACAGAGGGAGAGGGTAATTACATACTACTCCACTTGACCAAATGTCAACCACTGTTGTCATGAAGAGCTTGCCAGCTCTTGGCGAGCAGCTGTCGGCAGACAAATTCAGAGGCTGTTGCCAACGGTTGCGCGAAGAATAAATGTGAATGAAAGGTGGAACATAAACATGTCGTCCCTTCGCCGAAGGGAATGACCCCATCCCTTGTGGCCAACTTACGGCACCGAACCGCCAATGGCACCGACTTGCGCACCTCACGCGACCACACTCGTGTCTGCCAAACTCACTGCAAGCCAGCGTCTGAATTCGGACGAGTAAGGGGGCTGGATTGTACACCACACTTCACTATTTCTACAGTGCTACTGAAGGGTGCGTTTATCTGCTTTATCTTTCATGTACCACAGCTTCAATTTGTCCAACAGTCTATGTTATGAAGCGCCACTAACAGAAAGCGATAAACCAAGTTCAACAGAATCGTTACGTCTTTATCGCTGTCCTATCCATTGTTCTCTGCCTACGACTTCCAAGAGTCGAGCACAGGCAACGCGCGCACGCCTCCCTATAATAGTCACACAGTGGTGCTCTTGAGCGGCGCTTAGCACAAATACAGACCACTCAGTTCACTGTATGACCTGAAGAGCTCCCCACAATAAATAAGAAAAAACTGCGATATCGTTACTGTCAGGCAAATAACCTGACACAATACTTGCGATCATTAGCTTCTCAGCCATTGCATTCAATATTGCTCTCCGTGGCCACATCCATATCCTTCTTCTATCATTCCCCGTCTTTCACCGACGGTGTAAAGACTGGCCATACATCTCTTTCCTTCAGATTTTCTAACGAGCGTTTGCTTTAGTTCGAATGGATGCTTCATGATGGCACGATAAATGTCCCGAAAGTAATAGTACTGCTTGCTGTCGTCGATCTTTGTGACCCAAGCAGGTATTTCAGCTGGAAGTTCGAGGTCCTGGTTGGGACCAGGTGCGCCGTCAGTGGTAGCGGAACCATACTTCTGTTTCACAATCATGTCCTCAAACGCGCGGTGATGGAAATGTACTGTGATCGGTTGATCGTCTTCGTCAACAGGGTAGTATTTGCGGGTAGCATTCCAATCCACCGGAGCCACTGCGGTGGGTATCCCTCCAAACATATGTAAAGATGTGAATCTCCACCAGTGATCAGTACGAGCGACTGACTTGCCATTCTGCGGATGGTTGTCAGCCATGTGCACATACACTTCTGGCATCGGACCTGGTGGCGTTCTCACAAGTCCTGAGTTTCCCATGACCAAGAATGGGAAATGAAACTGCTTGTATTCACTGCTTAGATGACGTCGCAAGTATCGCCTCAGCACGTGCTTCCCAGCTAGTTGCCTGTTCTCTCCTATGCCAAGCATTGGAAGTTCATCAACGTCAGCTATCATTATCCATTCACAGCGTGGCCGTGCCGCAATGGTGATGTAAGTGAGTCCTTGCACTTGAGATCGACGCCAAGGCCAATACAACACCTGAACATCGTCTCTGCCCTCGTACTTTTTGGAAAGATCAACTGGTGCGTCGTTGTCCGCAACGAACACCATATCCACCCCGATTCGCGTGTAGTACGCAATCCAATCATCAAGGTAGTTGGTGAAAGGCTTGATTTGTGTTCCGAGGCACACTTCGTATCGGGGGGGACTATCATCAGCATCTGGATCCCAATCATCTGCAAGCGCTTCGTACCGTTGTTCAGAGCTGACATACATCAAGGAGTCGTGTACCCGGTCGAAGTGAAGACGCGTACCATTCGACAACGGAACAAGATCATTCTCTTTGATGCTGGCGTCGAGATGCGGAGCGAGTTTCACGCCCTTCTGCACTTGGTGGCGGATCTCGTCGCTGTGAGGTAGAACGAGGGAGATAAGACTGCCTGCTTGAATGGGTAATGGAACTTGACAGGAGAACACATCTCCCTTGAGCATTTCGGCTGGATAAACATCTTGACCAACAAGACAACCGACCACGTTGATATTGCGATTGAAATCACCCAACGTGACTCCATTGGCAAAAATGAAGAGCTCTGCAGTGGTGCGGTCAAGTGGATGCGGTCGCGCGTAATGCAAAAAAATATGTGGACGCGTCCAATCTCGCGTGCGAATGTGTTGCACCTCCGGGTTGTCGCGACTCATCTTGTAGATGGTGTGAATGCGCGGCGGTAATGACCAGTTGGTGGGACTATGTTCC
This sequence comes from Agarophyton chilense, assembly GCA_030374765.1. NCBI lineage: Eukaryota > Rhodophyta > Florideophyceae > Gracilariales > Gracilariaceae > Agarophyton > Agarophyton chilense. Next base: position 69,800 of record JARGXX010000008.1, read on the forward strand.
GATGCTCCCGAACGCATGGACAACACGACGGTAGACCGTTCGCGGTTGAGCAGCCATCTTGTTCGAGTTTCAAACTCGTTTGGAAACACGAACGACGGTACAAGCACAGCGACGGCAAGAACGAAGGCGCCGAAGAGCACAACGTTTCGCGAGACGAAAAGTTTGCGAATGCCTTTTCTCAGGTGAGCAAAACCATTGGGCCGTCGTTTCGAATTGGACAAAGGGTGAGAGAGAAATAAGTTGGTGTCACAGACATACGGGTGAGGGGTGTTTGGAGCTTTCATAGCGTGAGAAAAGAAAGAGACGGGAGGAGAAGGAAGCGTGAAACACGAGTGTTCTTCGAGAGTTTGGGGAGCAGGACGTACGTACCGCGTGGTCGCACAGTGGCATGAAGGGGATGAATTATGAACCAACGCTACGTGGATATGGTGTCACGGGCCTTACAATGTGAGAGCGACAGAGAGAATGGACATGAATTGTTGGAGGGGTGCTTACTGGGTAAGGGATCCACGTAGCGTTTGGGCGCTGGATAGCATTGGAAGGTTTTGGAATCAGCCCGTGAACAACTGCTCAGACTGGTGGGCGCTGTGTCTCTCACATGAGCCTGCGCCGCGTCGTCATACATTTAAGCGAAAAGTACACAAAGAAGGCAGATTCGGGTGAACGTGCGAAATATCTCCGCAGGCTTTGTCGACAGCGTCGTACCCAACCGTCTGTAAACTTGAACCATTCGTCTCATGCCTTGTCCTTCATACGCGTGCTCGCGCAAGTTTGTAATACGTATCAGCTGCTAGCTAGATCTGTTACGTAATATAATGTTGCATATGCAGTTGCACATCTCCTCCTTGCAACACTGTGAGGTCCAGGGCGACAATGCTGACCGAGCAGATGGCCTTCAATTCAACGCAAGTCATCAATTTGGGTGGCCTACCAATGGCGAGTCAAAAGTCATCACCGTGCAAATAACTACAAAAATGACTGCGTGTGTAGATGAAACTGTTCTTACGAGCGATTACTCGATCATCATACGAAAACGTACTACAGTTGTGACATGTGTGAGTGGAACGCACTCACTGGTCCATGTACTTGGTCATCGTCGTCGTCTATCTTACGTACTGTTCGCTTCCTGTAATGCTGTTTGACGTGTTTCTTGCTTGCTTCTTCATTATTGCTGCGGCCATGCATGGAGTGATGTTCAACTCCTAGCCAAGATATTCGAATTGTTGTTTGTGTACGCGTTTTGCGAACTTCTTAGTGCTGCAGGTAGTGATGATGCTTTCCGTCGATATCCTTTTTCTTCTTGGTTGGAGCTTGGTATTCGGCGATTAAGACGGCACATGCCTTGTCAATGTGAGGCTTTGGTAGTTGACAACTTTTCTTTTTGAGCTTCCTTGAGAAGCTTTGTAAGTGTGAGTCACAAAATGAGTAGAGTATTTCAGAAATAATGTAACACACACGTGTACGAAGTGCCTGCAGGGTCTGCATTTTCTATACCATCGCATGGTTAGTGTGCTTCTTTAAACGCTTTTAGCACCAATTACAGTACCTTCTATAAGCACATACAGTGCGTTTCAAAAACATATCCCTTTACAAAAACTGCGCCAAAAAGGCATTTCACGTACTGTAGAGCACATTTCACAACAAATAAAAACCACTAAGTCAATAACACTGTTTCAAAAGTATATCCTTTATACAATCATTCGCTCAATTATGGCTCGTGGCGCACCTCTGACACGCTCTGAACAGCTGGAAATCATGGCATTAGTAGGTCAGGGTATGATTCTAGCAGATATAGCCCGAAAACTCAAGCGCAGCCCAAAAACAATCAGCAACTTCATCAAAAACCCCGCTACATACGGAACAAAGCGTTCAACCGGCCGTCCTACGGCACTATCCCCGGCCGATAAGCGTGGAAGTAAGCGAGAACTATGCCGCAACACTTCATCTTGCGGAAAAATTGTCAAAAATCTAAATTTGCCTTTATCACTATCTACAATATGGCGTAAATTCAACCGTCAAAATTTGTTCAAGTACACAAAAATGAGGAAAACTTTTTTTTTAAAAGATAATCACAAGAAAAATCGATTTGAATGGTGTGCTCAAAAGGCTTATTGGAAAACGGAATGGAATAATGTTATCTTTTCCGACGAAAAAAAGTTTAACCTTGATGGTCCAGATTGCTATAAATTTTATTGGCATGATCTAAGAAAAGAAAAGAAGGAATTTGTGACTAGGCATTCAGGAGGCGCATCAGTAATGGTTTGGGCTGGAATCTCCACGGAAAGAGCAACTGATATGGCTTTTGTTGAAACTACAATGAACTCTGAGAAGTATGCTGAGGTTCTAGAAAACTATCTTTTACCTTTTTCATACTGTATGCACGGAGAAGAATTCATTTTTCAGCAAGATAATGCACCTGTGCATAAGTCTAATTCTATGAAACAGTGGTTCAATAGTCTAAATATGTCGGTTATGGAATGGCCTGCGCGCTCTCCTGACCTCAACCCTATCGAAAACATTTGGGGAATGTTGGCCCGAATGGTTTATGGGCAAGGAAGGCAATTTGATACAGTTTTTGATTTGAAAAATTGTATCAAAGATTGCTGGGAAAAGATTGACTGTAATGCTATCAATTCTTTTATAGAATCAATGCCAAAGCGTTGTATAAGTGTTATACAGACTAGAAGAGCAAAAATAAACTACTGAACTCGCGTTAGAATAAAAAGGATGCAATAAAGGTTATGATTTTGAAACCGTTTTTTTACTTGAAAATTTTTTCACACTGATTTTGTTAGTCGTACCGTAGCCAAAACGTCGATTTTTGGAAAATTTGCGCGAGGGATATGATTTTGAAACAGACTTTAGTAGTAACTACTGAGTAGCAATGCGTTTCAGCTTGTTTTTTAAAAGGTTTTTCATTTCTATAAGAACGGCGCTCAAGTCTCCCAGTTCTCTTTTGGACGACGTCAACTATCATTTTACTCCAAAACCAACACTTTTCTTTTGATTTGAGCACTTCCTTAGTTTAGGCTATGGTAAAGAAACTGCCGCTGAAAGGGCAACTTCAGAGTACAATGTTTTCGACTGTTCTGAGTTTTCTTTCTAAAACATTACAAAAGTTTCAGTTTTCTTTAATTCTATATACAGCGACGAGTTTGTTGGTTTTTTATTCGGGTTTTTTACTTTTGTAGGTACGATTTTTGTTCACGTATCTTTTTTTGCAGCGAAATGATATTTCGGGCAATAGTAACACTCACTTAAAAAGAAATTTTGACTTTTTCCATTCATATTTTCATTCAAGTAATTTTATGATTTCTACTTTATTTGATGAAAATTTTAAATCTACTTCCTTTTTCTAAAGTTCTGACAAGTATTTCTTCGATTCAGAATCATTCTTACATGTTTTCTAGTGTTACAAGAATAGTTTTATATGATTCCGGTTGACTTCTGAAAAGACGAATAATATGTATTTCTTTTGATTTTTGAACACGCTATTAATAAAATATTGTTTTCAAGCCTTTTATTTCTTCAATATGTAATTTTGCAGCGTATCCTTCTTTCTTTATCCGTGTAGTCTCCATTTTCTTTTTGTTTTTAAAAACTTCTGACAATGTGTTTAACGCTTTTTTTCTGTCGTTACTGATTAGACAGAAACGATTGATTGTCGTCTACTAAGAGACTGATATAAATACATATTAGAATTTTCCTATTTGCCGTTGCGTTTTTCTCGATTTTTATAAATGTCTTTCAGTTATTTCTTTTCTTTTCTTCAAGTAATGAATCTCTAGATTCCATGAATGCGAATGTCTCCTTTATCATTTTCACTTTTAGATATTTTTTTGCTCCATGTCCATTTTTTTATGGGGCAGGTATTCAATCTTTTCTGGAATACTTGCAGATGGGGATGGGAAGCCTTTTCAGATTTGTTCAGAACCTTTTTCAATATCGGGTAATGTCAAAACGTTCCGATTTAAAACGATTCGAAAAGGTTCTGATTGGTTGATGCGCGATTACATTCAGTTCTGCTTTCGATTTATATACTGTAGAGCTTGAGTAAACAGTCATGGATTAGCACAACACACTGCGATTTACTGGAAACAGCTTTTTCAGATTGAGTGTGATTGGTGGGAAACAATTTTTTTTTTTTAACCAGTTTGGAAATTCCATATGGTGCCATTGGTTATCCTTGTCAGAATTTCCAACCTGGAGCAGTTGTTCTTCCGGGATGTGTATTCTGGCTAGGAAGCTTTATGTTATGCAGATCGATGACTTGTCCATCTGCGTTCTGGGGGTCGATTTCCAGCGTCTGTTTTCCCTCTTTATTTGGGACCTCAAAACCCCTATTCACAAACTTCGGGTAGCATTCCTTGAATTTTTTCTCATCAGCCTTCGGCCAATTTTTTTCCATCAGTACACGATATTCTTTCAATCATACTCCACAAAATGAGTTCTTAGTTTCTTTCATCTCTTCTTCTTTGGAGATAATACGTTTTGTTCTTTTCATATTCCGAATATTTCCTGGCATCAATGAGATAACATCAGCTGGGGTTGCCGGACCACTTTTTGGCAACGATACACGGCCTGCCATCAATATGGTTTAACATTTTGGGGTACGACTGTGCAACAGGTGATAGGACTGATTATCCCATACAAGAAGAAACCCAATTTGACATAAAACGGTTCTTTCACAAACGAAAATGTCCGGATGTCCAGAACGAATTTTGGTTTTGTGTAAGAAAGATTTCATAGTAGGGAAATGGCCCACACCCTTCGAAACGCTTAATGAATGCTGTCATGTGTAAACTAAAGTAAACGCATCAAGTGCTTTAAAGCGAATTAATTATTAGAGACAACTGTTACAAAACTCTGTTCTGTGTGACTGAAAATATGGCGCCACGAAATAATGCCAAATTGCAAAAGCACTTTCGTACTCAGCACCATGCATCGAATGGGAAGACTGAAGCACTTTTTTGCTTTTGCACACATATTTGAGCACTCCTGCGAAACGTGATTGTTTTTTTTTCGTTTTTGGGAACATGGTTCAGGTCATGAGTAAATGGGAAACGCTTGTGTAGAGAATAAGTTTTCCAAGTGTTCCGATTGAAACAAAAAAGAAATCCATCATTTTGATATAGTAGGGTACCACAAAGTAAAAGAATGTGCCAAAAATATGACTTTGATTTACTATTTAGATTCAGCATCAGCGAGTAATCAGAGTTTCAAGATTTTTTCCCTTCTTCTTGGCGCAATTTGCTTCCATCGTAGTGGTGATGGTGGCCAAGAGATTTATGAGAATGTTGAAAGCAGTAGTCTTTATTTGAACTCAATAGTTTTTTAAAGTATTATCTCCGAACTAGTTCTCCGTCTTTCAAACCGGTCCGTTTTCTAGAAGCACAAATGCATTATACCTTTCACGACCGCATCTAGTTGGTCTTCATAGTCCTTTTCTGCAGAGAACCGAGTAACTACTCTTTTGTCAAACGGCTTGGAGACATGTTATACATCATTTTTGCAGACTTGTGCAGTGGGCACCCTTGACATAATTTCAGATTATACACTGGAGACCCGCGGTATGTCCCTTTGCTCAAAACAACATAGCGTAACCGATGTGAGCAGATTCGATTGGTAAAACAAGCAGCTCTATAATTCCCTGGGCATTGCAAACGGACATGCTTTTCATTGCCATGAGAACAACCATTTGAGTTTCTAGCACTTGAGCTGCTCGACATGAGGCCAAAGAATTAAAGAACTGGATATAGGTCTTCTTAAGCTCCTTCACCAGGTGCATGTTGGAAAAAGCGTTCTTTTATAGTGATCTGATACAAATGATTTTTCTCCCAGTGATTTGATTTGGTTCCAGCCAGCCTGTCAAGTCCAACACTAAACAGAGCATCTACTTCCATACACTGGTACCCAACGCTGGAAGCAAATTGTAGAGGCCAACAGAAAAAACAGAATTTTTTTATTTATTGATTGCTGTTGCTATTGTGCATTCCAGTGCTTTTCTATTCAGAACGCAAAAAAATTTAGTGCAAGGTTTTAGTAGCTGGTACCGCTTGGGGCGTGGAAACATTGTCATAGTTTGACTCTGAAGCGATGAGGTCAGAACGTGCACGGGAACACGTCCTGTTAGCAACCAAAAACCCACGGGAAGTGGTGAGTAGCTTAAAGAATCTGTGTTATTCGCAGATGACACAATCGTAATGCGCAAGGAACTGAACCCCGCTCACCATACAGGTGAACGCGACTCGTTGTGCAGCTGGACGAATTTTTCAGCTTGTTGCAACGCACTTGAGAGTAGAACAGAACTCCAGACGCCCATGATGACGTACACACACGAAACAACACTATGCTGTACCATGCGATGACAATAGATTACATGGTAAGCACGTCTCGATCGGGTTACTTTCAGTGCTCTATAGCATTGGCCAATCACATCTACACCTCCAGCCGTCCGATGGACGCGACTTACTAATGCTGGCAGTTTCGTCGTGTATCGGGTTTGTTTGGACTCTTTCTAGAACGATCGAGGTTTTTTACGGATCATAAATGTCTGCGTTGCCGGATTGGCGTCATTATGAGGCATTACGAGATGAACTGCATTTCTCGTTCCTTGAAAAACTGTAGATTTCCTCGAATTTTAATTCAATTGGAACACAATCCGGTAGCATCACAGAGTTCAAAAATATAAAAGAGTGTATACCTCATGTTTACGTGAACGTTATTCCGGTTTTTGTGGAGTCCGGGGGGCTTGGCTTCAACAAAACAAACGCCGTAGTTTTTTTAATGAACAACACTACCAAAAACGTCTCCCCTGAATCAACCACGCTTATACAATACGTGCTCTTCTACAAATGAACTTCGGACTTTGTAAAGAGTGTGAGCAGACGTCTTTGCACACACTCAGGATGTAGTATAGTAAAACATGGAGTACATTTATTAGTATGACGTAGCGACCGCTTATTACAAATTCACATGTTTGATTCGGATTCAAACATATAAACTGTCTCAAACATCTCCAAATAAGTTGAATGAGTATGTATCGCAAAGATAGAAGCTGTTGGATTTCTTGTTGCAATAGGTAAACGTGATCATCGATCATCATTAGAATTCTACGCTCACATTTGGTAGCATCTAACAATTTCAAGAACATACATGGGCAGAAATGAGCGCAGTTACACGTAGCCGTAGAAATGTGATGGACAGGCCTGATGCTGAGCAATTTCATGCTTCACAGTTCCAGCAACAGCTGGCTGGTTTGCAAATGACATTGCAATAGCAGGCTAATCTTATCCAAACTTTTCAAATGCGGCTAAACAATGGTGAGGATACTGTCGGAAATCAAGGCAACACAAATGGGACGTCAGAGCTGGTATCAGTGTCTACCTAATTAGCAGTGATAGTTGTATCAAAGAGTATCAGTAATAAATTATTGCTCGTTACTTTTACAAACAGATAGCAACAGATAAAAACAAGACTTATGTAGAACAATAATCATAGTTACCAACCGTTCAAATACAGTTCTTTCAAATAAATGCAAACAATGAAACAGCCGCTAACCCAAATACATCACAGAAGACACATGCGTAAACATGTCCCAGTTTTCATACTCCTTTCATGTGTTTGACAGATAACCCTCTTCTTACATAAGTGCAGATTATACATTACGTGCGTTCAATCACTTCCAGAAATATCTTTGTTTACAATAGATATTTCGTGCTGGTTAAATTGTGATTACAGAGCCTTTGGCTATCATGAAGCTAGAATCTTCTACATAAGCCAAACTCGGGGCTCCAACAAAAAAAACTGGGTATTCAAGTTGTGATACGGTAATAGGTTATGGGCTCCGAACTCTGTCTTTTTGCCGTCAATCGTCGTTGGGTTCGTCTTTTGGTTTCTGTACATCTTTGCTTGATTTAGACTTGAAAGTGGGTGACGAGGTCAATAATCGCACATCAGTAGTTGATTTTAACAAAATTCGTTTTCCGCTAACGAACTCTACCAAATAATTTCTTTGCTCTCGTACGGTAGAGCTGGTTCTTCGTTGCAAAGAATTTTGGACGATAGTTGAAGGCTCCGAACAAAACCCTGACGAGGGCAATGACAAGATGTGAAAATATCTTTGTCCCAGAGCAGTTGCTCTGCCGACGATAGTGCTCTTTGTTCATCACTCCTGTGTCGCGTCGGTATTGGACATAAAGGATCCTACTGAGGTTTTAAAGACACTAAAAGATCAGCATCAGGCAGTATCTCAAGCCAGTAGAGATGGGATTCTTGATCGGTATCAGTCCATGAAGATGGAAGCAGCTCAGACTGCACTGCAGTTTAGGGCTCGTCTGGCCGAGATAGAATCTTAAATAGGTGGCGTTAGATACATGACTTCTGAAAAAGAACAGTGCCGTGCACTGCTGCGTAGCCTCAGGTAAGAGTTCGATGTCACTGCTGAAGTGATACGTGGAATGGTGAAAACGCTTTTTTAATCAATTGCGTTGCTTATCTCTGAAGAAGCCACTCACATCACTCACGCAGAGGGCCAAAAAAGCAGTACCAAAGCTCTGAACACTCGTCAAAGATCTGAGACGAAGTCCAAGAGTACGTGCCACTACTGCGTAAGGCCAAACCATGAGAAGATAAATTGCTACGATAATCCTCAGAGCAAAAGGTATCTTCCGCTGAAGCAGGGAGACAGAATTCCAAACTTAGACAATGATAGCTTCTCAAACGTTGCAAAGGCATTTTTGTGAATGTTGAGTTACAGAGACTCACTTTCAATGGACGTGAAGTACTGGTCAAGTAACCGGCTGTGAGAAACTGTCCATGCAACAATGAATCTGTGTGAGTACTGACATGCAATAGACCATCTGATATATAAGACAGAACACTGCACTTGTTCTTGAGAAGTGGACCGTCACAGAGGTTCTCCCCCATTTTTTGATAAACTACCTCTGATCGTTATCTGATACCGCTACCACTGTCAACCATATTCTCAATTATTCATTGTTATGGGCCCAGACCCAGATTCTACGTTACCGAAGGGGCTACCAACGCGGCCAAGATTTTCTTGGGACCTCAAAAGTGTCCCTTGGACTGATGGTCTTGGAAACCAGGAAGAATATGCCTCTTCCGTTGATTTATGGAATTCGTTCCATGATATGCTACCAGATTCAAATTCTAATAAGATTCCAAGTGCGCTAAGGGGAATTATGCTACAGTCACAGCTCTACGGTAGAGCCAAGGATCTTTGCAAAGCAATATCCGCTGAAGATATTCGAGCCGTTGATGGACATAAGGTTATTGTGAATGCAATTTACAAACGTGATTCTCTCTCTGTGGTTAGTGAGGTTTATCAAGCGTTCATGACAATGCTAAACACTCGTCGCCGCGGTAATGAGAGCTATCTAAACTTCGAGGCACGCTTTGCAGCTCAAGTATCCAAACTGACTGCTACATCTGGTAGTTGCAAATTGCCGGAGGCAATGAATGCATTCATGTCACTTGCAAACTCTGGTGTTGAAAATGGGCAACGAGTATCGGTGCTTGCTGCTGTTGCTACCAATGATTCGATTGCTACTAATGCTGACACGGAAGCATTTCTACAAGCCGTATCCTACGAAAAAGTTGCATCTGTGCTTCGCCAGTGTGATCACACAACTACAGAGCCGATGGAAACCTTATCAACCAATTCAATCAATGGATTCAATAGGCATCCACGCCGAAAACTGTCCCCTGATGCGCTTCTGGATCTGAAGAGCAAAAGTAAGTGTCGGAAATGTCACAAGTACGGACATTGGGCTGTTGATCACAATGCCGATGGGTCCTTGAAACCTGGGACCATGTCTAGTGAGACGCAAGAGAAGCAGTCAACTCCGTCTGAGAACCAAAAGAAAACGATAACGTTCAACATGGCAAACCTGCATTATCTCGCTCCAGCCTATGAAGCTCCAGAACCTATTATTGGCCCGTTGTTAGATGATGGTGCACCGTATAGCGGAATTGGTATCACTGAATTCAAAATGCTACAGCCTACCGTTTTGCCTGGGTGGAACGGGACATTCGAACCACTACCCGAGGGCATACAACAAGGAAGCGTGTGGCAGTATGGCTCCGGCCAGCATGCCAGTGAACAGCGACGCATACTTGGATCTGTCAAATTTAATGTAAGGACGGATATGGGAAACACTGCATCTGTTACGCACCTTGTGATTCAGGGATCCTCGCAGTGGGTCATAGGAAGAAATGTTACCCGGAAATGTAACATCTTACACGTTGATGCAAACAGGTTAGTTCTTCCTGGTTTGCAAGATTCGATTGCTCTTGAGGATAGCTCGTACCACAGCTACATACCGTTCAATGTATTTGTACCAAAATTTTATACTCCGAAACAAAATAATTCAACAGAGCTATTCTGTGCGGCTGCTCAGTTTGATGGAGAGAACTCCAGCAGGCCTTGGAAAGAGCTCAAGAAATTGGTTGACAAAGTGCATCAGCATGTTTGTGGTCATTCTTCTTATTCGGATATCAAGATATTATTGGAAAGAAACAAACTATGGAGCCCCGATGTGCAGAAGTATTTGTCACTGATACTGGAAAAATGCGAGCACTGTTTATGTACCTCTGAGCCAAGAGCCACACGTAAGGTGTCCTTGAGCACCGTGAACAGAGAGTTCAATGACGTTGTGTGTATTGATCACTTCTTTTTGGAAGCGAACTGCGTCTTTCATATCATGGACTCCAAATCTAGATACTCCACTGGTGACGTAGTTCCTAACACGTCTATGGCTGAGGCCATTCGTATTTTTGAGCTACTATGGGTAACACCGTTTTGGGTCCCTCAAAGTGTTTTGTTTGACCCGGCTTTCAAAGCGACAGAATTTACCTCTTACCTACACAACTACGGTATTGAAGCGAGACCAATTCCTCCGAGACGGCACAACAAGAATGTAATCGAATCAAAGCATAGAATAATACGAGATATATACCTTCGTCTTAAGCACTCAGCTACTGATTGTTCGTCAGACACAGAAAAACAAATTGTTCAACAAGCTCTAAGGATTTCCAATGATTTATACGGGAATGATATATGCTCTGCACAAGAGATGGCAAAAGGATACACAAGACCAGTCCTGAATGGGGCATTCCCTCTTCCCATCCCGGACGAGATACTAGAAGCTCATGAAGATCTCATTGCAAAAAGGAAGCTTACATTGATTTTAAGGTCCAAAACAATCACTGACATTCCCTTGGCAGTTGGTGATCAGGTGCAGATATTTATCAAAGAGCAAAATGCCAAACGAGGTAAATGGTCTGCTCCGAAAGTGATTCTTTCGTTTGACAAAGCTACCGGAATAATATCAGTACCCGGGAAGCGCGGAAAAAATTTAACAGCTGCTATCGAAGATGTTCGCCCTGCCCTCAAAGAAGACAGCATTGCATCAATGATACAAGAAGCAATTGACATATTGGAATGGAACGTTGATGAGTGTATTGAAACGGTTTTATCCACCCCCCCTACAGTTACTTCTCCAAAATATGGTCACTCCAAGGCATGCAAAGAAGAAAATATTGAACCCTATGTTGATCAAACGTTTCAGAATGGAACAGGTGATAGTTATAATGCCCTTCCCTCGAGTGGGGACAACATCGAGGTATTTTGGCCACTAGACAATGTGTATTACCCTGGAACAATTGGAGCTGCAGATGATAACAAGGTCACTGTTAATTATGATGACGGTGAGACTGAGACACTAGATCTTGAACAAGAGACCTGGAGATACAATAACACCGACATCCTAGAAGCAAACTCTGTGATTCCACTGAGGATTACAAGCTCTGAGCAAGAAGTTCTCCAACACTACAAGAATCATTTCGGATTGAAAGATTTTCAATTTTTTCAAGCTCAAGGTTTCACGTCATTCCCACTGATTAATGCTTATGAGAAAGAAGAGAAGAAGTTCAAAGAGACAGTTAACGTGGTACACAAATCAGATATCCCACGGAATGCCAACATAATCTCTAGCCATGTCATATACAAGATTAAGAATAATGATAACAACACCCTTCAGATGAAAGCACGCATAGCCCCACACGGAAACATGGATCGCGAGAAAAATGACCTGAAAACAGATTCAGCGACGTGTTCACCTGCTGGGATACGAATACTTTTGTCACTGGCAACTATCTTCAAGTGGTGTATAGCTAAAATCGATTTTAAGAGCGCGTTCCTCCAGACTGGAAAAGCTTAAGAGATGTTTATGTTATTCCTCCCAGAGAAAGTTTGGACAAGAATCACCTATGGCTATTGCTAACTGCGGCCTATGGCTTGGTAAATGCCAACGCCAAGTGGCAAGAGCTCAGTGACAATCTTTTGAAGTCTTTCGGATTCGTTCAAATACTTTTTATCCCGCAAATGTTCCTTAAGACTGATATGACTGGAAAACTAATTTTAGTCGCTGTCAAAATCGTTGACGATGTCCTTCTTGGAGGTCCGAGGGATTTAGTTGAGGAAACAATCCAGAAAATTCAAGCCTCGTATGAACTCGGTACGATATGTTATGGTCCTGGCACATTTCTGTTTTATGGACTACAAATTTCTCAGGAAGATGATTTCACTATTCATGTCAATGCAGATGCTAAACTGCAGTTGTTGGAGTCATTCCCTATAAGCAGACAGAGACGAAGAGAAATCAATGAGAAAATGACTGCGATTGAAGAAAAAAGCTTCCGATCTGTCAGCAGTTCACTTGGATGGCTTGGTATAGCAGCTTCGCCGCTGTGTGCCTTTTATGCGAGCTATCTACAGCAAAAGATACCGCAAGGAACAGTCCATACGCTAATCTCACAGATTAACATTTTACGACTACTGAAAAAACTGGGGACAACTATACAATACACAAGACCCCGAGACAAGAGCTCATACCAAATGTCAGTCCTCGCGTTTTCTGATGCTAGTCGACTGGTTGATCATGGCCAGCTTGGTTTTTGTATTGGCCTGCTATTTGGGCAATGTCAGGAAGGGGCTATTTTTCACACCATCTCTTGGTGTAGTCACAAATCTAAGCGACCAGTGAAATCAATCGGCGCTGCAGAAATATTGGCTGCTGGAGAAGCAATTGATGACGCCAAACGAATCGCTGATGCCTACAGACAGCTGCTAACAATGGAAATAGAAGTGATATTGGTGCTTGATTCCAAAGATCTATTTACATCATTGTCCACATGCCGAAACTCGATTGACAAATCTATAAGAGGAGATGTGAGTGTTATCAGGTATGAATTTGAAACACACAACGTCAACAAAATATCGTGGATACCAGGAAAGCTGAACATTGCTGATCCGCTGACAAAACCAAACAGCCCTCTTTGCGAGACGCTGAACCTGACATTGTACTCTGGAAAGCTAGCACTCGGATTTACTGAGTCAGAGACAAAAGAAAGCAAATACTCTACAGGTTGAGGTTCAAAAAGAAAAGAGAATCAATGTGAATGTTGAGTTACAGAGACTCACTTTCAATGGACGTGAAGTACTGGTCAAGTAACCGGCTGTGAGAAACTGTCCATGCAACAATGAATCTGTGTGAGTACTGACATGCAATAGACCATCTGATATATAAGACAGAACACTGCACTTGTTCTTGAGAAGTGGACCGTCACAGAGGTTCTCCCCCATTTTTTGATAAACTACCTCTGATCGTTATCTGATACCGCTACCACTGTCAACCGTATTCTCAATTATTCATTATTTTACGTTGATCAAGGTGGCCCTGATTCTACATCGACGTGGTTTATTGACTCCAGCGCAACAGCGCATATGTGTATTGATAGTTCTCTATTTATCAATCTCGAAACCTCTTGTCGCGATACTGTTGAAGTTGGAGAGGGTAGCCACATTCATGTCCACAGAAATGGTGACATAAATGCCACTACGATGGCATACCAGAAGAAGAGCTTGGTCTCTCTTACCGCTGTGCAGTATGTTCCTGAATTGAAGTTTAACCTGCTTTCTGTTGCATCTATGAGAAAGGAACGTTTAAAAATAACTTTCAGCAGTGATGAAAGACGTGGATATGGTACTCGCACTGTTATTAATCCAAAGACAAACGATATTAGCGTCTGAGGTTTTGAATCAAAAGCCAATGGACTGTATATCGGACTATTGAACCTTGGTGTTTTTAGTGTTGGTGTGAAATTCTTTGTATGGAATAGAAAGGTGCAGAAGTCGTTACTGTGACACAGTCGTCTTAGGCATGTATGTGATGAGCATATTTGCAAATCTGTGCCACGTTTGGATGGGTTGTCTCCTCAAGAAGTTGCGGAGGGGGGTGCTTTGACAGACGAAAGATACGCAAGTCCGTTCGAGACAATGGGCCCGGCTATCCGAGCAGTCATGACTTTCGAGAGCCTGGAAATATGGTCCACGCGGATGTTGTTGGACCAACGCATACCTTATCAGTGGGTGGAGATTGCTACTATGTGACGTTTATGATGGTCAGAGCGCCTATTCTTTGGTCTGGTTTCTACACAGACGATCCGAGGTTCCAGATGCTGTTAAACAGATGATGACCGAACTAGAAACCTTCCTTGAGAAGCGTGCAAAGGAAATAAGGTTCGACAATGCAAAGGAATATCTTTGCCAGAACGTGTCGAAGTGGCTCTCAGATCGCGGCACCAGAAGTAAACCGGTGGCACCGTATACTCCTGAGACGAAAATAAATGCGGAAAGCCTAAACCAGACTCTGAATGATGCGAGAAGGACAATGGTACTGTCTTTCACATCGTTTCCTGGTAAGAACAAGCTTCAGGCAGAAGCTGTTCACTCTGCATATTTGGGATCCGGGCTATTATACTGCCGAGTTCGGGCAGATGCCCAAAGCGGCACCTGGCTCTTTGGGTTGCTCTAACTCAACTTCTTTGGGATATGCAGGTACTTCTTGTAGACTGCTACCTAATACGGCTAGACCGTTTGGAGCGATGGTCCATCTACCAAGCTCTAGTATGCGTAGCCGTCAACAATTCCCCAAGGCAAAAACGTTTGTTTGGGTATTGTCTTCGATGGAGGCGATCAAATTGCGCTGTCTCCTTGTACCAGACTTTTTCGTTTCATCCAAGTACTCCTGTAAAAGCTCGGGTACGTTTTTGCTGAGCGATTCCATAGAAACCCATTCTTCCTCGACCTGGGCAAACCCAGAACACTTGACCAGTAGCTCTCTCTCTGATTATTGCAGCGTATAATATCTTCGAATACTTCGATCACCAGTAGCTCGTTTCGTTAATAAGATAAGTTTTCATTGTTCTTTTCTGAAATTTCACAATCCTTATTCCGGAAACGCTTGAGTCTTCTGCCGTGCACCAGTTCTTTCTGAAAAATGAGGAAGGTTTCCACTTCGAAAATGAACTTGTTTCTGTAATCTGTTACCCGGAACGGTCTTTCCCATTGAAAGCTCGTTTTTGACCTGATATGTTTCTGTAGCACGGCTTAAAACACGTAATAGCCTTCTGTGAAGTCGATAGGTTTGATACCGGTTCGACGGTTGTGCGCCTTGATAAAGGTTTTTCTTTGCTTATACGCACGCTCTGCGAAAGTGCGATAACCGCGTTTGAGGGCCGTCTGCAACATCTTGACTACCAGGAGGGCATCCGTTTGTTCGCTGTCGATCTTGTTTACAGTCGAATATTCCTCCTGACTTCGCAGAATGGTGGAGAAGGGAGAGTCTTGTGGTATTCCGGTGCATACCGTTAGAGAGCATCTTCCATTAAGCTTCTTCGTTGGAGCGCTGTTCAATGCTGACTGGACTAGTGGAAAGACAGTCGGCCAGGTGGAATGCGTTAGCTGGAACTCGGAGAGGATTTCTCGGATGGCTCTCAGCAACTCGCCGCATACAACTTCGACGGAGCCATTGCTCCACTGGCAGTAAGGGAGTGTAAAGTTATGGTTTACCTTCAGCTTTTGAGCGAAAAGTTTAAGCAAAGTTTTTTAAATAGCTTCGTTGATCCGATTTACACGGCCTCGCCACTTCAAATGTCGCAAAACATTCCAATGACCCCTCCACGGCAGTTTCAGCGTCGTCCTCTTTAGTGCTTCTGAACCTCTTATATCCAGAAATATCGTCCTTTACAATCAAAACGTTAGATTTGCCCTTTTTGCCGTTGTTGATTTGGCAAAAGTCGAAGTGGAGCAGTTCGTTCGGTGTGCTTGCCCTAAAAGTTCCGCAAAGAGGCCTCGGGACGACTCTTCCGGGTTCAGTTGCGATGCAATGGAATCATGGCCGTATCAAGTGTTCGGTATGGCTCCTAAGATTCTTTAACCAGAAACGTGCTATAACAGCTTCTGTTGTCACGTCGGCTGCTCTGTATCCTCTTCTCCCGGTGTGGGCGAAAATCAAGATCGGAAGTTGTAGCTTCGTGTTTTTGACGGGTATTCATATCTGTCCCGTAGGAAATCTGAGAACTCCACTTGTCCGCTGAGCTCTCTTGAGGGGTTAGTTACGACTGTTTTGCTGAGGTTCGATGATATCTCGCAGCGACGCCCTGTCAAACGCTTGAATTACTCCGGGTTTGATTGGTGCTGTCATTAGTGCTCTTATTCGTCCCACATTAGACGGCTGCACAGCGTTCTCCGTTTAGACAGCCCATCTGGGGAGCATGTCGGCCTACACATTTCGCTCTCGAGCTACATGTTCGATTATGAATCGAATCCCGTTCCATTTCAAAGCCCAGCTGGTGAGCTTATTCGCTATGGGATGCGTGATTCTAAGGTTACTTTCTAAGATTGAGCGTCAACCCGCTCCCTACGGTTGAGAGTCACTACGCTCCCGAGACAAGACAGTAGCATACCCCAGAGGGGATCGTACGACTTTTTGGTCTCCCGACTTACAAAGTTTTTTAGATTTCGTCGTACCTTTACGGTTCACACGAGATTACGAGAAGGATTGGACGCTTGTACACCTATTTGGTTTCAGGAAATCCCGCAAAGCAATACAGGATACCACTATTGGTCACAAAGGGAACGACCTAAAAGGAATACGCGTTGTGCAAGCGCCCCGCCAAGCCATAGAGGTATTAAAGGAGCCCCATCGGCTCAACCGATTCTGGAAACCCCCGAGGAGCTGCTCCGGCACCCTCGGGACAAAACCGTAAAGGTACATGGTCCGCCACCTGTGGCAACGGCACTTCAGAGGGAATTATCAATTGAGGTTGCAGCGGAGGAGCTATGGCCTCAGATCCAATAGCGCGCGAAAGTGCTCGTCACCCTCGCGGTGGAGGATGCACTAATCTTAAAGGAGAAGTCGGATACCCGGATGTTTCCGCCGTCAATGGACGTCGATGCATTTACCCGTATTGTGGTTGAACGAGCAGCTCAAGAGCTATCGGACAGGATACCTGAAATGGTGAAACAGTATCTCTTTACAGATGCTAGGGAGCATGTTTACTGCGCTGTGCAGGACCTTTGGGTTTCCGACGGATTCGCAGAATCCCGACCTACACAGGTGAACATCGCTAAGCGCATACAACAAGGGTTCCAAATGGGTCATTCCACCCATTCCAAACACTTACCTACTGGTAGTGAGTACCAACAAGGTCCAAGGCAGAGTCAAGAGGTCCCGGGGAAGGTAGATTCTCAAGACATCTATCTGCCACCAATTACTGGTTTCGTTCAAAAGAATACCCATGGAGGTGGTCCCAAGAACGATTTTTCTGACTCGTTGGATGAGCAACGAAGAAACCGAAAAAGTAAGAAGCGGAGGACTAAGAGGGGAAAGAATCGAGAGGATGGTTCAGACCCCAACTCGTCAGACTCCAGTTCTGATACGAGTTCATCGTCGGATGATGACCGGAAAGGTAAGAAGAAGAAGAAACCGAACTGGTCCACGAATAAGTCGTCGAAAAAGAACTGAAAGGGTAAAAAGCGATACAATGAGTCGCCCGACTCTGAAACGAACACCGAAATAGACCTGGAGGTGCAACAACCGTTGAACGATATGTTCACCGAAGCGGTTGATTACAGGACTTATGGGTTGATCAACAAGTCTTCTGAATACATCCAAGATGTCGCTCAGAAGATTACTAAGCACCACAAGAAGCTCAGCTTCCAAATGGGTGACACAACCTTCACAAGTACGGATCCTATTGCGGTGATTGAGTTTCTACAGAAGTTCAAGATTGCATGTGACCAAAATGGTTTTTCCGAGGGCGCTGCTATGCGGCTATTTCAGTTTTACCTGAAAGGAAAAACATACTACTTGCTGCAGGGTAGGCTCCGCGGCAATACCTTAGCGATGGATGAGGATGACACAGAGATGTTGGAGTCATACCCAGAAGTGGTCAATTTCCTTTTGGAAACATACGAAACCGATGAGGTTATCCAAGAGGCTTCTTTGGAAGTCCTCGCCTACCATCAAAGGTCTGCGCAAACAGAATCGGAGTTTTGGCTCGCACTGTAAAATCTGGAAACCCGCTGTGGTACTGTGTTCACTACCTCTCGGTTAAAGTCGCTATTTGCCGACAATCTCGACAAAGCGATCCGTTCCCAGGTACGCAATTACCTGGCCACTAACCGAAAGGTAGACTACAATGGGCTGGTTCGATACTTCCAGGGCCTTGGAGATGCCCTTCGGCTGGGAAAGAGACCAGCCGTGCCTCCAACCTCGAAGGATAAACCAAAAAGGTCGGTCTTGGAAATTGAAGATACCACAATCTCAGAGGGTAGCTCGCACCTTGAAGTACCTACAGGGACCGCTATCCACTTGGTAGCGACCCAGGGGCGGTTCTCGAAACCTTCGACGGTAGGAAATTGGTCGTCAACGCGTACACCACACTCGGTACAATCGCCGCCAAGTGGGGTGAGCTCGCACAGGGTGCAGGGAGTGAGCTCTCATAACTCGCCACCCACATCCTACGCCACTGCTCCTACCAACCAGGTTTCGAGGCCCCCCTCAATAATAACGCGAGATCCCCAAACTGGAGGCCTCGTTTGCTGGTTTCGTATCGCGACAGACCATTTGGCAAACAATTGCGCTAACTTACCTCCAGGGATGAGAGACCAGTTGATTCAGTCTCGCATGCAGAATCACCAACGCCTCTATGGGTCTTCAACGCAAGCACCAAATAGGCTCCAACCCCGTACACCGGTACAGATCAATACCATCGAGGAAACACCAAACTTGGACTCAACCCCTCCCGTACAGAAGGAAAACACAGAACGGTTGGCGTAATGTCCGAACCCAACCTGCAATCGGAAGGCCAATCGATACCCAGAACCTTCAAAGTGGAAGAGAACACGTCACACCCAGGTCCAGTTTGTCATATGAAGTACAAAAACTATAAATTACGTGCTTCAATGTGTTTCTCCGATCGCCTTGCGGTTCCGGTCACCTGCGTGCTGGATACGGGGGCCAGCCTAAACCTTCGAGGTATGCTCACCACTGTGGTGGAGCTTGGACACCTCAAGGTAAGACTGCAATTCTATGTTGTCGACCGTTTACCAACAGACTGCCTACTAGGTACGAACTTCATTGACAGACATGTCAAAGCATTCCTTCCTGGGTCCTATACCGTCGCCCTTCGTCACGGGGGATGAATTGCCATTTTAGGTAAGACGGAAACCAAACGGGGATGGTTCGTCAAACCGAAGAAGACGATATCCACCGAAACGGTCTCCAACAAAGTGTGCATTACCAAACAGGTTGTTATCCCGCCAATGCACCAAAAATTGGTACCGGTGTCGTGTGGGACCTTCGGGCTGGTCATACTACAAAACCATCTGACGTTAGCACATCGACATCTCACCTTGATGGCCAACGGGATTGTTGACAACATCTAAAATCAACCCTTTAAGGTGTGTCTCAGCAACTTCAGCAGTCACGACGTGAAGTTGCCAAAGAATACCAATGTTGGTTGGCATGGCACTACCGGCACCACAAGGTGTCTTCACCGTAGCTCACACTGATCTTGGCGAGGTCGCCGTCGATAAGGAAGGGGGGTGCGCAAATGCGTCCACAACCACAAAGGTATCGATAAACACCAACTTGGAATCAAAGCTATCAGATAAGGCATCGGTAGAGAAAGAAGAGGAACCTGACCCTGAGAGGCAATGGCAAGATAAAGTCCAGATCGGTGAAGAAAACGGCGAACTGCGGGGCCGTATTCTCGACCTTTTGGAGGAGTTCGAAACCATGTGGTTAGGCCATCTGGGCCAAATTAAGGCCACACAGCATCGCATCGAGCTCCTCCCTGACTTGAAGCCAATTTATCAGCAACCATACCGTGCAGGTCCAAAAGAGAGAGAGGTAGAACTCAAAGAAGTGGAGCGAATCCTCCAAGAAGGTGTAATTGAACCAGTCAACTCAGATTGGGCTAGTCCCGTGGTTCTGGTTCAGAAGAAAGGGGATAACCGTATGAGGTTCTGTGTGGACTACAGGAGGCTCAATAGAGTGACATTCAGGGATTCGTACCCGATACCTAGAGTGAATGAGTGTATCGACTCCTTGGGAGATGCTCAGATATTTACCTCGTTGGATGCCAATTGTGGTTATTGGCAGGTACCTGTAGGCGAGAAAGATCGAGACAAAACGACCTTCACGTGCCATGCAGGTTTGTTTCGCTTCACGTGGATGCCATTCGGGTTGCGCAATGCTCCAGCCGCCTTTCAAAGGGCGCTGGACATCATCCTTTCGAAGGTTAAGTAGACAACCGCCTTGGTATACATCGATGATGCAATCATATACACCAGATCGGTAGAAGAGCATTTTGTTCACGTGCGCACCGTACTAACCCTCCAAGCTGAAGCGGGGATGGCGCTGAAGCTACGCAAATGCGTCTTCTTTACCAGAACGGTTGAATACCTGGGCCACATCATAGGCCCTGGTACCGTAGAGGTTGCATCGAGCAACATTAGAGCCGTACAGGAGGTCAAGGTGCCACGGTCCCAGACAGACGTACGATCCTTTATAGGTTTATGCAACTTCTGTCGTCGCTTCGTGAAGGGATTCGCAAAAATAGCGGCTCCCCTCAACAAGAAGCTCCAGAAA
Source organism: Agarophyton chilense (assembly GCA_030374765.1). Lineage (NCBI taxonomy): Eukaryota > Rhodophyta > Florideophyceae > Gracilariales > Gracilariaceae > Agarophyton > Agarophyton chilense. Next base: position 90,823 of record JARGXX010000008.1, read on the forward strand.
GGTGAAACTCAGTGGTTTGAGAATCTATCGAACGACGAAATGGATACCTTTGAGGAATTGAGACGAGCGCTTTTGTCGCCGCCAATCTTAGCGTTACCGAAAACAGGTCTACCGTACACGCTGGATACGGATGCATCCCATGCCCTAATTGGTTGTTGTCTCACGCAGGAGCAGCACAACGGAGATAAATTACCTATAGGATACTGGAGCCGCGCTATGAATGAGGCGGAGCAGAACTATACGGTAACCGAGAAGGAATGTCGAACAGTAGTGTGGAGCATGTTGATGCTCCGTCCATACCTTTATGGTGAGCGCTTTACGCTGCACACGGACCACGACGCCTTAAGGTGGATCTTTGGACTCGCAGTTGCGTCTGGTAGACTTGCTCGTTGGAGGTTGAGACTGTCGGAGTTTGAATACGACGTACAGTACCGTCCAGGTATCAAGCACAACATAGCTGATGCTATGTCACGCTTAAACATCTCAGGGTTAGAGACAGAACCTGTAGACGATGACATCCTTTGCTTTTGGTGTCATCAAACGAAAATGGTACCGGCGAACACCAATAAGGATGTTGGGACTTACCTGAAGAAGGTGCTTTGCGAAACACCGACATGGCAACGCAAATACTTACCCTAGAGGAAACGAACGTCATGCCCGTAACCCGAGAGAATTATATACGAGAAAAGGCCCAGGATGCGTACTGCAGAACCCTGGCTGACCAAATTGGTTTCAAAGGATCACATTTTGATGTGGACCACAATGGGTACATCGTGAGAAGGTCAGCCTTGGATGGTATCCTTCAAACGGTGGTTCCGAAGGCGCTTCGCCCGAGAGTCTTGTATCTCGCGCACTACCAGAGACTATCGGGACACCCCGGTGCCACCAGGGTGCATTACACCTTGAGGCAACGGTTCTATTGGCCTCATATGGCCCATGATGTCTATACCTTTGTAGTTCAATGCGAATCCTGTGTTCGTACCCGCGGTGGTATTCGAAAGCATCGAAAATACCTCAAGCTGTTTCGAGCAGCAGGTCCGCTGGAGTTTGTTGTGATAGACCTTCTAGGACCAGATCCAAAGACCAAGACTGGGTATCAGCACATTCTAGTGATCACCGACAGGTTGTCGAAGCTCACGAGAGCGATACCGTTAAAGGAGACGAAGTCAAAAATGCTGGCGATCGCGTTCCTCAACAATTGGGTCTACCCGTATGGTGCACCCCTGTACCTACTCACCGATAATGGTTCAAACCTGGCATCGATGTTCTTCGAAGCAGTCTGTAATCTCTTGGGTATCAAGCACTCTTTCACTACTGCCTACCACCCGCAGACAAACGCACAGGTCGAGCGCTTTAAAAACAAATTTGTATCAAGGCGAGGACACTATACGGAAGAGCACCAAACTGGGTAAGATGGGCTGGTGCATCCGCTCACCTACTCCTATAACCTTCAGGTACATCGGTCAACTCAGACCACTCCCTTTGATTTGGTTCTTTCGCGACCTCCCCCAGGTATTGTAGTGCAGGTGGATCATACTACCAGCACTGCAGCTGGCTCACTGAGCCCTGCCCAGGTCAAGCGGAATACTCTTGTGAGGTTGAGGAGGGCTATCAAACATGCAGAGAGCCGCCTCACTGCAGCCCAGAAGCGGTACAAGGACGACTACGACCGTAGGGTAACCAAAGTGGTCTCTATATCTTCGGGACAATATGTCTACATAGACAACCCACCTTCAGGTATAAGACCATGACCGGGTGATGAGGTGTATGATGAATCTATTGATAGAGATATCAATTCAAACCTTCTACCCAAATCAGTGGGACTTTATAAGGTATTCAACGCATCAGACCACACCGTTACGGTTGACAAAGATGGAATACCGAATACGATATCAATTGACCGTATTACGGTAGCACCTGAAACGGTTCAACATTGCATTGAGGCAGGCACCTCAGCCCGAGAGCCCACAGCTGTAGTTCTGCGCACTCGACCCTCGGAGGACCCCACCCCAATTGAGGTGAACGATGACCTTCAACGTGATGATCCGGATTAAAACCCTCTAAAAGGGACGGAAATTGAACCTCAAACGGTAACAGAGAGAGCTCCCGACCCAGTTCCCACACACGAAGCTCCCAACTTGGAACATATGAACCCTCGAGGTAGCGTTCCCCCGAAAGATCAGGACCCAACCTCAGAGGTATTTCCTGTTGAACGTCTTGTGGGCCACACGCTAACCTACAATGGTCTGAAGTACACCGAAAGGTGGTACGGCTGGGGGCCAGAAGGGGACACCCTCAAACCCACAGCCGCAATTCCCCCACACTTCCGTATCAGGTATTGGCGCCGTTGCAAGGAGCCGATGCCTGCATACGGCTAACTTTAGACCTTTGTGGTACTCAAGCCTAAGGAAGGGGGAGAAAAGACGTCGTTTCCCGCAGAAGGTGGACGCATATGCGTGTCAGATTACTTACGAGGGAGGACACGAAAGAAGAACCGAATGTAACAGTAGAATAGACAAGAAGAGACAAGAATTTACTTGAAGAAGGAGACACTAAGGAAGTCAAGTACCAGGCAGCCTCCACAAGAACCTCAAAGGTGAAGCCACAGAAAGCCTAATACCCGAATCCGGGAGTAGAAGGACCTGTCGGTTGAGGAGCATTGGGATCGGGAGGACCCGTGTTGTTGACTACCCACGAAGGAAAACTTGCAGGAATGCTAGAAGCCATCGAGATAGGAGGTAGCGAAGGAGCGGTAGCCCAGCCACTTTGGAGAGGAGTCGAAACCAACATAGGTTGAACGGTGGGCTATGCCGAAGCAGAATCGCAAGCACGCAGGGGCCCACTACCGAAGAGGTGTCCGCGAGCGCGCTATTGACACTGCATAGTCCTCATGACAGTCCCTAGCTGAAAGGTTGTCGCTCAATTCGTGCGCCGTCGTCGTCGCTCGCACTCCCCAACCGACACTGGCACCGAGTTCTGAACCTCAAGGGATCGCGCGTCGAGCACCGTGAGCAACCGCCGGCGGACACCACTCCGATGCCGGCGCCGCTGTCGCTCGCTATACCTTTACGGTTTGATGGAAGGAGACACGGGGCGTGTCTCACGGGAAGGAAGAGGGTCTGTCGTATAGTGGCAGAAGGTTTGACCTTTGAGAGTGTCGATATACTACACTGACCTTGTAGGTGATGGATGCCAGGGATCATCGGCCACGCAACTCCGGGCGAGCTACCATTTAGGTGTTGTCAGCCACGTGTAGTGTTGACATGTACCTTCTGGTTGAGTAATTGTTAGAAATTGTAATTGTAATTATATTATTTTAGTACAGTAGTGGAGTGGCCACCTGGCACTGTAGCCAGTGCTGGCCAGGTCTCTGACACTAGGTCAGAGACCGTGCCTTGCTGGCACCTCCCAGGTGATCTGGAGAGTGGAGTCCACTGCATATAGGGAACAGCACCTCCTCCACCCTAGTCTGATAAAGACAGGCACCACTTGGGTCAAAACTATACCTTTTGGTTCATTGTTTCTCAACTACTACACAGGTTTTACCACGCGTCGACGCCTACCATCGTTCACCTACACGGTATAGGCTAGTAGCCCCGCCGTTTGCCCCTGCGGGTGTTCACGGTGCCCTGTTACCATCGAGGATTATAAGGTCTACCTTCTAAGGTTGAGCGTCACCACGCTCCCGAGACAAGACAGTAGCAGACCCCAGAGTTGATTGTACCACACTCTGTGCGGCCGATTATGCGCCATTAGCGGGCTATAGAACTAGCTGGAATGGTCTGGGGCTTTTGCCGAGTGTCTTCCCTGGGAGAATAGCCAAGCTAACGGACGCGATAGCACATCATCCTATCTTCTCCTCGACCGTCGAAGATGATTCGTTCAATAACTTATTCCTGTTGGTATTCCTCCTCCGGAAGGAGAGTGTGGTCCAGAGGGGCGCATCCATCGGAGTCGGTCGGGGGAGATGAGTCATCGTCATTGGTGTTGACTAATAGGTCCATGGAGATAGTCAGGTCCGCGGATATTCTCTAAGGAGCTGTGGGGACTTGAGCCTCGACCTGAGGTCGTGGTCATTACGTGGGGCCAAGGGGCTGGGACATTGGTGGTCCGGAGGAACTGGAAGCTCGTGTCACCCGATCAATAGACGCGGTGTCCTGTAGGCCGTCAATTAGTGTCGTAATTGTGTGTTGACTGGCCGTAAGGAATTCATATGGTACTGTCGAGCGGAGAAGGAGTCTCCGCGTAGTATCCTCGAGGTCATCACTGTCTTTCGGTGGCCGGTCCAGGTAAACCAATTCTTCTTTCACAAGCGTAGGAGTCTTCCAGACATATCGAAATTGACCTTGTGGAGCCGTTGGGCTTTTATCAAAAGAGCTCTAGCCGATTGGATAATGCTGTTGATGCATCGGCGCGAGTAGCGCTTCGCCTGAATAGGGGTCATCCCTTCGGTTATTTCCTGGGGTGTGATAGACTCCTGAATGTCCACAGCTAATGGCGGCGGCGCTCTCGTTAGCGTTAAGTCGAAAGGTGTTTATCCCGTGGAATCGTGTACTTGCGTGTTGTAGACATAAACCAGTGGTTCAACGTAGTCGTCCCAGTCTAATTGATGCTCCGATACATAGTGTGCCAATCGGTCTAGAAGGGTTGAAGCGTTTGGCTTGAACATTTATTTGCGGGTGGTATGCCGTGGTGGTTACATCTTTGATACTTAGGGTAGCACAAACGTGCGGAAAGAGTTTGGATACACACTGGCTGCCACTATCCGTAAGGAGGTAGAGTGGCATTCCATAGGCATATACCCAATCGTAAAAGAATGCTGTGGCGACATCCTTGTCTGTTGTCTTTCCTAGAGGTAGGGCTATGATAAGTTTGGTATACCTATCAGATAATACCAATATGAACCGTTTCCGGAGGGACGACTTCAGCAAAGGGTCAAGTATATCCATTGCCACAAATTCCATCGGACCTGCGGCGGGGAAGAGCTTCAATTTGGCCTAATGGTTGGCGCGAGACCCTCAGATTTGTGCTCAAGATGCACAGTTCCGTGCGGCTTGCCATAGGTCCTGCGCCATTAGTGGCCAGTAGAAGAACCTCCTTAAGGTCTGGTACATTCGTCGGCCTCCAGGGTGACCAGCCAAGCGGGGGAAATGGGCGAGGTACAGGAATCGCGCCATTAGAGAAGTTGGTATTACCCGTTGGAGTGCGCCATCCAACGGTGAGCGGCGACATAGTAGTCCAAATCGGTTATAGTCGAATAGGCATCCTGGGGTTCCTACCAATTTGGCTGTTTCCATGAAGTATTCGTCTTCCACCAGCGCCTGTAGGAATTTCTCAATAGTTATAAGGGGGAATTCTTTTTCCTCCGGGGCTATCGCATTAGCCTGAGGTGATGCCGAATGGGGCGGTACTCTCTCCCAGTTCAATAGGTATACTTCGTTCTTTTTTACCTCAGGATCCTCTGATTGCACCTTACCCATAAGGTCATCTGTTTTCGTATATTCCTGAGGTCCATCATCTTTAAATGGGGTGGGAATTAGGTCCTCCAAAGGGGTGTCACCAGTTCCGTCGGTAATGATTCGCGCCAGGGCATCTACTGCCTGGTGCTTGATGCCTTGCCTATAGGTTATCTTGTAGTCATATTCTGAAAGCCTGAGGCGCCACCCAGCGAGGCGATTAGATGCATCGGTCATATTGAGTAGCCAGCGGAGTGAGTCATGGTCTGTCCTAATGGTAAATCTGGTTCCCATGAGGTACGGACGAACTGTCAATACGGACCACACGATGGCTAGATTTTTTTTTTCGGCAGTAGTGTTGTTTCGCTCCGCGCTGGTGAGCGTTCTGCTCCAGTAGCCAATAGGTCGATAGTCCTTCGGTGACTCCTGTTCCTGTAGCAGTGCACAACCCACTTGGACATCAGAGGCATCCGTCTCTAGGACGGAAGGCCTATCGGGCTTTGGGAAAGCCAATATGGGTGGGTTCAGCGATTTTTCCTTTAGGGTCTGAAATGACTCGTATTGGTCGTCGTAAGGGCTAGGAACTCCGAAGGTGTTCCCTTTTTCAGGATTGCGTTGAGAGGGGCCGGGATCTTGGCAAACCCTTGGACGACTCGTCGGTAAACGTTGCACAAGCCCACGAAGGATCGTAGTTCCGTGTGGGTCCTAGGAGGCTTAGCCTGGCAAATCGCATTTGTGGTCCGTGTGGCCAACTTTAACTTTTCCGGGAGGACGAAGTGACCAAGATAGTCCACTGAGGCTTGAAAGAAAGGGCATTTGCGGAGGTTCAGTATTACTCCAGCGTCCTGTAGAATTGTTAGCACCTTCTTCACGTGGCGAAAGTGTTCCTTTACGGTCCGTGAGATGATTATATCATCATCCAAGTAGACCAGGGCGAACTTCCATTTGACTCTGGATAGTATAATGGCCATTACGAGTTGAAAAGTGGCTGGTGCATTCTTTAAACCAAAGGGAATGCCAGTAAACCTGAACAGACCTTCATGAGTGGCAAAGGTTGTCAGCGCTCTCGCATCTTCGGCCAAAGGGATTTGCCAGTATCCAGAGATAGCGTCCAGTGTTGTAAATAGGACAGCTTCGCCTAAGGAATCCAGACAGTCGTCCATGCGGGGTATCGGGTATGAGTCCCTCTTGGTTAGTGCGTTCAGCTTCCTGTAGTCGACACAGAACCTGACGGAGCCATCTTTCTTCGCCACGAGGACAAGGGGACTTGCCCATTGGGATTGGTTTGGAGACGCCGGATCTATGACTTGAGCTTTGCGCATCTTGTCCACCTGGTCGGCGACAATTTCCCTACCTTTAAGGCTGGTACGGTTTGGGTGCTGGAACTGTGGTCTAGAATCATCCTGAAGGTCAATGCAGTGTGTAGTGGCTCTGATTGTGCCCAATCTACCTGACCACATGGCCTGGTATTCTCTATGGAGATCAAGTACTTGGGGCCTATAGGATTCGAATTCTGCGTCGATGGCGACTGTCCCCTCCCAACAGTCGACGTCCTCGTCGGGAGTTGGCGTTTCAAGGTTATCCATTTGGGCCTCCATAATGGCCACAGGCGCAGGTGGAGTGATTCCAATCATTGTACTCTTCCGTGGCCGTACGGGTTTATCTCGGAGGTTGCTGATTGTGACCAAGAAGGGCCTGTTGGGGTGGATGTCCAATACTACATTGGACATCAAGGTAAGGTGTTTCAGAACCGTTTTCGGGTAGTTCTGTATCGCCACGAGACCTGAGGAATGGGAATGGACCGATACGGTGATATGGGTCATCGGGGGTATCGTTATGGCCTTCAATAAGCGAACCTTATTAGACTTAGTATCTTCAAAGGTAAAAGCGCATTTTCGTTTATCTTCTGGCCCTGGGGCGGAACCAATTATGGAGATGGAAGGTGCGGGATAGAACGCGATTTTCCTAAGGCCTGGATAAATGGCCTTAGTGTATCGAACGATGAAGGACGTCCCTAGGATTGCGTCAGCGCTAAAGTTAGTACGTAAAAGGAACAGTAAAGGTGAAACGATAACGGTTGAGCCCTGTAAGCCACCGGGCCCTGAAGTATCTTACAGACGCCACGTGGACTGGCCAACCTCAGCTGGGCTCATTTGGATTTTTATTTTATTTTAATTACTGTAATAGATTAGCAGTACCGTGCCACGGAGATCCCAGCGCCTCGCTATTTTTATTTACTTGGCTCGAGAGATGCTTCTTCCTTAGAGTAAGGTAGGCACCGATAGGATACTAAATTACCCCCTTTGGAACATTAGGTCCACCAATTGGTCTTCAAGCCATCCTTTCCTTAGCTCCAACCTGTATGACTACGCAGTAAACGCCAGCCCATTGCGAAAAGTACTCTGAGAGTGCCGCCGTCAATGATACGAACCTTTGGACCCGCTCTACCACGCTACCACCGGTTGAGACCAGTACGCTAACCCACCAGTCATTGCGTTACAGGAACCACGTGCGGGCTTTGATTCGTCCTATGTGTATGTTAAGTGGTACTGTCTCTTTAATGTCCATTGGTCTACGTGATACATCGGTAATCCTGGGGGTCTTTCTTACTGAAACGAAATCTTGCCAACCAAATGGGAGTAGCTTAGGATGGACCAAATTGGGACCAGCGCCTGTGTCCAATACTGCTGCTGCCACTCGGGAGCTGTTTAAACGTAGTCTTATGGTTACCCCAACTATATATTTCTCCTTCCTGGGAATACAGACGGGGTCATCATTGTCTCCCAATCCTCTTCCGTTCTGAGTGATCCAATGATTGTTGTTTGAAGTGGGGGGGGGGGAAGCTTTTTGGCTCTTTACCTTCCAATTGGTTGAAGCATGGACTTAAAGATTAAAGACTTACCTCGCATCGACCTTCTAAGCGTTTTCCGATGGGGTTTTCGTTTTTTCCTGTGGATGGGGTTCCTCTTCGAGGTCGTCCGTGGGGTCTACGATGGCATGGACCTGTGAGGCTTAATTCCTTCGGTCTTATGGGGTTCTTGTTGGCGTGTCTCAGGTTTAGAGATGGCCCTTATGAGACACTCTCGTAAACGCGCTGCCACCGTTGGTTCTCGGCGAATCCTTTCAGGGTCGTCCAGGGGAGGCAATACGTCTTGCGGCTGGCTTTTCGTGCCTCTGCGGTCGCTAATGGTATCAACCTGTAGTTCAGGCGACATCGTCTGCGTTGCAGGGGCAACTGGTATTCTCGTAGGAGTTCTATGGTCGGGTCGGTTGGGTGTGTTTCCTGCATCTATAATGGCGGTTGCTTTTGTACTTCTGGTCCGTTATGAGATTAAACCAAAGGCTAAAATCCGTGTAATTCTTCTTTCCAGTGGTCCGTTCAATTATACTAAGGGGATTCTAAGTCGGGAAACCAAAATGTAACGCAATGACTAGTAGGTCAACGTACTGGTCTCAACCGGTGGTGGCGTGGTAGAGCGGTTCCAAAGGTTCGTATCATTGACGGCGGCACTCCCAGAGTAGTTGGTGCAATGGGCTGGCGTTTACTGCGTAGTCATACAGGTTGGAGCTACGGAAAGGATGGCTTGAAGACCAATTGGTGGAACTAATGTACCAAAGGGACAATTTTGTATCCTAACGGGGCCTACCTTACTGTAAGGGAGAAGCGTCACTCGAGCCAAGTAAATAGCAATGGCGAGGCGCTGGGATTTCCCTGCCACTGTATTGCTAATAAATTACAGTAAATAAAGTAAAATAATTATCTAAATGTGCCCAGCTGAGGTCGACCAGTCCACGTGGCGTCTGTGAGATACCTCAGGCCCCGGCGGCCTACAGTACTAAACCTTATTCATTGCTTCTGCACAGGCGGGGGGCTCTGGTGCTAACATGATTTGAAAACAAATGCAGTGCTTGTCCAAGAGTTCTCAAATCGTTCCGGTGCCTGCTTCAGATAGAACGTTGTTTTTGGTATCCTCGATCGCCGACTGTGTCGCGTTTTCGATGAACTCCGTGGAATCTACTCCAAATTTTGCTTGCAGGTACTCAGGTGGCTCGATGGGATCTTGGTCTGTGTCCGTGTAGCTCAAGACTTAGTAATTAGCTGAAGAGAGCCAGCAGTGTCTTCCTTGCAGTTCTTCTTCTGATTTACCGTCAATAAAAGACGCTACGCGGTGCAAATGCTCGTGGAAATCGAAGCCCATGGCCTTCAGAAATGGTCTACCCGGGAGTACCTCCGGCATGTCGCAGTTTTTTTATTATAAACTGTACACCCCAAACGCGCACAGGGATTTCTGTATGAGATAATAGTATGTTTAGGTCTAGGTTGGCTTTCTTCGACGCGGTGACTGGTAGTCTGGAGTCGTTCGAGGTGATTGCGATGCCCAGCGCCATGGGTCTCTCGATTTGTTCTTGTAGGATCTCAGGGTACTTCGCAGTGATGGTTGAGAAGAAACCAGATGGTAAGGTAGAGTACTCTGCGCCTAAGTCTTTTAAGGCTAACGTTTAAATATTTTTTAAACGAATCTTGTACCTCTCTTTCTCTGCGTTCGGGGTGGTGTCGGCCGAAGAGTGCATTGAAGCAGCCTTGGCAATTCTTCCGTTTTCCTTCTTTTTGCCCAAATGCTGGTCGAGTAGATCGTGTCTCTTCTCCTTCGAGGTGACAGGGCATCTGCTGATCGGATGTATTCCTGAACATTCTCCCCTGTTCAAACATTGCTTTTACCAGTCATCAAAGACGTTCTTCACCATGGTGTCCTTTTCTTTGCTCGTGTTGCCCACATTGTGGAGCTTTTGCTTGCGTAAACCCCTTCAAATTTTCTTCTTTTGTGGTTCCTCCGATTTCGAGTTTTCAGTTGTTACTTTGGATTCAGGAGCCTTTGGGTGCTTTTCTTTAGCTTCAAAGTTGCACATCGTACGACTTATACTTGAGCCGTGAGGTTAGCTATGATATTCACAAAAAACTTAAAGTCTCACTTCTGCTCCTTCTTCTAAAGTCGCATCTCGTCCCTTACGAATTGTGTTAGCTCGGGTGGTTCTAGTTTCGGCACGAGTTTCACGACTAGTTCTTTGCACTGGTCCTTGTCGTTGATGATGTTTGAGGCGTAGTACTTGTCCAGTGCCGCTCTAAAACCAAATTCTTCGCGGCTCTAAAAGGGTATTTTTGCATCACTTTGAAGCGAGCTCTGGATATGGATTCCTCCACGCGGTGGCTGAGATCTGGGATAGTCAACGAAAGGCAACTGTCGAACCAGTTGTTAACGGCTTCTTCCGTGGCGTCTTCTGATGATGATGCCCCTTCGATGCGTCCCAACATACACAGACTGGGCAGTAGTCTAGGCTTCATGCATTGCCTGATGGATGCAGCCTTGATACTCTTATTTGGTGCGCGTCCGGAATTGATGTGTTTTACACGTTCGGTGTAGGCGGCAAAGTTTACTTCGGACTGAACAAGTTCTGGTTGATTCGCGCCAGCCCGATTCGGGGGCTGAATAGTGTTCACGATTCCGTACGATGACATAGTGCTCCTGTGTGGCCCTGGTACTCTTTGACGTCTCAAGCTTTGCTGGTCAATACAGATCCTGGAGTCTACACGTGGCACTATCGTGCGGGAAGGTAGAATAAGCACAAAGACCTTGGAAGTTCGTCCAAGGATGCCCCCGGCTTCGATGTCTGCAATCAGATCCGGGCTTTTATACTGCGGTTTTCGGGCAGATGCCCAAAGCAGCTCCTACCTTTCTGGGCTGCTGTAACCCAACTTTTTTGTAATACGCAGGTACTACTTCTAGACTGCTACCTAATACGGCTAAGCCATTGGGAGCGATGGCCCATCTAACAAGCTCTAGTATGCGTACCCGTCACCAAGTTCTTTCCAGCCAACGAAAGGATGCCTCGGACAGCAACGTTTCCCTAACCATGCAATCAACTAGCTTGATGCGTTCTTTACAACTCATTCTGGCACAATATTTAGCAAAGCGATCGATAAAAGTTTTTTTTATCGCACCAAAGCAGGGTTGATATATGAGCTGTCCTTCGTCATCACACTTGTTTGAGTGTGATAAGAAATCCGGCCTTTATTCGTACTATAAGCACTATGTAATGAGAACTTCATACGATACGATACGTAGTCACTCGACATCAGAATCGGTACCGAGCCTACCTGCGTCCAAATCGAACTTAAGGCGAAACCTATTACACTGAACCATGTAGCATACATGGCTAATTACTGTGAGAGAAGGACTAGCAGAGCGATGTATTTATTTCACAGATAAAATTAAGCTCTCATCTTTGTATGGAGCTGGATTCAATAAACAAATAGTCAATCGAGTCTCCAGCGCTATTTTTTTGTCAGATAACCCCAGAATAGAGCCTGTTTACATGATGGGAGAAGTCGTTTTGCACAAGTTTAGCAGTGAATATGCTTCACCGTGCGTTATTCGAAAAAATGGGCACTGTCAGCCCAAGACTAGCCATGCGCTAAAGTGTGCAATATATCTATACTTTAGAGTTTTTGTCGCTTGTGGCATCACTACCAGTGTGCTTTACCTATATTTCAAAGCTAAAATTTTGCCTCCAGAACTATGTAGATCTCCATCTCGCAGCAATATAGAGCTGGATTTAGAACGAAACCCCTCTGCAAAGCATGCCAATTTAAGACTGCTGTAGCCAATGAGACCTCAAACGCTACATCTACGTCAAAGGGTGTTTTTCTCCAAATGCTTCCATGCCTTGACGCGCAAAATTTTGGCTCCAACGCTCTCTCCAAGGTCTCCCCCATCACCCATAACGAAAACGTGAAGGAAAGCCTAACACAACACCCCCCAGGGCTCTCGGACCTCCATCATCATCGTCGCCTTTGCAGGAACAATTTCCAATTGCACAAGGGTCTTTGTCAAAACAAACGCAGAATGACTCAAAGCCACTACAAAAGCCCAGCACGGCTGCCCCAATTCCTGTAGTTTCCACGCGAGCGCTTGGATTCCAATTATTGCTGCAATCATCGACTGATCCGAAGGAAAGAGAAGTATACCGGTTTCATTCCCTTTCGACTTTTCCGACGAGCAAACTACTACCAGTTTATACGTAATCGACATCTGCAGATGAGGCCGTCACCGTATCAGCGTCATCTGTTCCTTCTGATTCTATTTCTGACGCCAATCAACTGACTCCATCCTATTCATCACCACAGAACACCCTACAGATGGATGAAAATCACACACACACGTCAATGAAAAAGCGGCATGGCAAAGGTTTCTCATTTACAGATGACAAAGTTTTGTTCTTGGCCAAAGCGTAGATCGAACAATTGGCAAAGGGCTGTAATCAACACGAAAAAACACTTTTGGCCGGTGTCGATAGAATATGTCAAGAAAGGTACAAAATGAGACGTTCTTCGGCTTCGTTACGCAGCACATGGAAGCGAGTGGCACGGGAGACTCAGCATTTTATCGCAGCAAACCAAAAAGTGCGAGCAATACATATATCAGGTATTAATAATGGGGTTATTGAACATCTTGCACAATAACAGTATCGAGTGCGACCAGGGAAAATATGAGAGATGGAACCACAAATTACGCACCACCGTTGAGATGGCTTTTAACCGCGGAGCATTTTTCAATGCAAGAAAAGTTTTGGGATGATTCTAAGAATAAACTGGTGATGACTCATGATCAGATGAAACGTATTACAAAAACATATGACTTATGAAGCAAAAGGGAGCTATTGGGAACGAGTGGAGCTCCAAATCGGAATAAGATATTGCGAGAATAGTGGCCTGTTTTCCATACCATTCCATTGCGGGTGGAGATTGATTTCCCTGCGATGTCCAAATCCATCTGCCATTGCAAGCAGTTACGTGGGATTTCGCTTTAGTCGTATCGTCACCTGATCCTTTCGGAGCATATTGGGGAAAGTGCCGTTGCTTCAGGAGCTTCATCGTCACCGCAAGGGGACTCTGAAGGAGGAAATGACATGGTATGTTTAGAGCACAGCTCTCTATAAAAGATACACCGATCACTGCCTATTTGGGTAGTGAAAGGAGAAGGGCTAGGCCTAGGACACGGAGTGGTCCTCTATAGACGTTTCCAAAGTAGACGGCGACAATCCCCGGACGAGGTTTGCTCTTTGTCGGAGCAAGGCCGGCGTTTTTAAGAAGTTTTTCTGTTTCAGCTAACTTGGCCTTGGCCTCGCCAGAGAAGGAGTGCAAAGCCGGTTACGAGACTATTTGAGCCTAAGAAAGTGGTGTAGCCTTCTTTAAGGCTTCCTTAGGCTACATCGCAAAGCTTAGTAAAGGACAGAACGTGATTTTGCACTTAGATATACAGTTAGAACAATATAAAGGAACCCCTTGAAGTAGAATTGGCCAAGGGATGTTCTTCATCGTTTGGCCACTGCGATGGCTCGTACGCCGTTTTCAGAAAGTGCGGATCAGAAAACTCATCGTGCATGCTCCATCGCGCCTCCTATCGGCGAAACAGCTACCACATACGGACCGAATTGGCGAACGCTGGTATAGAAAGATAGAGTTTTGGACCCGATCAATTCAAAGCTGTTCCCAGAAACAGTGAGAGTATTGCGGGACCAAAAAGGAAACCTCCCTAGCAGATCAACATTGAACCGATATCTCTCGAACGACTTCGTTTTGGTCTGCAATTACTTCAGGGGAATGTTTTTCCTGAGATTTTGAAGTTTTTCTCTCCAGAACTATAACGATGTTGTCCCTCGCTCCGTTGCATATCACTTTAAACTTTGCGCTCGACTGTCTTTCAAAACGTACCGAATCTCGTTTGCAAACTTTGTGGGGGTATTACCATCCCTCGCATTTCGATTTGCGTTTCCTGCAGACGTAGATGAAGGACTTGATTGGGGGTTTACGACTCAATTTCCAAGTGTTTGAACACCGGTGCTTATCCCCCTGTCTTGTTATACACCTGAAGCTCATTGCACTCGGGAATCAAAACTGTTTCTCGGATCAGCCTCGCCATATGCAAGTCCCTCAAGAGAGGCTGGGCTCTGATGAAGTTCCCAGCTACGTGTTCCAAATAATTCATCTCTTCCAAGAATACAACTGCTGATTGGTATGTAATCGTGCAGAGCGAATCCAGATATTCCAAGATTCAATTTTGAAAGATATCCAGCCATATCGGCTTCCATCTCAGTTTTATTTCTTCGCTCCATTCCATTCGCAAAGCAATAAGCGCGAATGTGAGTATCTTTGTTGTATGTCTATAAATCCTTGAATGTTAAGCGCTCAAATGGAAGCACTTTCTTATCTCCCAACCTGGTAATTTTATTTTCATTAGGGTGGTCCTCTGTTACTCACACGGAACTCCCAGCCCTCATTGATAATTCTGTAGCTTCCGTGACAGGAAGAGAATCTTCATAATCTGTGTATTCTTCCTTTCCTTTCAGGGCATGTGATGAAGCTTTCTTTGGCTTCTGGGCAGGAAGTTGTACAGATCCTTGCCCATTTGAGGCTTGGTTTTTGCATAATCAAAGGATGAATCACCCCTTCCCCCTCCACTTGTGTTATGCGTCCTCAGAAGCCGATACTGTATGCCGTTTCGTTCAGTGCTGCGTGATTTCTTGATTTTCAACGATTTTGTTCTTCGGCCTGCTATTTCATATCAAGCTCCCGATTTGGTTTCGAAGACGTACATTCTGTCATGAAAACTTCTCCACGAGTCGTGATATCAGTCCTTCTCACTTTGGAAACTGTAACAGTGTTCCCCGCATGTTTCCTGAGGTTTCCGATGCTCTCATATTGATTTGTATTTCTTTTCCCGGGGTTCAACCTGCTTTTAGCTGATTGGTAGAGTTTATAGCCGTGGGAGGTTCCGTTTGCTGCGCAGCAGCAATTTCATTTTCCTATTCGGGTTTCTCAGCATTCAGATTCAAGATCGTTCTTACGACGAGTGATACGCCCACAAGAGTTCGTGCAAAGGCTTCATTTTGGTTACTCTCATCGCCTTTATTCGACTAATGCTTTGTCTGGTTTTCTGCGTCCTTCGCATCGGATGTTCTCGGATTGGTGGTGCCTGGTTTATCCTCATTAGACACCAGCTACTCTATTGTACTAAAGTATTTTTTTCCGCATCGATGGTGTCAACATGAATATCTTGTTTGACCTCGTCTTCTTGTAAATCTTTGGCCCTACTCGTTTCCGGATCATACGACGCCGATTGTGGTGTTCTCTCATAGTACTTTGACGCTGGTGAATGATTGCGAAAGGATTCATTTTTCTCCGCTTTATCATCAACTTCAGGAGTAGTACTCTCGACTTGAGGGTCTGAAGGTTCTTCGGTTGGCTTTGAGTCAATGTCTATGGGATGTTCCCGCTGGTTGGGATTCGAATCTGTAGCTTGTCCCTTGGTAGAATGCGGAGGAGATTTTGGAGCTTTCCATGTGTGCTTTCGTTGTCATTGCTCGCAGGGACAGGCGCCGCAGTTTTAATATGTGATTCAGTTTCATCATGCTCCGACATGTCGGGAAACAATTGTGCAAGACGTTCTTCGGCGCAGTTGTGTTTTTCAGCACTACACCTCTCATTGCTCTCGGAGTTTATTGCAGGTGAAGAGCTGGATGGCGGGGGCTTGGGTTGATCGCAGTTTACCGGAAATGTACTGTCATCAGATAATTGCACAGGCTCCGGTTTTGGACTACTTGCAGGAGAACATGAAGTCTTCTTCTTGCCATGAACTACTGAAGAATCAGATTCGTCGCCGTTGGTGGTATGGTTGTGTGATTCGCTGCGTTTTTCTTTCTGTGACTGTTCGGATGGTTTCTCCGTGAGTTTGGTTTTGCTCAAGGGTGCTTCTTTCTGCTTGCTACTCGTAGTTTGTTGGTGCTGTTCGAAGTTTTCACTGTTGTTCTGCTCTAGCGGAATTAAGTGAAGCAGGTGGCTTGTCATTAGAATCTCTATTTACGTTATCGAGCGCAGTTTTATCGTCTGATTCGGGTTCGGTTTCATTGGATTGTGTGGTTGCAGCTTCGGTTTGGTCAAGTTTTGCAGCAGTAAAAGGCACTGGCGCCAAATTCGTGCTGGTCTCGGCGTGTTGATCTTGTGCAGTGACGTTGTCTTCTTCGGATAGGTTGGGTTGTTTTTCAGAACTTTTGTTTGCCGCAGTGGGAGTGGCCTCCGCTGGTGAAGCTGCAGGGGCTGTTTTCCCCACCATGGGCTGGGCTGTGTTTCGAGGATGTTGCGGCAAATACTCAGCGGCTGGCTCGGAGTCATTTGCCATTAAGGGCGAGGCGAGGAAAGTTAGCGACGGAATACGATGGACGGAAACGGGACGGCGGGTAGATTGCACTCAGCGGCGGCAAACTCGCGGCGGCACAGGCGTAACGACGGACGCAGAACGAGCGCGAAGCAACGAGCACGCCCACTGCGGCCTGTGCGGGAGGCGATGCTTGCTTGCGACTCGCAGAACGCGAAGCGCAAAAAGGCCAATTCTTCGTGCCGGTCAACTTCAAACAAAAAGTTGAATCAGCAGTTTGGTGTGTCGAGCCGCAGTAGAGGTATACGCTTTCAGGTTGACCACGGAGCTTCGCTCGCTTCCCGGAATTTGGCATCGCACCACCCCGCCTTGTGCCGGCTCTTCTGTGAAAGAGTCCACTTCATGCATTCGATTTCCCTTCAGCTCACTACGCCACCGTATTGCTCGATACCTCATTCCGGTCCCCATCCTCCATCAGCTATTTAGTTCCCACAAATGTCCGAAACGCCAAGCTCTCCGGTGGTCTCCCAGGTCCTTGACACAGCCGTGAGAAGTCCTCCAGCTCAGTCATTCCTAGAACGTTTTTTCGGTCAAAGGGGTACGTCTACCACGGGGCTTTGTTTGGTTGCCGTTTTGCAAACCGTGCGAAACTCATCGTATACCCCACGCCCCTCACTAGGGCGGAATGTGCGGTTCATTTGTCGCCAAAGACAGTGGTGCGGAAGGACTTTTGAAAGGATCATCACTATGGACGTCTGAAATTTGTGGCAGGAATGACGATGATGCTGGGAGCGCTGCAGTGGAGGCTTTGAACGATTCTTCATCAGATTCGGACATAATATTTGAGATCGTTGAATACGAACACCCTCAATCAGTCAATAATGCGCGCAACCGCAGGGGGGCCATTACTTTGATTGACGATGAAAACTTGGAGAGTGAAGAGGCAGCTTGTGCGCGAACCGCTATCGCTTCTGTTCATATCGCCGCCGTAGAGAGCAGCCTCCGATTTTCGCTTTTTACACCTGTCTCGGGGTTCGCTGTGGCTTTCAGAAATGATGACGAAAACGCAATCCCGTGCTTGGAAATGATGAGCATAGTGAGGGCTTTGAAGCTTACATCTAAAGAATAATGACGATTCTTTCTCACACCCCCTTCATCCGTCGTGAACGGAACGGCTTATATGACTGGGACGTATGCAGAGCTTCGAAAGCCACCATACGATGTTTTCGCAACTCTACGAGCCTGTTTTGACCTTATCGAGCTAGAAACCTCGTAAGAGAATGAAGTGACCGACAAATCTCAATAGACAAAAATTCCGGTGAGATTTCAAGCAGAAATAGAATCGAACCCATTAGACATGGCCATATTTGTGGCATTTGAACTCATCAAGAGCATGAAAGATAGTGAAAGCTCTCCCATCTTGTCCTTGCTTAGCGGTCCGCTAAATCTTTCCAAACATGGAAGAGGCCCAAGCATTTCTTTTGCTACCAGCGAAACCCCTGAAGTTTCTCTCATCTGAAGGGATTGATAGAAATGTGGCATTACCGATGCTTCACGAGCAAGTTGGATCAAAAGCAGGCGATTTGCGAATTGCTCTCGAAATCCTATGTTTCGGCGCACCTGATGGATTTGCAGACGATATTCTTCGTGTCACTGGGAAAAGATCAGAAGAAGGAGTATGATACTCTGATGCACAAAGTTTTCGGCAGCATCTGCTATTGTAAAAGCCGCAATGTTTTTCGTGCAAAGGCCCAGGAATCCGTGTTCGGGACCTGGACGCCAGCTGGTGACTGGGATTGCGTAATCGTAGTTACACGCGAAAAGAACTTTTGTTGTGCCTCGCTCAACGGCCTCCCGTGCCCGTACTGCGTTGAGACACTCTGCATGCTGTTAAGTGGAACAGATTGATTCTGCGTTACTGTTCATGGCGCCGCTGACGTACTGTGTGAATGAGGTAGCGGAGCAGTGGTCAGGCCCAAAGGTGCGCTAGTCTTTGCCACGGCATCTGGAACTGACTGACTGCGAGTCCCACCGTAGGTTGAGTTACAGGAACAATCCATGTTTCCCCGGCCAGAAACCCATTTCCGTTCTCTGGGTTTCGTTTTCTTGTGCTAACGCATGAATCGTGTGCACTACGATAACCTTGTTCTCCTCTCTTCCATGGCTTGTATTAAATCTCTTCGTAAACCTTGAAATCCAACCGCAGAGGTCATATAGAATTCTCGTAAACAAATCATATCGATATCCATCTCTCCATTTTCATCCATCTCTAGCTCTGTAGCTCGCCTCTGTTCTTCCCTTTCACTGCAACATTGCTATGCTCTCGCACATGCCAAGTAATACAATTATGTGACAATGTTCACAGAAGGTCCATCTCTACGGGCGTTCTCTTCAAAAGACCCTTCCTCGTTCATTCTAATCAACGTGTTGTGAAGTATCACGCAAAACCCGTTTACAGCAAGAACCTTTCGTTTTTGTCAGAGGTAGAACTCTTTCCTCAGTACACGGAAACGAGCCTGTATTACACCTAACTCTCGTTCTATGTCCTTTTTCAGCCGCTCTTGAGACGTTCAACAGTACCTTTCCCTATCATTGGCCAGCTGATGAATAGGTCTGGCGAAAATTGTCCATCGCGTGTAGATACCATCCACTACAATGTACAGAATACATCTTTCCTGCCCTTGAAGATGAAGTTTGTAGTTCGTAGAAAGTTGAATATCATATGTACCATTTAGAATAGAAACTAAGAAAGTTTAATATTCCAGAAGTGTTTCGTAAATGTTTGTTCCACATCTTCCAGGAATGTTATCGAAAGCTTTTTATCAATGACTTGTACCACTACACTATCGATACGTTCTTTCGTCTACGAACTACACTATCGATACGCCTTTCGTCTACGAACTACACTATCGATACACCCATTCGTCTACGCAGCATCTTTCCTACTAATGACTGATAGAGAAAGCCATAGTTCCTTCTCCTGATCGGTTGGATTTGTTTTACGCGACATCAAACTGTTTACGCTACTGACCAGTTTCAGTACGCTAGCGCTCAGTCCTCTTCACCTGTCCCCGCGGACACCCGGAGAACCTGCGTTCTTCGGTAGGCACACAACCGACCCCCCCCCCCCCCTCCCCCCGAGTTTGTCTACAGGAAACCATCGACACACATACAGATCATGATCGTACCATTCCTCTACAGCTATGTTTGCCAGCTTCCCTACCTTCGTATTGTTATAGTGACCTTTAAGAGCACTTAAACAGTGCTTCCACTGGATTTGGATTCCGTCTGCAAAACCAATGCATCACTTGAATCCCTGCTTCCTGTACCTTTCCGCAATCTAAAAGAGCTCTTCCTTGCTTGTAAGACGATTAAAAAAGCTCTTTTTTATAACCAAATAAACTCCTGGCAAAAGTGACATTAATAGTATTGGAGTGAGTCTTCGGATATTCGAAATTCATCATCAACATCTTAGAACGATTTTGTGGTTCTTAAAAGTCGTAAGCACACCAACATCTTTATTTCAGATGAAATGTTGTCCTTTAAAGCTGCCAGAAGACGTTGATACCAGATTTAAAGAAAATCTTGTGGTCGCATCAGAGTGAAGTTTGTAACAAAGATTCCTAGATATTCGAAAATAGCGACGAAATATTCACAGAAAGTAAGTTGTACTACTGCCAAGATTGTGCTTTATTCTGGTGCTTGTGCCTCTAAAAATGATTTTCGATCCCACTTTTCGTCCGACATGTTTCGTTCTTCTGGTTTTCTCAGTATTTGTCAAAACGAAAATGCCTGCAGCCGGAGTCGCCTGGCGGCTTCGTTAGAATAGAAACGCTATGCTGGTCATGGTTTCAGGAAGACGAAGTATAGTTATGGTGTTTGAAAGGTACCTGAAGAACTGCGTAGTGTGTTCTGTTCTTATATTTAGGAATCTCTGGAATGACTGAACAAGAACGAGTACGACTGTTTATGTCGTACTTGGAGCTGTACGATATAGCACTTTACCAGTAGAAATGCTCCTAAATGAGCGTGCTATACAATGGGCTATTTTTTCTTTTTAGCGCTTTTTTTCAGCGCACTGCTAGTGTCTTTACGACAACTGGCCTCATATGAGGCCAAACTGTAAATTTATGCGCTGACTTTTAGTTATTTTGACTGGATTTTTTTCGTGTTTTGACCTCGAAGCAGTAAAGTCTTTACATCACCTTTTTATAAAAATCCCCGCTTCATGGAATTTCCTTTACACGTAAGTATAAATCTAAAGGAACCAAGTAATATAGAATTTATATTTAAATGAAGAGCAGGCTACCTACTACGTTGGCATATAAAACAGGCTTTTTTGTACGCAAAAAACAGTGATTGTAATCTAAAAAATCGTTCTGGAGCTGTGTATGAAACAGAACAATCCTTTCAAAAATAATCAATTTAAAACAATTGCCCCGGTCGTAAAGACACTAGCCTTGCTCTTATTTACTGCACTAATGTCTATACGACCACTGGCCTCATATGAGGCCAAAATTACAACATCGATAATTTTTGTAAACTTTGTCAATTTCCTTAAATTTTTGTGCCTAGACGTTTTCAACACTCTCTTTTCCTCTGGTGTCAACCTCAAGGATCACGAACGATCGTCCACAACCTGTACACACATTATCTTTACTTCATTCTTTCATAATTTATCAAATATATCATCATCTATGGATCCCCGTCATGTAGTGGGAAACAGAGTACATACCCGCGCGCGTCTCACTACATCAGAGAGTGACTGTAAACGCTTCTTTGGCACGAAATGAAAAACGAAACTGGTCAGCGAAAGTGTTACAAAAGTGGACGTCGTTCTCAAAAATAATCGGAGACACACTTTTGTCACGATAAACTTGGAGCTACCTGGTGGCGAGAAAATATGCACTCTCAAACTTTGCAATGTAAAAGCCGGCGATCATGTCACGGTTCAGGAAACTGCTCAACAAGCCATCAAT
The DNA here is from genome assembly GCA_030374765.1 of Agarophyton chilense. NCBI lineage: Eukaryota > Rhodophyta > Florideophyceae > Gracilariales > Gracilariaceae > Agarophyton > Agarophyton chilense. The sequence goes on from JARGXX010000008.1 coordinate 112,468, forward strand.
TCCAACGTGGAGATAAATGGTGCTGCTATTACGAATGAAGTTTCGAACAATGAAGAGAAAAACACTGTCACGGATGGCGATTAATATCACACAATGAATCCGCTGAGCCCTCCTACTGTGACAAACAGTGACACGCAAGACAGCTTTGTGGAAGTTCATTCGACGAAATGAACAACTGAGAATGTATGCTTGACTGTGAATGGTGCAGTGCAAATGCATCAATGGAAAGTCACGGGACTTGTTGGAGATTTTATCTCCACCAGTCATGCACCTTTGGGACTCTCTCCATACGATTTATTCATGTGGATGTTTCCTGTAGCTCATTTGGAAAAAATAGTTCGATCTACCAACTCTCGGCTGGAAGAAAAAGGCTTAAAGCAGACTACAGGAGGTGAAATTTTGAAGTTTTTCGATTTGATGGTGTTTATGACACGCTTCGTGTTTTCAAATAGAAGATCGCCTTTGTCTAAAGACACGTTTTCTAAATATATCGAATCTCCGCAGCTCGGAAAGATCATGTCACGAAATCGGTTTGAACATATAAGGCAATTCATCGTTTTCAGTGGCTCTGAAAACAATCAAAAATCAGAAGAATGCAGATGGTCATGCATTTCTGAGTTTTTGAAAGCTATAAATGACCCATCGGAAAGCGTTCGTAACTCCGTAACACACTTTGTGCGTGGACGAAAGTATGTTACGTTGGTATGGAATTGGAGGGAACTGGATTGAAATTGGACTTTCACACCACACTGCTCTTGATAGAAAACCTGAAAATAGTTGTGAATTAAAGACAGTGTGTTGTGGAAGGAGTGGAATTATTCTCAAATTATAAATCACGATGGGAGTTAAGCAACCAGATGTACAGCCTTTTGAAAAGGAACATGCGCATGGAACAGCTGTTTTAATGAGACTGGTTGAAAATTGGTTCGCAACTGATCGAATCGTTTGTCCCGACTCATATTTTGCATCTGTTGAAACCTCTGAAGAACTTTTAAAAAGAGGAAAGCGATTTATTGGGGTCGTAAAAACAGCCTCCAGAAGGTTTCCTATGAAACATCTTTCCGAACTTACGATGACGGCACGAGGCCAGCACGTGTCAATGGTCTCGAAACCGCCTGAATTGGATCGAAAGTTGATGTCTGTGCTCTGGGTGGACCGCGAGAGGAGATATTTCATCAGCACTTGTATCAGTACCCAACCAGGAACTCCCATTTCTCGTGAAAGATGGAGGACAACTGATGGAATAACAAAGAAAATTCCGCTTTCCATTGCTATTCCAGAAGTTTGAGAGGAGTACTATTCTTGTTGTTCAAGAATTGATAGGCATAATAGGTCACGTCAGGATGATCTAAATATGGAAAAGAAGTTTGAAGTGAAAGAATGGTCTTTCAGAGTGAATACTTCTTTGCTGGCAATGTGCGTGGTTGATGCTTGGAATATTTACAAGGGTGCATACGGAAACACATTGAATCTTACACCGCATAATTTCCATTCTACTCTCGCAGACGGATTAATAGATAACAACTGGGATGCCATTCGAACTATGAAAAGAAAATGTAAGGAGGAAGATGAAATAGAAAACCAATATATGGCTGGAACCGGCATTCATTTAATGGAGACCAATCGAAAAAGAAGGAAATTGGATGGTTCTTTGACTTTTCAAACATATCAAGGACGATGCAAAGTCTTCAAGACCACTTACAAATCCAAATTTGTTTGTTCAGAATTCAAAAAGTACAATGACATGGATGTATATATATGTCACAGTGGAACCGGTCGGGAGTGTTTTATAGATCATCTGGGTGATATTCATTACATTTCGAGCAACATTTAGTCTACAACAATGACGTTCGTGTGTCAACATGCGTTTTTAAGGCTTTTGAGAGGCATCTTTTCAAAGTATAAAGCAAAAGTTCAAATTGCTTTAAGCCCCCTACTAATTCAATCCGCTTTATTCAACTTGCTGGATATATTATGGTCTTTGACGAAACAATCCCTTTAGCAGATGTCACCTTATTTTGTCTGCTGCTCAAGTGGACGCAAATGCGTTCTTAGACCATAATAAATTTTAGAATTAGTCGAGCTCCGGTAGGAGTTTTCGAGCTACACTGAACTCAGCGAGGTTTGAACTTTGTTTTTATCAGTCTCCGAGCGGTCGTGAAACCACTGAGCTGCTGTTACTGAATACAACTGTCTAAGGAATGTAAAGTCTATTTCAAAATCATATCTCTCGTCCAAAATTTCCAAAACTCGACGTTTTGGCTACAGTAAAACTAGCAAAATCAGTGTGAAAAAATTTTCAAGTAAAAAAACTATTTCAAAAACATAACCTTTATTGCATCCTTTTTATTCTAACGCGAGTTCAGTGGTTTATTTTTGCTCCTTTAGCCTGTATAACACTTATACAACGCTTTGGCATTGATTCTATAAAAGGATTGATAGCATTACAGTCACTCTTTTCCCAGCAATCTTTGATACATTTTTTTAGATCAAAAACTGTATCAAATTGCCTTCCTTGCCCATAAACCATTCTAGCCAACATTCCCCAAATTTTTACGATAGGGTTGAGGTCAGGAGAACGCGCAGGCCATTCCATAACCGACATATTTAGACTATTGAACCACTGTTTCATAGAATTGGACATATGCACAGGTGCATTATCTTGCTGAAAATTGAATTCTTCACCGTGCATACAGTACGCAAAAGGTAAAAAATATTTTTCTAGAACCTCAGCATACTTCTCAAAGTTCATTGTAGTTTCAACAAAAGCCATATAAGTGGCTTCTTTCGTAGATATTCCACCCCAAACCATTACTGATGCGCCTCCTGAATGCCTGGTCACAAATTCTTTCTTTTCTTTTCGTAGATCATGCCAATAAAATTTAAAGCAATCTGGAAGATCAACGTAAAACGTTTTTTCGTCTAAAAAAATAATAATAATCCATTCCGTTTTCCAATGAGCCTTTTGAGAACACCATTCAACTCGGTTTTTCTTGTGATTATCTTTTAAAAAACATTTTCCTCATTTTTGTGTACTTGAACAAATTTTGAAGGTTGAGTTCAAGTCAGATTGTAAATCTTGATAAAGGAGATTTAGATTTTTGACAATTTTTCCGCAAGATGAAGTGTTATGGCATACTTATCCCTTAACTCCACGCTTATTGGCCGGGGAAAGTGACGTGTGACGGCCGGTTAAACGCTTTTTTCCGTATGTAGCGGGGTTTTTGATGAAGTTGCTGATTTTTTTTGGGCTGCGCTTTAGTTTTCGGGCTATATCTGCTGGAATCATACCCTGACCTACTATTTCCATGATTTACAGCTGCTCAGAGCGTGTCAGAGGTGCACCACGAGCCATAATTGAGCTAATGATTCTCAGTGAGTTTGTGTTTGTAGTATTCAAGAGTTTGATATTCAAACTCTGAATATATATTGTTTTGTATTTGAATATTTTACGAGAGCATTATAACAAATGCTCTCGTCATTTTACTGTTACTACCTTCTCTCTCGTATGTTTTCGATTATCATAAAAGCGAGGTAGCAAACACTGTAACATATGTTTGCTACCTCAACAAGCAACTTGTTCAGAACATAACCTTCGCTGAAAGGTTATGGGCCCAGCGTCTTAACCAGCGCTTTTATAACTTTAAACCTCACTGACTTCTCTTTATCATGGAATCTGAGAAGACCAGGATCAAGCCTTTCGAGGAACCGCACGACTACAAACTGTAGAAAATCCGTATTGAGTCGGCATGTGATGCGAAGGGAATCGCAAACACTATTTCACAAACCCGTAACCCGTACTCCAGTGAGGATGAAAAACGGAAGGAATTTGAGACAAACCAGAAGAAAGCAAGTGCAATAATCGTCTCTGCTTTATCTGATGAAGCGCTAAGAGTCGCCCAGTCAGAGATTGGAAATCCACACCAAATGCTGAAACGCCTTGACAACCGGTATGCATCCACATCCACTGCATCGCGAATTACAAAAATCTGTGAGCTGATCAATCTCCGCTATTCAGATATGAAACAGAATCTCGGCCGTCACATTGACACAATGGCTGGGATCGTTAAACAACTGGCAGCAATGAATACCAAACTACCGGAAGAACTCACCGTTGCCCTATTGGTATCGTCTATGGCCACACGCGAAATGAATGCTGTTTGTGCCGCAATCAAGACATTGTCCTCGGAGACGACCACATGGGACTTGGTGTCCACTCGACTTCTTGACGAGCACAGAACTTATGGAAACTCTTACTAGAAGGAAACGGAGAAATCCAACGCAGCCAAGCGCCGATGTGCCATCAGTAGAAGAGACAACCATAGCACAGATCGCTGCTTTTTGAACCCTCTGAACGAAAATAATCGTCTGAACCTAAACTCGGAACAACAAAAGGAAACCCGGAAGGATTCAGGTTACTCAAGCAAATCAGGTAATAACAAACCCCCTACCTCTACCCCATCAAACCGCGCGGCAATGGCTCGTGTCATGATGTCGGACCATTCGGACGAGATGATGATGCTGGACTCCGGCACTACTACCCATCTCACACCTTCTTCCGAACCCCTCTTACGAAGCTATACCTGCGACATTCCCATTGCACTTGGCGACAATTCGGAAATATTGGCAACCGAAAGAGGTGTTCGTCCAGTCACCTGGTCGCACGAAGGTCGTAGCACTACTGTTACCCTCAGCAACACACTCGTCTCACCAAACATCGCTATGAGCCTCCTTTCAATTCCAGCGCTCACGGCCAAGAACTTAGCCGTTTTGTTCCTTCCGCAAACTGCACTCATAATTAACCTTGATGATAATCTTCGAATCATTGGTACTGCTGAACGGAAGTCGGATGGTCTTTACTACATTCCCACCAGCACCATGGCTGTCTCAACACCATCAAGCCTATCCTTATCCTCGATGGAGTCGGCCATGATGGCCCGCGTGTCTGATATTCTTAGAACAGATGACCACCTCAGTGACTCTTCTGGTCTGATTTCTTCCGATGGTAACGACGATGACTTGGACTCTGTCGACAGTATGGAGCCTGAGGACATAGAAGTCCGTGAACTTGATTTAACGAACTCTCACCCCAAAACCTCTCACGCTGCTCACACGTCAGTCAGTGTCTCACAAGTTGAGCTTTGGCATAACAGACTTGGTCATACTGCAAACAAGGACCTTCTGCGAAAAATGCTCCACAGTGGTATATTCCCCACTCAAACAGCTACTTCTTCCCACTGCTTACCGTGTGCAAAGGGGAAGTTTCGCAAGTCTTTTCGTGGATCTCTCTCTTCTGCACTCCAACACGGACATCTCCATGCCGATGTCACGAGTGCGGGCACGGAGTCTACCTACGGATACTTGTACTATATTGTCATTGTTGACGAGAAAACTCGCTTCCTTTATGCCGCTCCTCTGAAACGCAAGAATGAAGCCTCTGATGTTATCCTGACGTTTATAAAATGGTTTGAACGCCAATCCGGATTTCAGACACGATCGTTGCACACTGACGGTGGTTCAGAATTTTTCAAGGCCCAAAAGACTCTCAAACGTCTCATTGTGTTTCTATCACCACTTCTTCCTCATATACACCGTCTTCCAATGGACTAGCTGAGCGTAGTATCGCTATACCTATGGGTCCTATTCGTGCCTGTTTTAATCAAGCACACATTCCCCTCTCTTACTAGCCGTATGCTCTTCAACACGTGGTTGACGCAAAGAATGCCATTCTACATCGATCTACTACTGCAATCACATATGTGGCTCTTTTCCAAGAGTACCCACGCTATATACGGCATTTCCGCCCCTTCGGCTGCCGTGCCCTTGTAATGGTTCGGGAAGATAAACTTCGCAAGATGGAACCTCGCCTTATTGAGGGCGTCAATCTCGGCCATACTAATGGTGGATTATACTACATTGCCACATCAACTGAAATTGTTCACACTAAGCACGTGCGCTTCTTCGAATCCGACTTTCTCGGACTGCCATCCATGGCCAACTCGTCACTGCCCACCCCGTCTGCCTTCCCTCCTACAACTGATGGATACATCTCATCCGATGACGAAGAGGAAACCTCCTCCCCTATGGCCATTACTGGGAATGACACGGATTCTATCTCGAATGAGAGTGCCCCGAGCCAATTAACCTCCCTCACGCACTACCCTGCAAAGGACTCCACCTATGATCCTGACCTTGGAGACTATCCTTCTGATATTGAAGATTTACACCAATCTGCTTCATGTGCTCTTGCCAGCCGAGTGTTACCTAACTCTATTAGCACTAATGACGAGCCTACTCTTCGTCAAGCCTTGAAGTCTCCTGAATCTGATCTTTGGCTTGAATCCATCAAAAAGGAGTTTGACACCATTGTCTCCCTTGGTACCTATACTGATGCCGACGACTCTCATTGTCCCGCCATTCCCTCCGGAATTATTCTACGTCTCAAACGAGATCATCAAGGGAATTCTATTCGTTTCAAGGCTCGTCTGGTAGCTCGAGGTAACTTTCAATCACCCTCGGACAGTGAAAATCTTTATGCTCCAGTACTGAACTTTGAAGTGTTTCGTATCGTTCTGGCTCTCGCCACTGCTAAGAACGGGGATCGACAACACATTGATGTCAAAGGAGCCTTCCTCCACGCTCGTATGCCCGAAGACAACCCTGTTTGGATCAAGCTTCCCACCATTCCCGGAATTCCAGAAGCTGATGGGCGTATTGTTCGACTAATCGAATCTCTTTATGGTACGCGTGAGGCCCCACGTCTGTGGTATAAAGACCTTTCGACGTTTCTCCGCTCTATTGGATTCCAGCAATATCAGTCTGCTCCTTGTCTGTTTAATTACCCAAAGGACTTTGCTATGGTTATCGTTCTTGCCTATGTTGACGACCTCAGTATTTTTGGACCTTCGGGATTGACCACTTGGACCAAACGCATGTTAAGTAATCAATAAGATATCTCCGATCTTGGCTAAACTGACTTATATCTTGGTGTGTCTATCATTGAAATGCATGACCGTATCGTAGTCCACCAGAAGCCTCTTATCAAGAAAATAATTCGACTGGCGAACATGAAAATGGCCAATCCACTACAAGCCCCATTACCAGTGTCGCACTGCCTTTACGACCCGAAGCCACCTTGTCTGACTCTGATCATGCTTTCATGGCCTCCGTACCATACAAGGAGATTCTTGGCTGTCTATTGTTTCTTTCCACACGAACCCGACCGGACATCACCACTGCAGTTTCCATGCTTGGCAAATTCTCATCATCTCCTTCACCATCTCACTGGCAGTGTATGAAGAAGGTTATTAGATACCTGATTTGAACAGAAGACTATGGCCTCTCTTTCCCGCGCCAGAACGAGTCCACTGTACTTGCCTGGGCTGATGCTGATTGGGGACGAGATCTTGAAAAACGTCGCTCCAGGGGGGGAACCTGCATTGCAGTTGGCTCTGTACCAGTTTTATGGAGCTCGAAATTGCAAAAATCTACCGCCCTTTCAACGTCTGAAGCAGTATTTTATGCATTGTCGGAGTGCATCAAACAGCTAGTATGGGTCAGGAACATCTTTGACGAGCTTTCTACTCCGATACAAGAACCCATTGTGATTTATGAGGACAACCTAGGGACAATTGAATGGTCTCAAGATGTGCTTGGTATGCGTCGCGTTAAGCATATTGAGCTCCGATTCCATTATGTTCTTGATGCTGTGAAAAACAAATTGGTCTGTGTGAAATACATTGAGTCTGCCAAAAATCCCGCGGATATGTTCACCAAATCACTGAACGGAGATTCGTGCATTCAACACCGTAACTTTCTACATATTACTCCTTGCATGAGCGAGAGGGGCTCTCAGTGAGTTTGTGTTTGTAGTATTCAAGAGTTTGATATTCAAACTCTGAATATATATTGTTTTGTATTTGAATCTTTTACGAGAGCATTATAACAAATGCTTTCGTCATTGTACTGTTACTACCTTCTCTCTCGTATGTTTTTGATTATCATAAAAGCGAGGTAGCAAACACTGTAATATATGTTTGCTACCTCAATAAGCAACTTGTTCAGAACATAACCTTCGCTGAAAATGATTGTATAAAGGATATGCTTTTGAAACAGTGTCATTGACTTGGTGGTTTTTATTTGTGGTGAAATGTGCTCTACAGTACAGGAAATGCCTTTTTGGGGCAGTTTTTGTAAAGGGATATGTTTTTAAAACGCACTTTACTTTAAAGCAGGAGGAACATGATTAGAAAACTAGTTTTTCACTTAGAAAATAGAATACGCCGCTGCAGTATGGAAACCAGCGATTTTTACAAGTTTTTTCGAAAAAAAAACTGGCCTCATATGAGGCCAAGCTGGCCCCATGTGAGGCCAATCCGCCGGGCGTGTAGACACTAGTCTTGTACTAGACAGTCACCAAAAACATAAGCATCCCCATAAGAATGTTGACATGATTGGCTGAAATGATTCGTTGGTTTTGTTTGCAATTTCCTTAATATAAAGAGACGATTGGCTACACAGTTGCCAATTGTGGACGTGTCAGGATCTCACCAATCTCGAGGCCTTAGTTCAGCAGCGGCCATGTGTTGTCTTCAGCACAACCGGAAGCCGCCATTGGATGTGGCCAACACTACCATGCTGTGTGTCTCGTCCAGAGGTTGTGATTCAAACATGGCAGCAAGCGTTTTCTTCTTCGCATCTCCATCGAGATGGACGAGCTGCTCACATATGCAGCTCGCGTATGATGTTCCAAGTGACCAAAACATTTGGTGGATCCCATTCTAAACTGCCACGTCTTTCAAGCATTACCATGTCCTGTTTTCTCTTCTTGCTAAAAACGGCATGATGAGCACACACCTCCGTTGCTTCTGAATAGATACGGTGTTCTACGCGATGGTAACCAAAGCAATGAGAAAGTGAAAATATGGCACAAACGCGGACGCATGTATGAGTGAAGGAGTTGTGAAGGGACGCGAATTGGTGTTAACTTTGAGAAAGTTAACTTAATCAGGATTATATTTACAAGAAAAATCATCTGTGCATCTCCTTACTCTTTCGTGAGAGAAAAGAATAGAACATAACCCTACAATTAGGCACAAGCAGGAGCCATATATGAGTAAACTGTTAAGTAACGAATACGATATCGCCATCAGATCTCAAATGTTTTGTAGTTGCATGTTCTTTCTTCACACAATATGAGTTGAACAAAGACATTCAAGTTTTCAACTGCTGTTTTGTTTTCTGTCTTCAGTTCCAGTGCATGCGATTGGTTCGCGGCTCTCGTTTTGGTATAAAAGACGAGGAGTTCTTGACTTTCCTTCTTTCAAGAATCCAGGCATTCTCTCATCATCCCACCAAAGTCATCCAATATCCATTTAAACGCAAACAAGGCCGCTGCTAATATGATCCGTGTCGCCATAGCTTTTCTTCTATGTGTAATTCTAGTCGGAAGTGCCTTCGCTTCTTCTGCACTAACCGTCGAACAAATCGACAATAGATCCGACAACGAAATTATGGATGATTATCTGGCAACCGTTGATCGCACAGCATATAACCATCCCTGTTACATGCGCAGGAAGAGCTTTACTGTATCGTGTGATACGAGGCAATGCTGCCATGGTTCAACCGGGGGACGATGTGTGCTTTCGTCAAGCAACCGCTGTGTGATGCAGGACATGAGAGGAAGCAACGCGAATGTTGCATGTCTCAACTGCGCATGTGGAAAGACTAGGTCTTCACGACCGGCGACAGCTTGTCTGGTCGGCGTGAGCAAGTGGACTGTCATGAGAGTGTTTGATCCCAAAGCATATTGCTGGGACCCGTGCGACGGGTGCCAGTCGTATTTGTGAATGCGGTTGATTGACTGCGGTACAAGAGCATGCCTGTTGCTAACGACGATTGCTTCGTCTAGATAGCGTAAGGCCCATTGATGGTGACTCGCTTTGCTGGCGACACTGTCCATGATGCATGATGATAAAGTTTTTATTCTTAATAAATGATGCGTATATGTGATTTGTTATTGCGTTGGACCACCTTCTACGTGTAAATGAGCAAATGAATATCAAAGAGCCTCGTTCGTGGGCTGCTGTGGATTCTTTCCGTTTTCCTTTGTATGAATTTCCTCCTAGTGTTCGCCGTCTGCGCACCTGCGCAAGAGTCTTCGCAAACGCGCCTCAAACTGACACTCTCACTCTCCAGCGGGAGAAGGAGCCTCAAGCTCGGTTGTTTCAAGCAGCACTAGAGGTGGATAAACGAATGGTACGCCGTTAACATACAACACAGATACAGAAGTCGAGCATGTGTATGGTGAAATGTAAGACGGTGAGTGAAGAAAGCGCATCTGTCACGAGGAATCTGTCAAAATAAACGGGAATGACGAGAGTTCAGTTTCGATTGCCCTTGTGGATATTCCCACACCGTGTTTCTAATTAATGATGACGTGAAAAGGTAAAAGGCATATATATATATATATATATACATATATTTTTTCACCAGTTCAGGTCGAGAGATCTATATGCTCTTTATATTATTCAGACAGATAAAACATATGCAACAACGACTTTGGCTCGAAATTCTTGCACGAGGTTTACAGATATGAATTTCGCATTGAGAATCAATCCCATATTCATAGACACTGTCCTTCATGTTTGGCAAACCCGACCAGAGATTTTCTTGTAGCAAGTGACAGATCCCAAGCTCAAGCTACGTCGCCAATACCAAAAACAAAATTATGCTGATGCTCTTACGAAAAAGTCTCTTGAGCAATGCACTTCAACAAATGCTTTATGAAGGGCAACTTTGCGTGGAAGTCGCGAAAGTTGAAGTTCGCTCTTTCGGATATTTATTTTGGTACGATTTTTTCAAAGAGATGATGAAAAATATGAATCTTGTAAAGAGAGCGACCTGCAGTCGGCTCACCACGGACTCCATTGAGTTTCTTAATTTCTTTCTGACATGCTACCCAGAACCCTTTGATGTCCTGCGCGAGGAGGAAGGGGCTTGGAGGACCTGGACGTGGATTCATGTCTTTCTGGCGCGCTTCAAATGTGGCGGGGGGGTAAAGGAGAGACGACTGCGGCACTGGATGACGTGCATCAATTCACTGTGTTTTTCGATCGCTGTCATTCTCCTGCATCTGGGTGTAAGCATTTTGTAAGATGTGGGTTCTTCGTTGGGAACGTTAGCTGATATGTCCTATGAAGTTGCCACGTTGCACAGTTGCCACATTGACTACGATACCCCAATTGTGGATCCACCCTTTAGATGGAGAGCCAGAACTACTAAAGAAAAACACGGACAACTTTACTGCTTGAGTATCATCATCATGAGCCTATACCCCAGAAGGGCAGAATTAAACTCAACTCCAAGGGAACTCTCTCAATAATGGAGGTCGTTCCGAATCTCCTTAGGCTCGTTCGAGAGTCATTCGGGTGTGCTGGGCACCGCGGATGATCGTCACCTCAGCCACGTTGTGCGATGAGCAACCCCGCTGGGTCCCAGGGTGGATGCGAGTCGATAGAGTAGCACCCCCAGCCACACCACCATCGCTCTTTCTGCGGAGAGAAATCTTCATCTGAGCAGGGCCTTGGTTATCAGAGTTAAACCATCCAGCGTTGGCCGTGATAGTGGTTCTTGCGCTCCACTTGCCGTCTTGACGTGCCTTTTCTACATCGATTACAACAACTTCAGTTCCTCCATTGCTGGTATTATCTCCACCAAACTCGACGTACGGCGTAGGATTGTTGCAGCTGTACCCGACGTTGGCATTGAGGAATCTGGTGCTGGTGTCAAGATCACGCTGGTCTGGGGACCATGTGTATTCGACCACCATCTCAAGAAGAGGCAACTGGATGTTGGGGATCAAGAATGAGTTATCGGGAAGGGAGCATGAATAGCCACCGTCACATTCCCTCAACTCACAGATGTCGCGAGTGACGGGGTGCTGGCATTCTCGGACAGAAAGCGTACGGTCGGCATTGCAGCGGTTCATGCAAACATGGTTGCTCGTGTGTTGAGCGAAACCGGATCCAAGCATTACCAAAAGAAAAGCGATGTAGAAGAGCTTCATATTTGTTTTGAGTTCAGCAGTGGGAAGTCCAAACTATTGGTCGGCAAAGGCTCACAGCTTGTTGAGTCAGAGAAATGTTTGTGGATCCATGGTTTCGCGATTCTTAAATAGATACGGCAACCCCTTTCTGTTAGACGGGACAGCAAGGAAGTTCACCACAGTTGGACTCCTACATCGAAGAACAAGCGGTATGCAGAGAAGGGAGCATGGGTGCATCCTTAGATGAATGCAGAAGTCGCACACAAGGTTTCATATTTGGAACCAGTCAGTAAGTAAGCCTGACGGGATGCACTGGAATAGTTTGAATGCTCCACCAAAGTTCTCTAACGACTGCTTCGATGTAAAACAAGGATTTCTAATATTCATGGAATCTTTGAACCAAATTTGGGGTCTTGCTGCTAAAGCGAGCTCCACTGCAACGGTTATCACAGATTGTTGTACAAGTTTCAATCTCTGGATTGTGCAACAAGAGGGGTTCCGTTCGGCACAATCTGCCTACAATGGTTGTACCGGATGCCTCCAAGGAAGCAAAAAAATACATCTTTAAGACACCACACCACACTCTGTGGTCTCTCTGTAAGAACAAGTTGTTGATGCCTTTCGTATGTAGCGCGGCTGGAAGCATGGTGGGAAGCACAGCTGTTTAGATGTGTACGCGAAGTTGTGTTGCTTAGTGCCACACGACCTAAAAGTATTGGAGAACAGAAACACTTACAGCAAGCTCATTTGACCTGTTGTGCTGGTACTAAATGGGTTCAGAGAAAGGCTTGATGGAGTTTTGGGAAATCCCAATTCCACTCAAGATGAGACAATTGCCTGCGATAACTGGTACTGTAGAACGCACCAAGGAGGAAAATGAACAGTAGATTGCGTTTCCCACACGTATGTGTAATTCGAAAGAGAGATTCGTGGGAGAGGAAAAGGCTTTCCACGGGTACCGAGAAGTACCGGTTTTCAGAAGGATTTTTGCGTCATCCCTGCTGGTTCAGTCCTGTTGCATACCTCCACGCCTGAACGACATTCGTTTCTTTGTCTTCCCCAAACATACTTTCCAGACTATGCGTCCTTCAATTAACACCGGTATGACAGCGATGGTCTGGGCCCTCCAGGATGCTACAATGTGTAGTCCAACAATTCCAAACCCTGGTCGAGATCTGAAAGCGACGCCAAGGAAACAAGGATGCAAACATACAGTACAGAACCAAGGTTGAGCTGCGGGAATACGAGTGCACTGCTGGACGGCACATGTGCGTCACTGACTTCAAGCTGGAGATTGGTGGAGTGAATGACATGCAGTCTCGTCTGTGTTTTCAACCAAGCCCGTTCCGTTGTGTCAGGGGAACTGCCACACGGTCTTTCTTTGGAAAAATACTGTCTCGTGAAGGCAAACATGCAAGCTCTGTGCATCTTGACATAAATTGAACTGTGACGAGCAACAAAACGCTTGGCAACTGCAATACAGACCAGATCTTACAAACAGAACCGCCCTGTCTCGATTTTTGCTGAGCTCTGCTCTTACGCAACGTAGCACTGTGTATCTGTCTGACCGTGCTAGTTGATCATGATCTTCTGCACACCTTCATGCATATAGCAAGAGCATTGTTGTCATAAGGGGGGGCGAATAAAAGAAAAAATGAACTCAACCCAGCTTCATCCTCATTCATATCGAAGTTCCAGATCTTATCGCAATTGTTTTATTGCAGACGGCTGTTGTATTGTTGGAAGTATGAAATGTTTTGGTTATTGTGCTGGACTCGAAATTGGTGTTGGAGGTGTATAATGGCCACTTGAGACGTTCTTGGTTCCCCTTTCTCCGAGCCTATGATATTTAGCAGTTAAACGAAAGCATTTCTGCTAGTCGGGCTACAGAACTTTTATCCTGCTCCTACTCTTGTACAAGCAGATGCTTTGAGTATTGTTGTGCTGCATCACCCTTTTCGATATGAATCTGACGAAGAGAAAGGAAGCAAGGGAGTCTTATGGTTGTCGACGTTGCCTTACTGCCACGGACTTCACACAAATATCCTGTATTGTAAGAACACGGAATTAGGTAAGCTTTGTGTACTTTTGTTTTGTTGATCCTTTACTATCCAAAAAACAATGATACCTCTATCTTTGTCATCATTCATAGAGAGCATGCAAGCCTCAGCATCCAGTTCACGTTATTGATCTTGATCCTGCTTCATATGCAGCCGACGTTGAGCAATAAAATGGTATAAAAGCTGTACTATGGACCAGATTCTTTCTCATCTTCGAGGCCAACCTAACTGACTAGAACCCGACTCCCGACTCCCCCATCTGTCAGCCAACCATGATGAAAACCTTCTTCGTTTCCGCCGTCTTGATTTTGGCCGCATGTGCGGTCGCAGTTCCATACCCTGTTGACATGTGCCCCAACCGTTGCAATCTCGACAGGTCTCTTTCCGAAACTGAATGCAATCATCCGGTCACTCGCGGTGTTTGTAGCGTCTCTTCTTGCACAACCCCCCAGAACCAGAATGGATTTGCTTGCGAAATGCCCGAAGACTCGTTCATCATCGCTAACGTTCACCTGTCAGCAATCGACTTGGTTCTGGAATACTCATGGAGCGGAAGTCAGTCCGATCTCGACACTAGCACTCGCTTCTTAAGAGGAAACGCTGGGTGGTCCTGCAATCCAGATACCGAATACCTTGATTTCAGTGGAGATGACACAAGCTATGGCGGCAGAGAAACCACGGTCATTGACATCTCTGGAGCTCTTGCCGATGGAAAATGGTCTGGATCTACCTCAGTCGCTGCATTTGCTGGATGGCATGGCACTGAAGACGAGGGTGACTTTACTCTCAAGGCATCCCTACGAAGAAAGTCTGATGGTGGGATTGTTCCCGGAACTCTGCTGTCGAGCACTGTTAGCCCTGGAGCACAACATGGATGTGCTGCAACTGAAGTTGGAACTGTCGAGATTGTCAGCGCTCAGCACCACACACGCTTCACGCTTCAAGCCTAAGATTCTTTCCTTTCGCGCAATGTGAGGGTCGGAGTGACATAAAATGTATCTATGAGACAGAAAAAGCCCTGTGCTTCCGCTACGCGCTACCGGTAGAGAACCAAGTATACAGACACTGCCTGATTAATACTTAGAACTATTATTATGCATGACTCCCAGTCTCTAGCCTGTTTCACAAAGTTGTTGTTTAAAAAACTCGGTGGATTACTGTCAGCTGCGGAACTGCATTTATGACTGACATTTGTACAGTAGCAACCCCCAGAAGGGAACGCTTAAATTTTGCGCAACGAGTAGTTGTGTTGACGTGTAGCGGTTTGCTCTCGTCGCCGTGGACGGCACGGCACAGTAGCGCTCTGTATGTATTCTATAATTGCTCGCATATTTAACAGTTCTTCAAAAGCAAATGCATGTCCTCATCACTTCGTTATTACAGATTGAATGTTCGAGCAATTGGGCGCTGGTACGTTGTACCAGATATGTTCTTCAAAAAATCACGGATCAGTTCAGAAAAATTCTGATATACCTATTCAAAACGTACCAGTCGATGTCTTTATCAGAAAATTCTTTTCATTTCACGAGTAGCACAACAGCTTTGGAACACAGAAGGTCTCGCGAAAGATTGGCCGTCCCTTTCCGGCTGGAGAGAGAGAGTCGGTTGTTTTTTTATAGTTTGATGAAGCACGATCTGCTATCGTGCGACTGCAACTGAAGCTTTAAGCAAGAGCTGAGAGCCTAGAGTAGAAAGATGGTTACAGTTGTTTTGTTTTACTCCGTACACTCTTGACGGTCTCGAATCTATTTCAGGGTTGAACTGCAAACCCTGCTAAATCAGTTCACATTAAGACCAAGTAGTGCAGGGGGTCTACCCTTCCATCCACCACGCAAATCTGCGAGCGAGGTACGCAAATTCAATGTCGGCAGTGTACCTCTAATCAGGCTTTCCGACGAGATACATACCAATACTTCCTTCATCCCTCTCTTCGCGTTTAAATTCTTCAAGCCCTAAATTATTTCGGTGTTCGAGAAAACGTAGTTCTTTTTAACGACTTTTTCATTATATCCGCCACCATAGACTTCGAGCTGCAGTACAGAACCGAAATGACACCGTCTTCAACAGCCTGCTTAACACAATTATAACGGAGATCCACATGCCTGCTTCGCTTCTGAGAAATCGCCCAGTATATGGCCCCCTAGTTATCCTGATAGATTGTTGTAGGCGATTTGAGGCTAAAACCAATCTCCGAAAGTAAGTTGCGTATCCATATGACTTCACGAAC
Source organism: Agarophyton chilense (assembly GCA_030374765.1). Classification (NCBI taxonomy): domain Eukaryota; phylum Rhodophyta; class Florideophyceae; order Gracilariales; family Gracilariaceae; genus Agarophyton; species Agarophyton chilense. The sequence continues at coordinate 128,801 of JARGXX010000008.1, forward strand.
GCATTCCGATAAAGCAATAACTCGGCTTCTGATGTAGTCAGAGCGATACTCTTCTGTTTCATCGTTTTCCAAGATATCAAACAACCTGAAAAGTATACTAGAAATACTGTAACAGCTTACGGTCACTTGTGTCTCCAGTCTAATCGCTATCAGAGTAGGCCTCCAATGCATTCTGTTTTTCTCGCAGTGAAGAGTTTTTTTAATGCGCATTCTTTTGTACCATTGATGTATCGTAGAATGCGTTTAAGGGCGTCTCAGTCAATTTGTGTGGCCTGAAATTGCTTCCTGCTCAAAACGTTAACAGTAAAAATTATATCCGGGCTGGTATGAGAAAATAAATACAACAGAGACCCGATTATTTCTCAGAATAGGTCCTGATTGCTCAAGTCCAGTAGCACTGAATCGCTCTGAAGCCTATTGGGAAGCATTGGAATTGCCACTAGATTACACTTCTGCGTAGAGCATCTTTGCAAGAAGGCATCAATCATAGCTGGTTGTCGAAGTAGGATTCCACTCTTTGATTGAGTGAATTTTAGGCCGGGGAATCATTTCACTGTGCCCAGGTCTTTCATTTCGAAGATTTGCATGAGTTCTTTCTTCGCTTCTAACACGACCCGATACTAAAAGATACTACTAAGGCATCGTCAGCGTATAAGAGAATTAACACCATAGCACTGCCTTTTCGACGCAAAAGTATACATTCATAAGAGCTACTCGGCTGGTAGACCAGCCTTTGTAGCGCGTTCTCCCAGATTACGGCCCAAGCTTCATATGAGATCTTCAATCCATAAAGAGTTTGCATCAATAAAAGTGCTTTACCCTTTCTTAGACTTAAATTAAGTCCAGGGGGCGGCAAAATGTAGATATGAACAGAAGAGCTAAGTATTATATTCAAAAAGGTAGACTGTACGTCTATTTGATAAGCTTTGTAACTTACGCTCGCCAAAAGTACAATCACAATCCGCACGCTTAAAAAGTCAACCACAACAGCAAAGGTACTGTCAATGTCCTCCTGCTGACATAAAGTCTGTTTCAAAATCATATCCCTCGCGCAAATTTTCCAAAAATCGACGTTTTGGCTACAGTAAAACTAACAAAATCAGTGTGAAAAAATGTTCAAGTAAAAAAACTGTTTCAAAATCATAACCTTTATTGCATCCTTTTTATTCTAACGCGAGTTCAGTAGTTTATTTTTGCTCCTTTAGCCTGTATAACACTTATACAACGCTTTGGCATTGATTCTATAAAAGGATTGATAGCATTACAGTCAATCTTTTCCCAGCAATCTTTGATACAATTTTTCAGATCAAAAACTGTATCAAATTGCCTTCCTTGCCCATAAACCATTCGGGCCAACATTCCCCAAATTTTTTCGATAGGGTTGAGGTCAGGAGAGCGCGCAGGCCATTCCATAACCGACATATTTAAACTATTGAACCACTGTTTCACAAAATTAGGCTTATGCACAGGTGCATTATCTTGCTGAAAAATGAATTCTTCTCCATGCATACAGTATGAAAAAGGTAAAAAATAGTTTTCTAGAACCTCAGCATACTTCTCAGAGTTCATTGTAGTTTCAACAAAAGCCATATCAGTTGCTCCTTTAGTGGAGATTCCAGCCCAAACCATTACTGATGCGCCTCCTGAATGCCTAGTCACAAATTCCTTCTTTTCTTTTCGAAGATCATGCCAATAAAATTTATAGCAATCTGGACCATCAAGGTTAAACTTTTTTTCGTCGGAAAAGATAACATTATTCCATTCAGTTTTCCAATAACCCTTTTGAGCACACCATTCAACTCGACTTTTCTTGTGATTATCTTTTAAAAAAAAAGTTTTCCTCATTTTTGTGTACTTGAACAAATTTTGACGGTTGACTTCACGCCATATTGTAGATCTTGATAGAGGCAAATTTAGGTTTTTGACAATTTTCCCGCAAGATGAAGTGTTGCGACATAGTTCTCGCTTAATTCCGCGCTTATCGGCCGGGGATAGTGCCGTAGAACGGCCGGTTGAACGCTTTGTTCCGTATGTAGCGGGGTTTTTGATGAAGTTGCTGATTGTTTTTGGGCTGCGCTTGAGTTTTCGGGCTATATCTGCTGGAATCATACCCTGACCTACTAATTCCATGATTTTGAGCTGTTCAGAGCGTGTCAGAGGTGCGCCACGAGCCATAATTGAGCGAATGATTGTATAAAGGATATACTTTTGAAACAGTGTTATTGACTTAGTGGTTTTTATTTGTTGTGAAATGTGCTCTCTAGTACGTGAAATGCCTTTTCGGCGCAGTTTTTGTAAAGGGATATGTTTTTGAAACGCACTGTATTTTGGCTACTCGTCTGGCCTTACATCAGTCGAATGAGCCATGAGCCAAACGTTTCTTGACAGAGACAAATCTTGACTGGATGGATTTCTTTCCGGGAAGAAGCCTAACAACCCTTCATGTCTCAATTTTTTGGAGAGTACTCAATTCTGCTTCGATTGCATCGCTCTACCATGAGCTGTTAGGTGATGTCAACGATTGTTCAATGTTTTGGGGTGCATGGTGTTTTTGATTGTTAGTATTTTGAATAACTTCTGCCAGGAATGGTGCCTTATATCGTCTCGGCTTCTTTCTGGCCCTCTACGGGTATTTATTTTCTGAATAATGTGTAACAAGTTCTTGCAAATACTCTACGGTTATTGGTTCAGCGTTTGAATAACGTTTCTTAGATTGATAATCTCATGGCTGGTGGAACTCTTCCTTCGGGCCTACTGTCTGTGTGGGAGACTCTGTCGTATATCTTTGTGTGGCTGAATTTCCATTTTTGTCATCTTTGGTGGCTTCGTCGAGTATCCCCGGTTCTGTGTCTACTTCTTCTGCGGGAATCGGTATATTTTCTACTTTATAGATTAAAGTACACTGGAAGGCGAATAATTCTGTGACGTGTTGACTTGAGTTCATTTTTCGTGACTCAATCTATGTTCTTCTGTTCTTTCGTATTGCTTTAAAGCACTACTAAATTGTTTTAGACTCATATCATTTTGTTTCAAGATAGTTCTTGTTTTTTTACATAATGTTTTATAGAAACATCTATAGACTCGTACATACGTCTATTACATGTAGCAGTTTTCAATTGCATTATTGACCGTTCTAAAGGTTTCTAAAACACCCCCTCTCAACTTTAAAACTGCTCAAGTCCGAGTACTGGCACGAATCGTTCGTGCTTAATTTTCTGAAGAGCCTCAGTAAAGATATAGGCCACCATGTGTTATGTAGGGCGGTATTTGGTTTCATTAGGATTCTGTTGCACTTATTTTTGAACATAAAAATGCTTAATAGCAATGGTTTTCGATTTTCCATGACTTCTTTTATTTTTATAAATATATAGTGCTGATTGATTGTCCACACACATAGTTACTGGTACTAAAGTCGCATCTGTCATTTCATAAATTAATTTTCGGAGCCATTTTTCTTCTTTAACTGCTGCACATAATGCAATCAATTCGGCGTTCGTTGTTGGTAAATAATAGTTTGCTTGCGGCTACTCCTCAATATCAAACAATTTCTATAATAGCTGGCAAATTCTGAAATTGATTTTTGCTAATCTGAATGTCCCAACTTGCATCATTAAATATTTCTACAGTGGTGGGTTTTGGAAAATTCCGAGGGGTGTTATTTCTGTAGAAATTTCGGTATTGATTTAGAGTTGGACAGTTCGGACCAAAATTAAGTAAATGGAATTCGGTGTTTGTATTGATTTACGAAAGTGTTTTTTTGGTAGATCGAGGACTTCACAACTGCCACATCAATGCTTCAGAGCAGATCCTACTCTATGTCTTCTCCAAAGAAAATTCTGTCCCTCCCGAAGCATCAACTCCTTCCAATGCTATTGTGATCTGCAATGCACCGGTGCTGCACTATCTACTACTCTGACAACTTATACTTACCAGCCTCCAGCCTCCATATCACCTCCCCTGCCACCCCTAACATTGTCCACTTTCATTGAAGCCCTTCCAACTACACCGCTGCCCTCCAGTCCTGCTGAAGCTCCTCTATTTCCCAGAAGTAGTACTGTACACCCTGCTGGGACACCGCGCCGAAAGTTCTCACAAAAACTAGATTTGGCACTTCTCAAAGAAGTACGAGCTGCAGGTGCCCAATCTTTTCATAGAAAAAAGTTACATTTATTTGAAGAAGATGCTCAAATTATCAACTCTGCCAGTCTAGTGGACTGGAAAACAGATGATTAACACGTTCAGGACCGGTACAGTATAAACTACTTATAGCAAATGTTCGTTCCAAAGATCGGGTGGAAGCAGCTGGGTCTGGTGAAGAAGAGGAATTTGGAGAGTTTGAGCAGCTTTTTCATGATCTCATTAATGGGATAGATGACTTCATACAAAAAAAAGCCGAAGCCAGATCTTCTGCGCGGATGAAGATATAGCTCTGCTTTCCTCTGGTGAGCATGTACGCAAAATGGCCATAACCAGAGTTGGTTCAAAAAGGTCAAGAAGCGTAATAAATCCTATTGTAGAAGTCGATCCTTCCAAGAAGAGGAAAATGAGCCTAACAAACTCAGCATCTGAAATGAGCCGGGCAATATTTGCTGTTGAGAAAGGTGAAAGAGAACGTCAATTTTTCTCAAAAGCTCAAGAGCGCAGAGATTAGCGCCTACTAGAGATTGAATTTCAACGTGTTGCTTTTGAGAAAAAACGAATCGAAACACAAGCTCCAGCTACTGGAGAGCGCAAATTCATTGTGGAAAAGATGGTGAAGCTCGAATGTCGGAGATTTGATGATGAAAAAAGAAGAGCCCAGGAAGGTTCCACGGTAGACGTCTGGGACTGGAAGTAAAAGAAAGGGGTAGAAAGAGGTTAGAACACAGAGAACAAGTGTATAACTAAACAAACGAAGTATCAGTTTTTAAGTATCGTGTAGCAGTCGCACGTCTCGTTTCGGAACATAGAGAAGAGCGTAGCTTCTTCTAAAGTAGTGACACTGAATATACGAGAGCTTAACAAAACCGTTCAAAACATACGAGAGCTTAACAAAACAGTGCAAAACATACGAGAGCTTAACAAAACAGTACAAGTAATACTGAAGACCGTTCAGTATTCAAAACATTGAACGCTTGTAATATGACATTACAAACGTGAAAGGTCGTAACACTCAAATTCAGTATTCATCTCTTTCTAAAGCTGACTTTAACCGAGAGGTTGACGAGAGATTCTAGACTGAGATGTGGAAAAATAGTGAGGTATTTTTCCGCAGTGCACGGTAAGCTGCAAAGATTGAGCTAGACAACTGTCTGGATTAATAGCCGGATCAGCCAAGTTCTGTTGTCTAGAAACCCACATTAAAATGTTGAGGTTATGTAACTCAATCTCAAATCGGATACAGTTCACATCAGCACGAATTGATCTGTCTATTGAATTTCGGTGAGTCGACAAGGAGTGAAAAAGATCTTTCGAGTCGACAGCCACAGTTAAATCGATGTCCTTGTTGAGAAGGGTAGAAAATGCTCTTGATAGAACATTCCCTTCGTCAATCGCTTCGGATGCCGCTAGTTTCTCTGCAGCACCGATGGATCGGACGGGACGTTTAGACTTCTGTGATGTCCATGACAGTGTATGGAACATAGAGTCACAGCGCAGGTCTCCTAATAGTACTTCACAAAGACAACCGAGCTGGCCATAGTCTCCAGAGCGAGCAGCGGAAAATATCATGATCGAAAGAGGGTACTCTTTGTTCGTCTCCGGTCTTGGAAACAAAACAGTTGTGCCGAGCTTGTTCAGCGTTTGTAGTGAATCAATCTGACAAACAAGATCGGTAACTTTAACAGTAGAAAGCCTTTGTTGTAGATAGCTTGCATAGAACGCATAAAACGGAGATGCGGCTATGACGAGCCATCCAATTGAACCGTTGAGTGATGTATAGGCAGAGTGTTCGACAGAATTGAGTTTCTCATCAGCTTGCTTGCGACGAACACGAGATATCGGATATGGTTCTAGAGCTTTGAGTTTGTCGTCGCCATTAATCTCAGATTGACATGTGTTCTTGTTGAATGACATTTAGATCAAAGAAACGAAGAAGTCCAGGTCCATGTACAACAGTACCGAATGCATATTTGTTATTAAACCTTGAAATGAAGTGAGCCACGAGATGTTGGTGACCAGTAACAAGTATGTCATCAACAATCTTGACAACGAGCAACGCCAGTTTTCCTTCTTCTTTCAAATAAAATAATTGTGGAACGTATTTATGTTGTAGGAGTCCCAAGTCAAAAAAAGCTGATCAGATTGAACTTGCCATTTAGCGTTGGCATTGACCAGGCCGTAGGCAGCTGTGAGCAGCAACCAATATAGGTTTCGATCAGTAGATTCCTTTGGGGGAATGACGTAAACATCACGACTTGCGGATCCGGTCTGGAGAAAGGCAGTTTTAACATCGAGCTTCGTGAGTTGCCAACCGAACATTGATGCGATAAAAAATAAGATGCGAATTCCTGTAGGCGGACACATACAACAGTCGGTCTTAAGACCATGTTTCAAGTTATCTTCATTTCCATATGGAGCAATACGTGCCTTCAGTTTCAGCAACTTTTCATCATTTATTTTCACTTTGTAGATGACGTGACTGGATATTACGTTAGCTTCGGATGGTACTTCAGATATCGGCACCACTTTCACCCTCTTTTTGAATGCTTCTTCTTCTGCATTGTATGCATTAACGAGCGAAAATTGATGAAAGCCTTGTGCTTGATATCGCAAGAACGGCTTATTTCCGAAGTGATCAAAGATGGATCGTAGTGCATCAGGTTTGGCGCTGCTTAGCGCGAGAGTTTTTGCAGATGCAGAATTGGCATTCATTGCTCTTGAGTAAGATCGCCAAGTTTCTTCCGTTAGCTTGAAGGTTTCGGTGTCACCATCGTCGTATTGAACTACATGAAGTCCATCATTATTGACTGCTTCAATTTTTCCAGCGTAGTATGCATCACCAATTGGCAAGTAATCTTCGATGGAGTCTCCGATAGATGGGGAAGAGCATAACTTAATATCTGAGGTATAGTGCGATTCAAATGTTTCTTCTTCTGTACCATGATGAAGTGAGCAATCTTCTTCCGATTCATTAATCTCGTTGGTGCTGTCTATTACTTCATCTACGGAGCAATCGATTGTGTCAATGCTTTCTTGAACTTCGGACGCCAGAGGATCGTTGGTAATTGAAGGTCGAACGTCTTCTATTGCTGCTGAAATTAATTTCCCATTTCTCCCAGGTACAGTGATGGTTCGAGATAGAATGTCAAAAGAAAGCACAGTACGTGGAGATAACCATTTCTCACTTTTTTTCGTTTTGATGCTTAATATAGATCTGTACAAGATCCCCAACTCGAATGTTTGGTTCAGAGAGAGCTTTAGATGTGAGGATTAGAGTAAGCTTCCGCTTGGCTGCCAGAGTGTCATGAGCCTTCAAGAGATCACATGATATGGGAGTTATACGTTGCCTGTTATCTATAGGCTTTGTGAATCCTTTTTCCATCTCAAATGCGGAAAGTGTATCTGAACTGTAAAGATCATTGGGAATCCGAATTGCTTGGTAGGCTAAAATCTCATTTCAACTTGAGGCATCTGCGGCTGACTTTAACCGAAGAAATATGCCCCTGATTATTCGATGCTTGGACTCTAAGGGATTTTTGCTGTGCCGTCTTGGCGGTACAGGACGAAATTGGATATCGTTTTGACTCAAATAATTGAGGAATTCTTTCTTGTTGAAAGAGTCGTCACTGTGAACAGTACTCGGAGGCCAGAACTGATACATCCATCTTAATTCGAAGCCTTCGATAGCATAGCGAAGACTAGTAGTAGATACTACATATCCAGCAGAATTCCTTGTGCAAACATCCATTATGTGAAATACTCGAAATTCTTCAAGATGAAAGTGGTCGGTACACACAACATCATTGAATTCACGATTCAAGGATGATTATGAGACCTTTCGAGATGGCTGCGGAAGAGCAGCTGCGATACATTGAGAGCAATTCTCAACCATACGAGCAAGATATCGGCTGACTTTATCATTCCATAGCGTGTTACGTTGAAGTAGTGTCTTAATATATGTAAACGTAGCTTGTCCACATATAGGTTTGTGAACTTTGTCAATATTTCGTTTGATTTCTATCCAAGGGCGATTACTGGTCGTTTGTGCTGCGAGGGCACAAAACGATGGAGTTGTTTTCTTATCAGTTTGTGCTGAGATTGCAAAAAGAAACGTGTTGTATGGAACATAGCAGTGGAGATCATGATCAACAATTGTGATGGAATCACGTGTACCAGATAAGTTGAAAAACATAAGAGAATTTGTATCAATGTGCATGATGTCGCTTTGACTTGTGACATTGCGTCCAATAACCCACTGAGAAGATCCTTCGAGAACGAGGTGGCTAATAAGGATAAGGTTGTTGGTATCGGAGAGTGCAGTCAAGACAGTGGATCCAAGGATTCGCTGTTAAGCACTAGCATGACTCCCTGAGCCATATTGCCAGTATCCTCGATCAGATAAAGAGTTGGGTACAGCATCAAGCTTACCATTAAAATTTAGTAGCAAGTGAGAACGTAGCATATATAGTTCCGTAACACAGATTGCTGAGTAAGGAGCCCCATCATCTACAAGTAGTCCAAGGTTTCGGGTTACAGTATCACGGGTATCAGTGAAGTTAGGTAGATGGGCCATGTTGAATGAGATGGTCCCGGATCTAGAGGAGTCACTTGTAGTACCAGTTTCGGGTGCCGTACCTCGAGTAGCAGGATTAGCATTGCTTATCACATTGGGTTTTAGCTTGCCGTCAGCAGTGTGATCAGATTACCAATGGCCATATTTCTTACATGTGCGGCATTGAGATCGCGATTTAAGATCAAGAAGCTGTGTAGGGGTTAATCTGCGTTTATCACGCCGACCATTGTACCATAATCCAGTGGAATGTTGAGCCGATGCAGAGCTCGAGACAATAGGGTTCGAAGAATCCAAAGATGAATCTTTCGTGTGGTCACATTGGCGAAGTGTAGTATTCTACTATGCCAGAGAATCCGATAGGTTGGTTTTTCGCTGAGTCGCGGTTGGAACTCATGAGTGAGTATTATCATCGGCATTGTGATATGAACCGGCATACCGCATAGGATGCCTAGAGACAGAATGTCTTAGTGGAACACGTGGCGTTATGGGTCGAGTGGCTTACCACGGCGCGCGCATAATTGAGACCCTTCCTAGGGTAATGCCATATTGGCAACGGCGCATGTAGTGGCGATCCACGTGGAGGGCTTTACTACCCTTTTTAGCTAGACGTCCATTAGGGACCATACCCATACAGTGGTTTGGCTAAGTGGCTGACCACTGGGTATTATTTATATATTTATTTGGGCACTCACCCTGGTACACAGTATATAGTGTACCAGAGGTGAGCTCCGACTCCAAGTAAAGGAGACAACATGGGCATCATGACTATTCCGTTCCTCGCTTAGGATTCCTTAACGGGAGATCCGGACGAGCTATAATAGATAGTCAGCCCCAAACCACTTCACGAACCGTCTCGTACCTACGTTCCAGCAACGTTTTACAGTTGCACTGTTCACCCTCGCTGGCGAGTAGTGGCCTTACACCCCACTTCCAGCTCGCTGGTGTTGTAGCTCTACCACCCCTTTTCCTTCGCCTCAAGCGACCCATCGGCAGTCCGAACGCTGTTGCAGGTGTCTGTTCTCTCCGTTAGAGCGGATACTACAAGTGGTCTTTCGACTTAGAACCACTGTGGTCAGCTGCACTGAACAATTCGTTTCTGGAACGTGGAATCGATATCGATACTTGGAAGAAGTGGAATCACTACAGTTATTGTTTATCGAACCACCTCCAGCAATTGCGGAATTCATCGTGGTTGAACACGTGGTCGAGAAGTCGAAGACACCATTTGGTTCGCACCTGGACTTCGGTTTGGTCTAGGATGCCGAAGACTCGAAGCCAGTCGAGTACTGGTCGCCCCGGTCCTGCGGGACCACCCCCGAAACAGAGGCTCGCCTCATCTGTTGAAGCCGGAGAGCGGCTGTATCGCCAAGTGATGTCGCGCTCACGCTCGGTGAATGATGAACGAGATCTCTCGGATGTAGCGGCCCTTGTGGCAGCGGCAGTCGCGCCCACCACAGAAGCCGTAGTTGACCCTGAGGTCGTCGGACCTCAAGAAGAGGATGATTTGCGCAGGGAAGTGTGTCGTCTCAAGTCTGAGTCAAGCGCTTCGCGTGTGCGCATGGTTGCGTTGGAATCGCAGATCGCTGCTCTTATCGCTGATGTCGAACAATTACGCAGTGCGCATCAAGCACTCGTTCGTCAAGACGATGGGAAGCAGGTCTCTGCATCAGTGAAAACACTACGTGACGATTTGAACCATCTACTGGAGAGGTATAAGTATACGCCCGATGCGCTACCCGGCTTAACCGTGGATGTAGAGGAAGTCATCACCCGAGTTAACCCTCGTTTAGAACTCCTGCAGGCGGAAGTTCATGCGCAGACTGCTGCTAAACCAGTCGTGCTGGAAGAGAAAGGAGCTCCTTTGAAGGAAGCTCGTTCGAAGAAGTCGAAGTCACGACGTAAGAAGAGGAAGTCCGCACGTGATTCGAGTGATGAATCGTCAAGTACGGAGGGTTTCAGTTCCAGTACTGATGATTCTGATGATTCAGATACGTCAGATGACGACGACAGTGATGATGGTCATCGAAGGTCCCGATCTTGGAAGAAGAACACGTCTTCGTGGTTAATGAGAAAAAAGGCTCGCCTTACAGAGGATTGAAGGTGCTCCCGTGCACGAATCCGCTTTATCGGAAGGTCCTGAATTACAGGTTCTACCGTCTGAAGGTGAAGAGCAAGAAGCGCTCAGGACGCGAAACCGCGAAGGTGAAGGATCACATCAAACGATTGAAGATCGGCCTTAATGATTTAACATTTGATGGGAAAACCCCCATTCTCGTTATCGAGTTTCTCACTCGATTCGTTCCCGAAGCAGACACTGTAGAGATGAGTGAACCACAGGCATTTGTGTCTTTACCAAACTTCCTGAAGGGTTTTGCTTTAGAGAAATATCGTTCCGTATGCGAATCATTGACAGCCGATGATGGCGGCGTTACCTCATGGCCAGAGGCGGTGCAGTATTTGCTGTGCAGTTACGCGACATCAAACGCGATACGTCAGGCGATCCTGGACCTAAGGGATGTGACCCAAAAAGCCTGAGGAGGGCGAAGCTGAGTACAGCTCAAGGCTTAACAAAGCTTCAGTCCGCTGTGGAAACGTCCACTGGACGGCGGACAAGATTACCTTGTACATTGACGGGCTGGACCCAAGCATCAAGTCGTTGGTAGCTCGATATCGAGAGAAGCATGGAAGAGTCTCCTTTTTGGAGTTAGTTCAGTTTGCGAAAGCTGAAGGAGACGCGGCCAGAGTGCGTGGTAGCCCCCGTCGTTCAGTGGCTTTTGGAACCTCAATGGGTAAGGAGAAGATCTCCGCCAGAGTTAATCAGCGCAGCAAACTGCTACATCTGGAATCTCTAGTGCACTAACGAGATTCGTCGTTGGCACCCAAAGGGAGTGACTCGCATGAGGAGGCGATCCATTTAATGGAATATACGCAGTCTTCTGTACATACGGTGGATCTCCCACACTCGGAGTCTCAGTACGAGGAAGCCCTAATGGCTATGGAGGGCCGTCGCCCTATGTACCGTCCCTACACGGTGCCTCCACAAGGAGGTTTTAAGAACGGGAAATCCAAATGGGTGGATACTCGCACGGCATACCGTTCACAACCTATGTTGACCAACCGTCGTGAAGGTTTGATATGTTATTCAGGTTATGGAAAACACCATTTGAGTGCAGAATGCACGCTTCTTGCAAAGGATCTGAGTCGTATCATGACGAATTATGAAGCACTCTCAGAAGAGGAAAGGAGCCGCGTACCGGCGGGCATGTATTTGAAAGCCAAAAGTTGGTTTTCTCAGACACCAATGCGCCGGACGGACAAGCCGGTTGCTCAGAATGCTGAAGTGTTACAACCCGGAACCCCGGTAGGAAGAGGCGCCTTTGAGGCGGAGCAGCCGGTGCAACCGGAAAACTAAGTGAGGGAGCCCCTAGGGGGTCGGCCCTGGTCGATCCCGTAGTGTTGACCAGGCAGAGCTCGCCTCCCTGCTCCCGCGCTTGGAAGCCCAAGATTCTCTTGAGGCCTCCCAAATTTCTGCCGTACGGAATCAATCCGCTGAACGGAAAGCGAGTACAGTTTGACTGTGAGTTACATCGTCCTTGGGGACGTTGTATTTGCCCTTCAAAACGGGAAAGATACCTCATGATAATGTCTAAAAGAAACTATAAGGTCTATGCCGACATCGGCTCTGACAGGAATCTGTTATCTCGTCGATTGACTATCCTGGACAGAGGTGGTGGTCCGAACTTTATACGGGAATCGGAGCTCGCTCCTGCTGACTTAGAACGTATTCGATACGGTCCTTTACCGGACATCCGGGATGCCAACAAAAATGCTGTGAAGAAACTGGGAACAGTTCGACTCGTGGTGCGTTTAGGACGCTTTGTAGTCCTAGTCGACTTCATCGTCTGTAAGACGTTTGCTGCACCAGTGGTACTGGGATGTGATTGTTGCGACAGGTTTGTCGAAGCCATTCGCCCGCGAAGAAAACTAGTGGAACTATATGATGGATCAATGGTACCAATTGTTCGCAAGCCAATTCTTCGTTGCTGTGAAGCACCTCCACTTCCACCATCTATGGAATAGGGAAAATCCCGAGGACGTGTCTCGCCGAGGATTCGAGTAGCGAAGAGTGCCATGCTGAAGGCGCAAACCCAAACTTGGGTTCAAGAAAGAACAGAACGACACGGACTCGTGGTAATTCAACCAAATACTCGGATGTACGAATCCCGTGGATTGCTAGTCGCTAACGGCATTGTTAAGGTTGATACTGGTAGCCCCTCTTGGATACTAGTGAGTATCTTCACCGATAACGATTATCAGATACCGAAGAATCAGGTTGTTGCAACGCAACAGCTTTGCCTCATCCCACAGTGGTGGTCCCTACTCATATTTCTACCGCAGAAGTATTGGGATTAACCCATGTCGGTGACACAGACGAAGAACTGCAAACTCCGTCTGGAGATCAATTGCAAACGGCAAAGGATCCAGAGAGCCTGGTCGATGAGCTAGACTTGGCACATGTGTCGGAACACTACAGAACGAATATCAGGTCTATGCTGAAGAAGTAAACATCCATGTGGAGTGGAAAACTAGGAGAGATCTCCGCTACGGAACACCACATTGATTTGGTCCAAGGGTCACGACCCATCTCCCAAGCACCCTACAGAGCGGGACGGCGAACTCGCCGAATCGAGGAAGAGAATGTCAGCAAAATGCTGGAAGAAGGAGTAGTCGAAGCAGCTCAATCTGCTTGGGCCTCATCAGTGGTGCTGGTTCCAAAACCTGATGGTTCTTTACGATTCTGTATCGATTATCGAAAACTGACCGCAGTTATAGTTCGAGATACATACCCGTTGCCTCGAATGGACGAATGTATTGACAGCTTAGGAGAAGCGAACGTGTTCACCACGTTGGACGCCAACTCTGGCTATTGGCAGGTACCTGTAGCCGAAGAAGACCAAGATAAAACCGCATTTGCGTGTCACCCCGGTCTCTACCGTTTCAAAAGGATGCCCTTTGGCTTAACGAATGCACCGGCTACTTTCCAGCGTACTCTGGACATCTTGCTCTCAAGATACAAGTGGAAGACTTGTTTAGTCCATTTGGACGATGTGATCATCTTTTCCCAGGATGTGGAAAGCCATTTACGGCATGTCGAGGAGATCTTCAAAACACTACAGAACGCAGGTATCACCTTGAAGTTCAAGAAATGCGAATGGTTCGCTGGCACCGTCCGGTACTTAGGACATGTGATCAAGCCGGGACAGCTTGCCATTCAAGAGGCACAAACCGCGGCTCTCCGCGAAGTACAACCTCCGTCGACACAGAAGCAATTGCGTTCTTTCCTCGGCTTGTGCAACGTCTACCGACGATTCGTGCCTCAATACTCGCATATAGCGGCACCGCTCAAAGCAACGTTGCGTAGAGGACAACCAGTACAGCTGGAACAATTCAGACAAGCTGAAGTGGAAGCGTTCGACACGCTGAAGACAAAGATTATTACAGCCCCAGTCTTGGCGCTGCCCATCCCCAACCTCCTATACTTAGTGGATACTGACTCTAGCGAGTACCAAGTAGGGTGTGCCCTTTTCAAACACACCCTGATGATGAACGCTAACCCATTGGTTACTGGTCAAGATCGCTGAACGCAGCTGAGAAGAAGTATTCAGTTTAAGAAAAGGAATGCCTTGCAGTCGTTTGGGCTCTAACCACATAGCGACCGTATCTCCAAGGAGAATGTTTTACCGTCAACACGGATCATGCGTCTCTACGATGGTTACTGTCCATTACAGACCCGTCTGGTCGTCTCGGCCAATGTCAAAGCTGACGCGCTATCGCTACTCAAAACACCAGGCGAAACCCAAGGCGAAATCGATGAAGAGATACCTTGCTTTTACATGGAGACCCATTCACCATCTTTTGAAGAAGAAGAACAAGAGACCCTTGATGATTATTCGGATGCAGACCCGTTCTTTGCATTAGCAGACACTGACCCTTCAGTTCAACTCAAGCGAATCTCGTGCACTGAGCTCCTCAATGAGCAACACGCAGATACGTTTTGTGCGTCGATACGCTCTCGTCTTTTCTCGACCTGTGAGAGAGTGGTAGAGCGGGTCCTCAGGTTCGAATCCTTGACGGCGGCAATCCCAGAGTACTTGGTGCAATGGGTTGGCGTTTACTGCGTAGTCCTAAAGGTTGGAGCTACGGAAACGATGGCTTGAAGACCAAAGGGTGGAACTAATATTCCAAAAGGGGGTTATCTAATACACTACTTAAAATAAGTTAATAATCTACATGAGGTCACCTGAGGTCGACCCGTCCACGGGTCGCCTGTAGAAGACCTCAGGGCCTGGCGGCTTACAGGGCTCAACTTTTATCATCGCTCCGTCAATTATCTCCCTTCTTAGGATTCGGCCGTTACGAAGAAGTCCAGATTGCCTCGCATCTTCCTAGGGGTCTGGCTCTAACTGGACCTATGGGTGAACCTCCAATCTTTCCTTCGGGATCGGAACGTCGTTATACTGAGCGTCCTAATGGCCTGGACACGAGCCGTGCCGTGCCCGACATGTCGGCGTCTTATGACCAGACCGGGGGCTAATTGCTCTCGTTACCAGTGGGCGCGACAGGGCGTCGCATCGCCACCATCCTCGGGGGTACCAGTGCGTAAGAGCTAACCCTTGGCGCCAGGCTTACAATTAGTTCACCTAAGGTACTGTACGCGCACCGGGGGATGGGGAGGTTCCTTACCGCTTTCCTATCCTTTGCTATTTCTTTACGACCATATGCGCGTTGTCCGCCGTGGAACACGGTGCGCGCTTCGTCCATTCATTGTCATGTCGGTCATCCTGCCCAACTCGGTTTCATCCTCCTTCCTTCCCATCGCAATATTCCTCCATTGGTCGCGCGCGATGCCACCATCGCCTTGTAAGCCCGTCGGATACGGCACTCTACCTCCAGATTTTGTCGCTTCCGTCGATTTCCTATCCATTTCCCGGCGGACCAGCATGCGGGCAGCGGCGCCATGGCTTCGAACAACCAAGCAGGAAGCTCCTCTGGATACCAAGTGGCTTATGAGCGCCCCGGGGACCGCTATGAACGTACCATCGGACGAAATCCACGGGCAGTGCGTCATGCCATTTTGCCGTTCCGCTGGTGTTACTGCATCGATGGACATTGCAACAGTCCTGAGGGGAGCTTATTCCTAAGCGCGTCGCTCGGTGCGCTACGCCGCGGTTGTCCAACAGGGTCAGAACCTGAAGACCGCTATGGTCAATCTCCTTCA
Organism: Agarophyton chilense; assembly: GCA_030374765.1. NCBI lineage: Eukaryota > Rhodophyta > Florideophyceae > Gracilariales > Gracilariaceae > Agarophyton > Agarophyton chilense. Next base: position 144,793 of record JARGXX010000008.1, read on the forward strand.
GCACAGTATACAAATGATGTCCCAGAGGGTTACTGCCGACTTGGATGCCCAGTATGGTCTAAATTCGAGTGACCGGAAGGCTTCCGATGGTGACAATAGTTCCTCAGGTGAATCTCCGCCGAAGAAGCGTGCTCGGCTTGCTGGTGCCAGTTCTGGTGGTCTATTTGGCTCCTCAGGTGACCCTAGTCCCGGTTTCGCTCTTGCAGGTTCCAATGAGGACGACGGAGCTACTCCTGCGCCGCCCCCGTGAGTCCTGTTGGTGTTCCGAGCGCTTCCGCGAACCTTGAGGTCATGGTGAGGGCTGTTTTACCTCTGTTAGTTGTCAAATAAATTAATGATTGTGCTTTCCCAAGGTCCTTCTTGTATCTCAAACGTGCGTGCCCCAGGACAGCGTCCAATCTTGAGAGCGTCTCGGGTCTTCCTCAGGTGTCTCCGAAGGACTGAACTTGTTCCCTGATGCGGAAGCTACGACGAACCGTCGAGTTCCGGCGAACCGTCGTGTCGGGAGGCGGTTTGGGAGGCGTTTTGAGATTATTCGGACCAATTGTTGCCCCCTCCTGAAGGTCGCTCTCCCTGTGGCTGATTCTGCGCCGATAGCGGGCGATAAAAATAACCAAGATGGTTTGAGGCTCTTGCCAAGTGTTTTCCTCAGGTGTGTAGCCCAACCAACGGACGCGATAGCGCATCGTTCCATCTTCTACCTAACCGGCGGAGATGATGCGCTCAATCACATATTCCGGTTGGTGTTCATTCTCCGGAAGGAGAGTGTGGTCCAGGGGGGCGAATCCATCGGAGTCGGTTGCGAGAGACGGTTCATAGTTACGCCTCTCAAGGGGCAATCCGTACCCGGAAGAAGGGTAGGAAACACCTTGGATTAAGGGAGCTGAAGCCGACGAATCCTCTCTATCGGAAGCTGCTATCGTACCGCTATTACCGGTTGGATAACCCTTCGGGAGATCGAACATCCCGCGGAACGAGTAAGGTCAAGGACTACATCAAAAGGCTGAGCATCACCCTACAGAAGAGGGAGTTCACAGGAACAGACCCAATTCTGGTGCTCGATTTCCTTACGAGGTTCGTCCAGGAGGCTGACATCCTCGGTATGAGTGAAGCGCAAGCGTATCTTGCATTACCCTATTTCTTAAAGGGGATGGCTGAAGACCAGTTCAACTCCGTCCGTAGATCATCCCGAGCCTGGGAAGGGGGAGTCACGTGCTGGCCCGAAGCGGTGCAGTACCTCTTGAGGTCATACGCTACTGGAAATGCGATTCAGGAAGCAATCCTTGCATTAAGGGATACGCGGCAGAAGCCGATGGAAACCGAAACGGTGTATTCAACTCGCTTGAATAAAGCGTTTCACCGGTGTGGGAATGTATTCCCCGCCTACGAGAGATGCACCATGCTTATGGATGGTTTGGACCCCTCGATAATGGCACTGGTTGCCCGACATCGGGAAGAGAAGCGCAAGCTGACCTACTTGGAACTGGTTCAGTACGCCCAGGCTGAGGGGGATACTCTCCGTGCCCGGCAGAACCGAAAGAGTCGGCCGACACGTGCACTCCTCGCCGATGGAGGTAACTCGTCTTTGTCACTCGCAGGAGGCCCTGCCTCTGTGGGGGTCAATGATAACATTCACTTCATGGGAAGTAACCCCGAATCTATGGGTACGTCTGAGTTGCCGTCGACATCCGCTCCGACTACGGATGAAGACCGTGCGCTCTATACCCACGGACGGAGGGTGCCAGCCGCATCGCTACCTTTTGCGAATACCGCTGCTCGGTTCTCTCGCCCCGGATGGAGGGATACAGCACCACATCGCGTGGATTCACGTCCACAACCAAACCCGGCAGAGCTGATTTGCTATTTGTGTTACCTCCGTGGTCACAAAGCACCAGACTGCACATTTCCCCTGCGGGAGGGTTCACGAATTATCGCTCAGTACGAGGCTCTGACCCCTGAGGAGAAAGCTCGAGTCCCGAGTAGGTCCTATGAGGAACAAAGGATACTCCGAGCTCACCTTGCTGACAGAGATACAGAACTTGTACCCGCGAACGGGGAACAACCGGTCCCCTTCGAGGCAGCTGCACCGAATTCGGTGGGGTCCGCTTCGAAAAACTAAACTTGGGAGTCTCCCCTGCGGGAGGGGCGTCTTCTAAGCCGGAGTTGAAGACGCCCGAGGCGCTCCAGCTTCGCTCCCCAGCTGTAACAATCCTTTCAAGGAAAACGGCTGAAACCGACGTTAACTCGGGATACTTTAGTGTCCTCCGTCGCCCGTGGATACGGTCCCGTAATCTCCGTATTCCGGATCGAGTTATGGTAATGGCCAAGCGGAATTATAAGGTATTCGCCGACTTCGACATGTCCAACCAGTTTATGGTTCGTCAAATATCTGTCCTGGATACAGGAGCCGGTCCTAACTTAATTCATGTTGAATTGTTACCCCCGCTGCTCCGGGTTCAAGTTCGTACCGGTCCACGTTTGGATATCGCCGATGCGAACAACAACCCGCTACGGACACTGGGTACAATTTCCCTCATGGTGAGGTTAGGCTCCTATCTCGTTCAACTGGAGTATATTGTATGCAAGTCACTTGCAGCACCAGTCATACTGGGTTTTGACTTTTGCGACCGCTTCGTGGAAGCCATCCGTCCTCGGAATAGAACTGTGGAACTCGAAGACGGGTCTACGATCCCAATCGTTCGTAAACCCTTACAGGGAGCAGCGCGAACACGCTTCCCTCTCCCCGTCGCGCAGAAATCTGTGAAGAAGGACCCGGTGTCTACACGGGTAAAGGTTGCGAAGTCAGTGGCTATCCCGCCAGAAACCCAGGTTTGGGTCACAGTTGTTACCAAGCAAATTGGTGTGCATGTGGTACAACCGAACCCGTCTCTGTATACGCGGCGTCAACTCGCCCTTGCGAATGGGGTTGTCTCCGTGGAACCGGATAACCCTTTCAAGGTTTTGGTAGCCAACTTTGGAAAGACAACGTAGCATTTAGTCAAACACCAGATCCTGGGTTCTGTTCTTCCACACCCGCATGCGGTCGTACCTACAAAGATCTCTATCGCAGAGGTCCTTGGTGTGGCGGACCCTAAGGAGGGGGAGGACACTGCCGAAATCGCGGAAGACGGTGAGCATACGACTGCAACTCCACACGCTGAACGCTTTAAACCTCAGGAGGTTACGGCCCCTATCACAGGAGCAGACCAGACGGATCCTGTTCAGGAATTGGAAAAATGGGATCTCAACCATGTACCCGCATCTCATCGGGAGAAGCTGAGGCACATGCTTCGTGAGTTTACCCCCATGTGGGATGGTTCCCTTGGAACTATTGGGATTACAGAACACTGCATCGACTTGTTACCGAACACTTGGCCTATTGCCCAACACCCTTACAGGGCTGGACCGAAAGCTCGGGATGAGGAGAAATCTCAGGTGGAGAAGATGCTTAAAGCGGGCATAATTGAACCTGTCCAGTCCGCTTGGGCCTCACCAGTGGTGTTAGTTCCGAAACCGGATGGATCGTGGCGTTTCTGCATCGATTACAGACGCCTGAACGAGGTAACCATTAAGGATGTGTACCCGATCCCTCGGATGGACGAATACATCGACTCCCTTGGGAGCGCTACTGTTTTCTCTACCCTCGACGCCAATTCGGGCTACTGGCAAGTCCCTATTAGGGAGGAAGATCGAGACAAAACGGCTTTCGTGTGTCATCAAGGACTTTTCCGATTCCGGAGGATGCCTTTTGGGTTGACAAATGCCCCCGCAACGTTTCAACGGGCGATAGACATTCTGTTGGCTCCCTTCAAGTGGAGGACGTGTCTAGTGTATTTAGACGACATTATTGTCTTCTCCAACAACCTGGATGATCACCTCGAACACGTCAGGGACGTAATGAAGATACTCCGCGACGCGGGAATCACCTTGAAACTCAAGAAGTGCGAGTTTTTCACCGATTCGGTTAAATATCTGGGTCATATCATCCGTCCCGGACAGCTTTCAATCGATGAAGTACGAGTGAAATCCTTGAAGGAAGCAAAACACCCGAAAACTCAAACGGAGTTGCAATCCTTCTTAGGTCTGTGTAACGTGTATCGCCGATTCGTCCCGAACTTTGCGGATATTGCCACCCCCCCCAACAGGCTCCTGACGAAGGGACAACCAGTTGAACTGGAACCTTTTGGCGACGCGGAAGCGTCTGCCTTCACGGCACTGGTGAATGCCGTAACATCACCGCCAATCTTGGCTCTACCCAATCCTGGGCTCCCTTACGAAGTGGACACCAATGCTAGTGCAAACCAAGTAGGGTGTGCACTGTTCCAATCCTCTGAGGATGGTGAACGTCACCCTATTGGGTACTGGTCACGTTCCCTGAATGTCCATGAAAGGAACTACTCGGTCTCCAAGAAAGAATGTTTAGCCGTTGTGTGGGCCTTAGCTACATTTCGCCCCTATCTGATGGGTACTCGTTTCAAAGTCCATACGGACCACGCATGCTTGCGTTGGCTCCTGGAGATCTCCGAACCCTCGGGCCGCCTTATGCGCTGGCGTCTCCGACTGTTGGAATTCGACTTTGAGCTCCTGTACAAGAAAGGGAAGCTGAACACTCAGGCTGATGCACTATCCTGCTTGGGAACCACAGCGGAAACGGAACCCTACGAGGACGATGACATCCCATGCTTTATGGAATCGGACCTCGAGGGAGGAGCTCAACCGCTGACGGATGATGTTTGTGACGATATACTCGTCAACGAGAGTCTGGATTCGCCGACCGGCTCTTTAACTTCGGATACTCCCGAACCTGGGCCCGCTCCCTCAAGGGCCCAGTCAACGAACTCTTACAGAGTTACTCCCCCACCGGAGGTAATCAAGCCTCCTGGCTCTCCGCCTAAGGAGGGGGAGGAGGACTTAGTTCCTTCGCAGGACGATGTTTCGGCGTCAGCCAGTCGCCCTAACAGGGAATCTAGTTCTCACAGTGAGACGGCGAGCCCGACCGAGCCGGCGACAGAGAAGTCACAACCCCAGCGTATGGGTAGCGACATCACCGCCGACCCAGCCGAGCACGACGTCAGAAAAGATGACGAAACCCCGCCTAGGGAGAGTCGTGTGGAGAACTCCGAACCCGGAACGCCTACAGAGCCGACGATCACCCGCCGCCGCGGAAGGGACACTGAGGTGTCGCACACTCAAACCCCGCTTTCTCGAGAACGAGCTGTGTCAGCGGACCCGCACGGGGAAGATCTCGACGACGAGGTTGACCAAATTTGGCTCTCCGTTATGGAATGGGAATAGGAACTCCTATGAAGACACTGGAACCCTCAGGAATGGGAAAAAATGAGTGAGACCCGTGGGGGACAGCTCAGGAGAGTGCTAGTGCGTGCCTAAAGCGCCACCTCATATCCGCTTGCGCGGTGGCAACCGGCGCCCGCGCATTTATGTGCCACACGACGAATGGCACCGAGCCAATCAAAAGGCTCTGACGACCAACCGTCGCGCAAACCGCCTCCATCGCACGGCGCGTTGCACGGGAGCAACCCTCGTCCCCGTAGCTCTGGTGGACGTTGAAGTCTTACCCCCCTGAGATTGGAGACGCTACCGCGTCGCGGTTTCTTAACCGTCACGGAATCTAAGAGAACCGTTGTTATCGGGAAGATCTCAGCTTTAAGAAGAATCCCAAACTGGGCCGTTTTGACTCCGTAGACGGAAGTTACAACGTAGCCCACAGGCCACTCCGCGCCGTTTGGACGAAGTGCTGAGACCCGCTGGCAACACGGAAAAGAACCCACCGGGGTGTGTCTAGACCCTGCGTTGACACTCTCAAGGGAACTAGAGCGTTCCAAGATGGAAGAGAAGCCCGAACAGGGAAAAGTGTACCCACAGGAATTCGTTATCGATCGCATCGTGCGTCACATCTACACCCCCGAGGGAGAAGTTCGCTACCAAGACCGATGGTACGGATTCTCGCCTGGTGAGGATACAGTGGAACCCATTCAGCACCTTCCGAGGTCTAAGGTTTTATCCTATCACCGACGCGCTCGGGTAACCTTGCCTCCAAGTCTGAATCGTGCCCAAGTCGGGTAAGCCACCACGGGAACTGTTGTGGATGGGACCTCGAAGTGAGGAAGATGTTGGACCTCTGAAGAGGAATTGAGGAGAGTATCCCGAAGAACACGTATTGAGAGGGAATGTCTACTGGCCCTCGGCCTAGCGCCGTTAACCGGGGAACACAGCACCGGTTATCGGGACAGTTTATGATGAAAAAAGGAAAAGAAGACCCACGAAGTGGAGAAGAAGATTAAGAAGAAGATTGGGCCCTAGGAAGGGAAGAAGATGAAGACGAAGATGAAAAAGATCCTAAGAAGGAAGAAGAAAAGAAGTAGAAGTTAAGATCCTAGGAAGGAAGAAGAAAAGAAGTTATGCAAATATCAGAAGTTTACTATTGTCGCCAAGCTATGGACTCCACAATTGCCCGAAGGCGGAACTACGGAAAGCCCGAGGAGGGACCCGCCCCACCGTTGGGATTCTGACCCTGATGGTACGCCAAGGCGAAAGCCAACATCTGGCTCACATCCGTCATACCCAGGGGAATCGGAATGCCTGCGTTCACGAGGCCTTGTCGCACACTATCCGCTTGCGGAGTGGCAACCTGCGCCTGCGCAATGGTGTTCACACCCCACCCGGGGGGAGCGGATGGACCGCCACCGGATGCATTCGCCGCCGCAGCTGAGGTCGTTCCCACTGGTTGGAAGGGTGCAGATGGCTCCACAGGGAGTACTCCACTAGGAGCTGGCATGTCGTTATCCAACGCTGGATCGTCCAGGTCTACTGGAGGCTCGTACTCGTAATCGTCGGTATAAATGAACCCCGTCGGTTGTCCCACCGGCATCGGTCGAGGCGAGTCAATCAGCGCCCGTGCTTGCGCCGCGCTGATGCAAACCCCTTCGAAGGGATTGTAATAGACCCAGTTACCGGAGCCCGGATCGTACCGGCCAGGAGACTTGTCTCGCACGGATCCTTCCCCTGCGGGCTGATTTTCCACTGGAACTCGATCCCATTGGGCGTTGTCGATCACGTCCAAGATTAGATACAGGTCCTGCACGCTGCTGGCCGAACCCAACGCTGGGACAAGATCGATCTGACGCATGATGGTCCGTAGCATCGGAGGAATATACCAGATACGGAAATGGTCATGAGCTTCCCAGAGGATGTGCGCCGCTACGCGGGCTGCCCACTCGGCTGCAACGAGGGCCCAGTATCCCTAGTTCGGGTCGTGCATCAAGCGAGACCCGATATAGTAGATGCATGGGGGCAGTTCAGCAAAGCACCCTCGGGGGACCTCGACCTTACTCCACTAAGCTGGAAGTGGCACGAATCGCCCAAGCTTCGCCGTGTTACGGATACGCTCCAGTTCCACGTGAGGATACGGGACAAGGAACCCAAAACGGGAGCGCGAGTGGCGCTCGAAGCGCACGCGTCGATCGAACCCATACTGGGTAAACTGCCGTTGAAGGTACCTGAATTCAGCCCGAAGGATGGGACAACTCCATTGGAGCATATCTTCTCGGAGAGGAAAACCCGGTCCGCGGAACTCGGCTTCGGGAAAGGCTGCCAGGTTATCCCCGTAGGAGACCTCACTGAATGTGCGGTAATAGGCGACATCGAACCCGTACTCCGGGGTAACCAGATGGTCAAAGCGTGACCTCTCCAATCGCTGGTAGGCCAGAGCCGCCATCGCTGCGCGCGCCTTGTCCAGGGACTCCCCGCGACCGCGGTATAGATACTGAGGCTCTATGGCTACCCGCGCCCTCCAATCGGGAGAACGTACAACCTCGACAGGTAGGCCACCCGGCAATAAGCCGTCCTCCACGTAGGAGTCGATGAGCTCATCGTCGCGAACCGCTGTCGGATGGAACCACGGAGCGCGGGAATATATCACCGGATCGGTAAGGGGACTCCACCTTCGAAAGGATTCGTTTGAGATCCAACCTCTGGAGTTTGCTACCAAGGGCATCGCATGAGCGGAGTTCCACGCCACCGCGGTGATGTCCAAATCCTCCTCAGGATGTCGGTTGCCCGCCGAGGCGTAAGGTTCGGTACCTGACGGAGCCGCATCCAAACCGAAGAAATATTCACCCTGCTGGGGAGCTTCGTTGTCCGCCGGCGCGGAGGCCGATGGCCCCGAGAGTGGGTTGATGACGTATGGGTTCATTCCCTTGAGAGCGCTAGTCGAAACCGCTGCTGCGAGAAGTTGCGTATCGCCGAAAGTCGGAGGAGTAGAAGAAAGTTGTACTGATGTGCCGGTTTTGTGGCGATCCTCTGAAGTGGTGAAGGACCCCATTGGGAGAGAAGTGTATATAGTGACCGGAAAGCAAGACACCCGCGGCTCGGAATGTTCTTCCTCGTCTTAAGGAGGGGGAGATGTAGAGCAACGCCCAGTTAGGGGATACTTGAAGATGCAACTCATAAAATGAGGATTGAACCCTCTGAGAATTATGACTATGATCCCCTCTAAGGTGTGCTGAGGTGGCACTGTTTTCTGGTTAGAGTTCGCCTATGAAGTGAAAATTCGGATGGCCCATGGTTGGATTGCCCCCGTGATACACGTGGCTTAATTTTGGCACCGATTTTCGGATATTTGTTAGAACGTTGGACTTTTGGGCCCTGACAGTGGGATCTCCACGTGTATGGCCCTGAGCAGGTGTGCACTACTGTAGAGTTTAGTTAGTGGGCCCTACTTAGGGAGACGAGATCTGACAGTCCGAAGCTCAGAGTAAATGGTAACCAAGGTTGGTCTTCGATACCTTTAGAGGTTCTTCGTCGCCATCGTTTCGGCCTTACAATCCGGAACGGGCTCTGGTTAGCAACGCCTGCGTAGGGACACGACTCCACTTGGAGAGTGCCCACGTTTGGGTTCCTTGCAACCACCCCCTTGGGACCGCTCAGACGATCTGCGTGCACGATACCCCGTGGGGGTTCTGCTTACTTGTTGCGTGCTTTTTGTGTTTCCTTTCGAGGACAGGTTTTCGCCCTTGTATTGGGTTTCTTTTGTTGTTTCGCCCCTTTTCAGGTTCTGGGGTCCGGTGCCTGTTAGTGATCGACCCTCGCCCCGTTTTTCCTTTTCGCCGGATTTTCCCCCATTCTTTGGGATACCCATACCCATTCCCGATCCAACGGTTTCTACCCCTCACCTCCGTGGGTACTGCCGGAATCCCCCGTGGGAGTTACACCCCACACTACGGGTGGAACGGAGGGCTCTGTCTCTGAGTCTGCCTCCCCCAGGGAGCAAGGCTTCGAACACCTTGAGAGCACTTCCCGTCGCCGGGTTTTGCTCCACAATCAAGACATTGTCCTCGGAGACGACCACATGGGACTTGGTGTCCACTCGACTTCTTGACGAGCACAGAACTTATGGAAACTCTTACCAGAAGGAAACGGAGAAATCCAACGCAGCCAAGCGCCGATGTGCCATCTGTAGAAGAGACAACCATAGCACAGATCGCTGCTTTTTGAACCCTCTGAACGAAAATAATCGTCTGAACCTAAACTCGGAACAACAAAAGGAAACCCGGAAGGATTCAGGTTACTCAAGCAAATCAGGTAATAACAAACCCCCTACCTCTACCCCATCAAACCGCGCGGCAATGGCTCGTGTCATGATGTCGGACCATTCGGACGAGATGATGATGCTGGACTCCGGCACTACTACCCATCTCACACCTTCTTCCGAACCCCTCTTACGAAGCTATACGTGCGACATTCCCATTGCACTTGGCGACAATTCGGAAATATTGGCAACCGAAAGAGGTGTTCGTCCAGTCACCTGGTCGCACGAATGTCGTAGCACTACTGTTACCCTCAGCAACACACTCGTTTCACCAAACATCGCTATGAGCCTCCTTTCAATTCCAGCGCTCACGGCCAAGAACTTAGCCGTTTTGTTCCTTCCGCAAACTGCCCTCATAATTGACCTTAATGATAATCTTCGAATCATTGGTACTGCTGAACGGAAGTCGGATGTTCTTTACTACATTCCCACCAGCACCATGGCTCTCTCGTCACCATCAAACCCATCCTTATCCTCGATGGAGTCGGCCATGATGGCCCGCGTGTCTGATATTCTTAGAACAGATGAACACCTCAGTGACTCTTTTGGTCTGATTTCTTCCGATGGTAACGACGATGACTTGGACTCTGTCGACAGTATGGAGCCTGAGGACATAGAAGTCCGTGAACTTGATTTAACGAACTCTCACCCCAAAACCTCTCACGCTGCTCACACGTCAGTCAGTGTCTCACAAGTTGAGCTTTGGCATAACAGACTTGGTCATACTGCAGTGGTTTATTACCCACTCAAACAGCTACTTCTTCCCACTGCTTACCGTGTGCAAAGGGGAAGTTTCGCAAGTCTTTTCGTGGATCTCTCTCTTCTGCACTCCAACCCGGACATCTCCATGCCGATATCACGAGTGCGGGCACGGAGTCTACCGACGGATACTTGTACTACATTGTCATTGTTGACGAGAAAACTCGCTTCCTCTATGCCGCTCCTCTGAAACGCAAGAATGAAGCCTCTGATGTTATCCTGACGTTTATAAAATGGTTTGAACGCCAATCCGGATTTCAGACACGATCGTTGCACACTGACGGTGGTTCAGAATTTTTCAAGTCCCAAAAGACTCTCAAACGTCTCATTGTGTTTTTATCACCACTTCTTCCTCATATACACCGTCTTCCAATGGACTAGCTGAGCGTAGTATCGCTATACCTATGGGTCCTATTCGTGCCTGTCTTAATCAAGCACACATTCCCCTCTCTTACTAGCCGTATGCTCTTCAACACGTGGTTGACGCAAAGAATGCCATTCTACATCGATCTACTGATGCAATCCCATATGTGGCTCTTTTCCAAGAGTACCCACGCTATATACGGCATTTCCGCCCCTTCGGCTGCCGTGCCCTTGTAATCGTTCGGGAAGATAAACTTCGCAAGATGGAACCTTGCCTTATTGAGGGCGTCAATCTCGGCCATACTAATGGTGGATTATACTACATTGCCACATCAACTGAAATTGTTCACACTAAGCACGTGCGCTTCTTCGAATCCGACTTTCTCGGACTGTCATCCATGGCCAACTCGTCACTGCCCACCCCGTCTGCCTTCCCTCCTACAACTGATGGATACATCTCATCCGATGACGAAGAGGAAACCTCCTCCCCTATGGCCATTACTGGGAATGACACGGATTCTATCTCGAATGACAGTGCCCCGAGCCAATTAACCTCCCTCACGCACTACCCTGCAAAGGACTCCACCTATGATCCTGACCTTGGAGACTATCCTTCTGATATTGAAGATTTACACCAATCTGCTTCATGTGCTCTTGCCAGCCGAGTGTTACCTAACTCTATTAGCACTAATGACGAGCCTACTCTTCGTCAAGCCTTGAGGTCTCCTGAATCTGATCTTTGGCTTGAATCCATCAAAAAGGAGTTTGACACCATTGTCTCCCTTGGTACCTATACTAATGCCGACGACTCTCATTGTCCCGCCATTCCTTCCGGAATTATTCTACGTCTCAAACGAGATCATCAAGGGAATTCTAGTCGTTTCAAGGCTCGTCTGGTAGCTCGAGGTAACTTTCAATCACCCTCGGACAGTGAAAATCTTTATGCTCCAGTACTGAACTTTGAAGTGTTTCGTATCGTTCTGGCTCTCGCCACTGCTAAGAACTGGGATCGACAACACATTGATGTCAAAGGAGCCTTCTTCCACGCTCGTATGCCCGAAGACAACCCTGTTTGGATCAAGCTTCCCACCATTCCCGGAATTCCAGAAGCTGATGGGCGTATTGTTCGACTAATCAAATCTCTTTATGGTACGCGTGAGGCCCCACGTCTGTGGTATGAAGACCTTTCGACGTTTCTCCGCTCTATTGGATTCCAGCAATGTCAGTCTGCTCCTTGTTTGTTAAATTACACAAAAGACTCTGCTATGGTTATCGTTCTTGCCTATGTTGACGACCTCAGTATTTTTGGACCCTCGGAATTGACCACTTGGACCAAACGCATGTTAAGTACTCAATACGATATCTCCGATCTTGGCAAAACGGACTTATATCTTGGTGTGTCTATCATTGAAATGCATGACCGTATCGTAGTCCACCAGAAGCCTCTTATCAAGAAAATAATTCGACTGGCGAACATGAAAATGGCCAACCCACTACAAGCCCCATTACCAGTGTCGCACTGCCTTTACGACCCGAAAGCCACCTTGTCTGTGTGGAGCAAAACCCGGCGACGGGAAGTGCTTTCAAGGTGTTCGAAGCCTTGCTCCCTGGGGGAGGCAGACTCAGAGACAGAGCCCTCCGTTCCACCCGTAGTGTGGGGTGTAACTCCCACGGGGGATTCCGGCAGTACCGACGGAGGTGAGGGGTAGAAACCGTTGATCGGGAATGGGTATGGGTATCCCAAAGAATGGGGGAAAATCCGGCGAGGAGGAAAAACGGGGCGAGGGTCGGGCACTAACAGGCACCGGACCCGAGAACCAGAAAAGGGGCGAAACAACAAAAGAAACCCAATACAGGGGCGAAAACCTGTCCTCGAAAGGAAACACAAAAAGCACGCAACAAGTAAGCAGAACCCCCACGGGGTATCGTGCACGCAGGTCGTCTGAGCGGTCCCAAGGGGGTGGTTGCACGAAACCCAAACGTGGGCACTCTCCAAGTGGAGTCGTGTCCCTACGCAGGCGTTGCTAACCAGAGCCCGTTCCGGGTTGTAAGGCCGAAACGATGGCGACGAAGAACCTCTAAAGGTATCGAAGACCAACCTTGGTTGTCATTTACTCTGAGCTCGGACTGTCAGATCTCGCCTCCCTAAGTAGGGCCCACTAACTAAACTCTACAGTAGTGCACACCTGCTCAGGGCCATACACGTGGAGATCCCACTGCCAGGGCCCAAAAATCCAACGTTCTAACAAATATCCGAAAATCGGTGCCAAAATTAAGCCACGTGTATCACGGGGCCAATCCAACCATGGGCCATCCGAATTTTTCCGTTATAAGCGAAATATAACCGGTAAACAGTGCCACCTCAGCACACCTTAGAGGGGATCATAATCATAACCCTCGGAGGGTTCAATCCTCATTCTATGAGTTGCATCTTCAAGTATCCCCTAATTGGGCGTTGCTCTACATCTCCCCCTCCTTAAGACGAGGAAGAACATTCCGAGCCGCGGGTGTCTAACTTTCCGATCACTATACATACTAATCTCCCAATGGGGTCCTTCACCACTTCAGAGGATCGCCACAAAACCGGCACATCAGTACAACTTTCTTCTACTCCTCCGACTTTCGGCGATACGCAACTTCTCGCAGCAGCGGTTTCGACTAGCGCTCTCAAGGGAATGAACCCATACGTCATCAACCCACTCTCGGGGCCATCGGCCTCCGCGCCGGCGGACAACGAAGCTCCCCAGCAGGGTGAATATTTCTTCGGTTTGGATGCGGCTCCGTCAGGTACCGAACCTTACGCCTCGGCGGGCAACCGACATCCTCAGGAGGATTTGGACATCAACGCCGTGGCGTGGAACTCGGCCCATGCGATGCCCTTGGTAGCAAACTCCAGAGGTTGGATCTCAAACGAATCCTTTCGAAGGTGGAGTCCCCTTACCGATCCGGTGATCTATTCTCGCGCTCCGTGGTTCCATCCGACAGCGGTTCGCGACGATGAGCTCATCGACTCCTACGTGGAGGACGGCTTATTGCCGGGTGGCCTACCTGTCGAGGTTGTACGTTGTCCCGATTGGAGGGCGCGGGTAGCCATAGAGCCTCAGTATCTATACCGCGGTCGCGGGGAGTCCCTGGACAAGGCGCGCGCAGCGATGGCGGCTCTGGCCTATCAGCGATTGGAGAGGTCACGCTTTGACCATCTGGTTCCCCCGGAGTACGTGTTCGATGTCGCCTATTACCGCACGTACGGTGAGGTCTCCTACGGGGATAACGTGGCAGCCTTTCCAGAAGCCGAGTTCCGCAGACCGGGTTTTCCTCTCCGAGAAGATATGCTCCAATGGAGTCGTCCCATCCTTCGGGCTGAAATCAGGTACCTTCAGCGGCAGTTTACCCAATATGGGTTCGATCGACGCGTGCGCTTCGAGCGCCGCTCGCGCTCCCGTTTCGGGTTCCTTGTCCCGTATCCTCACGTGGAACTGGAGCGTATCCGTAGCACGGCGAAGGTTGGGCGATTCGTGCCCCTTGTAGCTTGGTGGAGTAAGGTCGAGGTCCCCCGAGGGTGCTTTGCTGAACTGCCCCCGTGCATCTACTATATCGGGTCTCGTTTGATGCACGACCCGAACTCGGGATACTGGGCCCTCGTTGCAGCCGAGTGGGCAGCCCGCGTAGCGGCGCACTTCCTCTGGGATGCTCATGACCATTTCCGTATCTGGTATATTCCTCCGATGCTACGGACCATCATGCGTCAGATCGACCTTGTCCCAGCGTTGGGTTCGGCCAGCAACGTGCAGGACCTGTATCCAATCTTGGACGTGATCGACAACACCCAATGGGATCGAGTTCGAGTGGCAAATCAGCCCGCAGGGGAAGGATCCGCGCGAGACAAGTCTCCTAGCCGGTACGGTCCAGGCTCCGGTAACTTGGTCTATTACAATCCCTTCGAAGGGGTTCGCATCAGCGCGGCGCAAGCACGGGCGCTGATTGACTCGCCTCGACCGATGCCGGTGGGACACCCGACGGGGTTCATTTATACCGACGATTACGAGTACGAGCCTCCAGTAGACCTGGACGATCCAGCGTTGGATAAAGAAGTGCCAGCTCCTAGTGGAGTACTCCCTGTGGAGCCATCTGCACCCTTCCAACCAGTGGGAACGACCTCAGCTGCGGCGGCGAATGCATCCGGTGGCGGTCCATCTGCTCCCCCCGGGTGGGGTGTGAACACCCTTGCGCAGGCGCCGGTTGCCACTCCGCAAGCGGATAGTGTGCGACAAGGCCTCGTGAACGCAGGCATTCCGATTCCCCCGGGTATGACGGATGTGAGCCAGATGTTGGCTTTCGCCTCGGCGTACCATCAGGGTCAGAATCCCAACGGTGGGGCGGGTCCCTCCTCGGGCTTTCCGTAGTTCCGCCTTCGGGCAATTGTGGAGTCCATAGCTTGGCGACAATAGTAAACTTCTGATATTTTCATAACTTCTTTTCTTCTTCCTTCCTAGGATCTTCACTTCTACTTCTTTTCTTCTTCCTTCCTAGGATCTTCACTTCTACTTCTTTTCTTCTTCCTTCGTAGGATCTTCTTCGTCTTCTTCTTCATCTTCTTCCCTTCCTAGGGTCCAATCTTCTTCTTAATCTTCTTCTCCACTTCGTGGGTCTTCTTTTCCTTTTTTCATCATAAACTGTCCCGATAACCGGTGCTGTGTTCCCCGGTTAACAGCGCTAGGCCGAGGGCCAGTAGACATTCCCTCTCAATACGTGTTCTTCGGGATACTCTCCTCAATTCCTCTTCAGAGGTCCAACATCTTCCTCACTTCGAGGTCCCATCCACAACAGTTCCCGTGGTGGCTTACCCGACTTGGGCACGATCCAGACTTGGAGGCAAGGTTACCCGAGCGCGTCGGTGATAGGATAAAACCTTAGACCTCGGAAAGTGCTCAATGGGTTCCACTGTATCCTCACCAGGCGAGAATCCGTACCATCGGTCTTTGTAGCGAACTTCTCCCTCGGGGGTGTAGATGTGACGCACGATGCGATCGATAACGAATTCCTGTGGGTACACTTTTCCCTGTTCGGGCTTCTCTTCCATCTTGGAACGCTCTAGTTCCCTTGAGGGTGTCACCGTAGGGTCTAGACACACCCCGGTGGGTTCTTTTCCGTGTTGCCAGCGGGTCTCAGCACTTCGTCCAAACGGCGCGGAGTGGCCTGTGGGCTACGTTGTAACTTCCGTCTACGGAGTCAAAACGGCCCAGTTTGGGATTCTTCTTAAAGCTGAGATCTTCCCGATAACAACGGTTCTCTTAGATTCCGTGACGGTTAAGAAACCGCGACGCGGTAGCGTCTCCAATCTCAGGGGGGTAAGACTTCAACGTCAACCCGAGCTACGGGGACGAAGGTTGCTCCCGTGCAACGCGCCGTGCGATGGAGGCGGTTTGCGCGACGGTTGGTCGTCAGAGCCTTTTGATTGGCTCGGTGCCATTCGTCGTGTGCCACACAAATGCGCGGGCGCCGGTTGCCACCCCGCAAGCGGATATGAGGTGGCGCTTTAGGCACGCACTAGCACTCTCCTGAGCTGTCCCCGACGGGTCTCACTCATTTCTTTCCCATTCCTGAGGGTTCCAGTGTCTCCATAGGAGTTCCTATTCCCATTCCATAACGGAGAGCCAAATTTGGTCAACCTCGTCGTCGAGATCTTCCCCGTGCGGGTCCGCTGACACAGCTCGTTCTCGAGAAAGCGGGGTTTGAGTGTGCGACACCTCAGTGTCCCTTCCGCGGCGGCGGGTGATCGTCGGCTCTGTAGGCGTTCCGGGTTCGGAGTTCTCCACACGACTCTCCCTAGGCGGGGTTTCGTCATCTTTTCTGACGTCGTGCTCGGCTGGGTCGGCGGTGATGTCGCTACCCATACGCTGGGGTTGTGACTTCTCTATCGCCGGCTCGGTCGGGCTCGCCGTCTCACTGTGAGAACTAGATTCCCTGTTAGGGCGACTGGCTGACGCCGAAACATCGTCCTGCGAAGGAACTAAGTCCTCCTCCCCCTCCTTAGGCGGAGAGCCAGGAGGCTTGATTACCTCCGGTGGGGGAGTAACTCTGTAAGAGTTCGTTGACTGGGCCCTTGAGGGAGCGGGCCCAGGTTCGGGAGTATCCGAAGTTAAAGAGCCGGTCGGCGAATCCAGACTCTCGTTGACGAGTATATCGTCACAAACATCATCCGTCAGCGGTTGAGCTCCTCCCTCGAGGTCCGATTCCATAAAGCATGGGATGTCATCGTCCTCGTAGGGTTCCGTTTCCGCTGTGGTTCCCAAGCGGGATAGTGCATCAGCCTGAGTGTTCAGCTTCCCTTTCTTGTACAGGAGCTCAAAGTCGAATTCCAACAGTCGGAGACGCCAGCGCATAAGGCGGCCCGAGGGTTCGGAGATCTCCAGGAGCCAACGCAAGCATGCGTGGTCCGTATGGACTTTGAAACGAGTACCCATCAGATAGGGGCGAAGTGTAGCTAAGGCCCACACAACGGCTAAACATTCTTTCTTGGAGACCGAGTAGTTCCTTTCATGGACATTCAGGGAACGTGACCAGTACCCAATAGGGTGACGTTCACCATCCTCATAGGATTGGAACAGTGCACACCCTACTTGGTTTGCACTAGCATCGGTGTCCACTTCGTAAGGGAGCCCAGGATTGGGTAGAGCCAAGATTGGCGGTGATGTTACGGCATTCACCAGTGCCGTGAAGGCAGACGCTTCCGCGTCGCCAAAAGGTTCCAGTTCAACTGGTTGTCCCTTCGTCAGGAGCCTGTTGAGGGGGGTGGCAATATCCGCAAAGTTCGGGACGAATCGGCGATACACGTTACACAGACCTAAGAAGGATCGCAACTCCGTTTGAGTTTTCGGGTGTTTTGCTTCCTTCAAGGATTTCACTCGTACTTCATCGATTGAAAGCTGTCCGGGACGGATGATATGACCCAGATATTTAACCGAATCGGTGAAAAACTCGCACTTCTTGAGTTTCAAGGTGATTCCCGCGTCGCGGAGTATCTTCATTACGTCCCTGACGTGTTCGAGGTGGTCATCCAGGTTGTTGGAGAAGACAATAATGTCGTCTAAATACACTAGACACGTCCTCCACTTGAAGGGAGCCAACAGAATGTCTATCGCCCGTTGAAACGTTGCGGGGGCATTCGTCAACCCAAAAGGCATCCTCCGGAATCGGAAAAGTCCTTGATGACACACGAAAGCCGTTTTGTCTCGATCTTCCTCCCTAATAGGGACTTGCCAGTAGCCCGAATTGGCGTCGAGGGTAGAGAAAACAGTAGCGCTCCCAAGGGAGTCGATGTATTCGTCCATCCGAGGGATCGGGTACACATCCTTAATGGTTACCTCGTTCAGGCGTCTGTAATCGATGCAGAAACGCCACGATCCATCCGGTTTCGGAACTAACACCACTGGTGAGGCCAAAGCGGACTGGGCAGGTTCAATTATGCCCGCTTTAAGCATCTTCTCCACCTGAGATTTCTCCTCATCCCGAGCTTTCGGTCCAGCCCTGTAAGGGTGTTGGGCAATAGGCCGAGTGTTCGGTAACAAGTCGATGTGGTGTTCTGTAGTCCCAATAGTTCCAAGGGAACCATCCCACATGGGGGTAAATTCACGAAGCATGTGCCTCAGCTTCTCCCGATGAGATGCGGGTACATGGTTGAGATCCCATTTTTCCAATTCCTGAACAGGATCCGTCTGGTCTGCTCCTGTGATAGGGGCCGTAACCTCCTGAGGTTTAAAGCGTTCAGCGTGTGGAGTTGCAGTCGTATGCTCACCGTCTTCCGCGATTTCGGCAGTGTCCTCCCCCTCCTTAGGGTCCGCCACACCAAGGACCTCTGCGATAGAGATCTTTGTAGG
Organism: Agarophyton chilense; assembly: GCA_030374765.1. NCBI lineage: Eukaryota > Rhodophyta > Florideophyceae > Gracilariales > Gracilariaceae > Agarophyton > Agarophyton chilense. Next base: position 163,399 of record JARGXX010000008.1, read on the forward strand.
TACGACCGCATGCGGGTGTGGAAGAACAGAACCCAGGATCTGGTGTTTGACTAAATGCTACGTTGTCTTTCCAAAGTTGGCTACCGAAACCTTGAAAGGGTTATCCGGTTCCACGGAGACAACCCCATTCGCAAGGGCGAGTTGACGCCGCGTATACAGAGACGGGTTCGGTTGTACCACATGCACACCAATTTGCTTGGTAACAACTGTGACCCAAACCTGGGTTTCTGGCGGGATAGCCACTGACTTCGCAACCTTTACCCGTGTAGACACCGGGTCCTTCTTCACAGATTTCTGCGCGACGGGGAGAGGGACGCGTGTTCGCGCTGCTCCCTGTAAGGGTTTACGAACGATTGGGATCGTAGACCCGTCTTCGAGTTCCACAGTTCTATTCCGAGGACGGATGGCTTCCACGAAGCGGTCGCAAAAGTCAAAACCCAGTATGACTGGTGCTGCAAGTGACTTGCATACAATATACTCCAGTTGAACGAGATAGGAGCCTAACCTCACCATGAGGGAAATTGTACCCAGTGTCCGTAGCGGGTTGTTGTTCGCATCGGCGATATCCAAACGTGGACCGGTACGAACTTGAACCCGGAGCAGCGGGGGTAACAATTCAACATGAATTAAGTTAGGACCGGCTCCTGTATCCAGGACAGATATTTGACGAACCATAAACTGGTTGGACAGGCCGAAGTCGGCGAATACCTTATAATTCCGCTTGGCCATTACCATAACTCGATCCGGAATACGGAGATTACGGGACCGTATCCACGGGCGACGGAGGACACTAAAGTATCCCGAGTTAACGTCGGTTTCAGCCGTTTTCCTTGAAAGGATTGTTACAGCTGGGGAGCGAAGCTGGAGCGCCTCGGGCGTCTTCAACTCCGGCTTAGAAGACGCCCCTCCCGCAGGGGAGACTCCCAAGTTTAGTTTTTCGAAGCGGACCCCACCGAATTCGGTGCAGCTGCCTCGAAGGGGACCGGTTGTTCCCCGTTCGCGGGTACAAGTTCTGTATCTCTGTCAGCAAGGTGAGCTCGGAGTATCCTTTGTTCCTCATAGGACCTACTCGGGACTCGAGCTTTCTCCTCAGGGGTCAGAGCCTCGTACTGAGCGATAATTCGTGAACCCTCCCGCAGGGGAAATGTGCAGTCTGGTGCTTTGTGACCACGGAGGTAACACAAATAGCAAATCAGCTCTGCCGGGTTCGGTTGTGGACGTGAATCCACGCGACGTGGTGCTGTATCCCTCCATCCGGGGCGAGAGAACCGAGCAGCGGTATTCGCAAAAGGTAGCGATGCGGCTGGCACCCTCCGTCCGTGGGTATAGAGCGCAGGGTCTTCATCCGTAGTCGGAGCGGATGTCGACGGCAACTCAGACGTACCCATAGATTCGGGGTTACTTCCCATGAAGTGAATGTTATCATTGACCCCCACAGGGGCCGGGCCTCCTGCGAGTGACAAAGACGAATTACCTCCATCGGCGAGGAGTGCACTTGTCGGCCGACTCTTTCGGTTCTGCCGGGCACGGAGAGTATCCCCCTCAGCCTGGGCGTACTGAACCAGTTCCAAGTAGGTCAGCTTGCGCTTCTCTTCCCGATGTCGGGCAACCAATGCCCTTATCGAGGGGTCCAAACCATCCACAAACATGGAGCATCTCTCGTAGGCGGGGAATACATTCCCGCATCGGTGAAACGCTTTATTCAAGCGAGTTGAATACACCGTTTCGGTTTCCATCGGCTTCTGCCGCGTATCCCTTAATGCAAGGATTGCTTCCTGAATCGCATTTCCAGTAGCGTATGACCTCAAGAGGTACTGCACCGCTTCGGGCCAGCACTTGACTCCCCCTTCCGAGGCTCGAGATGATCCACGGACGGAGTTGAACTGGTCTTCAGCCATCCCCTTTAAGAAATAGGGTAATGCAAGATACGCTTGCGCTTCACTCATACCGAGGATGTCAGCCTCCTGGACGAACCTCGCAAGGAAATCGAGCACCAGAATTGGGTCTGTTCCTGTGAACTTCCTCTTCTGTAGGGTGATGCTCAGCCTTTTGATGTAGTCCTTGACCTTACCCGTTCCGTGGGATGTTCGATCTCCCGAAGGGTTATCCAACCGGTAATAGCGGTACGATAGCAGCTTCCGATAGAGAGGATTCGTCGGCTTCAGCTCCCTTAATCCAAGGTGTTTCCTACCCTTCTTCCGGGTACGGATTGCCCCTTGAGAGGTGTACGTAGCCTTCGACCGAGTCGCCCGGGATGACCGGCGTTCATCTTCACTATCCGAAGATTCGGAGGACGAACTCGATGACGAGCGATTGGGATCGGAATCCGATAAATCCTCTTGGAGGTGAACCCTCTTCTTGGACTTGCGGCGGTCCCGTTTAGCGGAGCGGTGTTCTTCGTCTTCCGAAACGTCGGGTTTATCCTTCGAGGCTTCTGTGTCTCCGTCCATACGGATAATGGCCTCGAGGGTGTCCAGCCGAGCTCGGAAGCGTTCCGCTCGCACGCGGTGTTCCTCCACGAGGCTCCGGTACTCCTGGATAATGACCCCAGGGGTACCAAAGCTATCCAAAAGGGAGTTCACATCCCTCCTCGGGGTACGAAGGTCATCGGCGACTCCCCGCATCGGGGCGTCCTCCACCTTGAGGCGGAGGGTTGTAACCTCCTGAAGGAGCTCGACGTGAGCCGCGTTGGCGATATCGATTCGAGTCTCCAGGCGCTGTAATTCAGGGTCGGCCCGACTTCGGGGTCCTGCTGAGGGGGTCTCCACCACTGGAGCTGGGCCCACAGCCACGACCTCTCGAGGACCTGAAACCACTGAGGGTGCTCTCCGAGTGTCCGGATCGATACGGCAATCGTTCCGACCTTCGGGAATTGAGCTTCTCGGCCTAGGCGGGGCCGGAGGCACTGAATTCGCTTGACGGTTCGATCCAGTCCTGGAACCACGGGTAGGCGGCGACATGCTGCAGACACGACACCGACGATTCAAGGTAACGATGAAATTCGATCACGAGATTCCCGGAGAACGGATGACGTAACACAAAACAAAAATAAGAACCAATTCCACCCTTTCCAAAGGGGACCACTACAACAAATCTTCACGACGGTGCTTCCTCTTCCAAAAGATATTCCAACACGTGGATGACCAACCCAAAAGTCCGAGAACGGATTCTAAGTCGGGAGACCCCTTGTGGAGCAAAACCCGGCGACGGGAAGTGCTCTCAAGGTGTTCGAAGCCTTGCTCCCTTGGGGAGGCAGACTCAGAGACAGAGCCCTCCGTTCCACCCGTAGTGTGGGGTGTAACTCCCACGGGGGATTCCGGCAGTACCGACGGAGGTGAGGGGCAGAAACCGTTGGATCGGGAATGGGTATGGGTATCCCAAAGAATGGGGGAAAATCCGGCGAAGAGGAAAAACGGGGCGAGGGTCGGGCACTAACAGGCACCGGACCCGAGAACCAGAAAAGGGGCAAAACAACAAAAGAAACCCAATACAGGGGCGAAAACCTGTCCTCGAAAGGAAACACAAAAAGCACGCAACAAGTAAGCAGAACCCCCACGGGGTATCGTGCACGCAGGTCGTCTGAGCGGTCCCAAGGGGGTGGTTGCACGGAACCCAAACGTGGGCACTCTCCAAGTGGAGTCGTGTCCCTACGCAGGCGTTGCTAACCAGAGCCCGTTCCGGGTTGTAAGGCCGAAACGATGGCGACGAAGAACCTCTAAAGGTATCGAAGACCAACCTTGGTTGTCATTTACTCTGAGCTCGGACTGTCAGATCTCGCCTCCCTAAGTAGGGCCCACTAACTAAACTCTACAGTAGTGCACACCTGCTCAGGGCCATACACGTGGAGATCCCACTGTCAGGGCCCAAAAGTCCAACGTTCTAACAAATATCCGAAAAGCGGTGCCAAAATTAAGCCACGTGTATCACGGGGCCAATCCAACCATGGGCCATCCGAATTTTCACTTCATAGGCGAACTCTAACCAGAAAACAGTGCCACCTCAGGACACCTTAGAGGGGATCATAGTCATAACCCTCGGAGGGTTCAATCCTCATTCTATGAGTTGCATCTTCAAGTATCCCCTAACTGGGCGTTGCTCTACAAATCTTGAATCGATAGGGAACCTGCACGACTCCTCATTTGCCCCAGTAAGAACTAGTCTGCATGAGCAAACGGTCCATTTAATGGAAGACTAGGACGCATCCGTATTCACAGTGGACCGACGCCACTCTGATTTTTAAGAGGAAATGCCCCTATGGGAATGGAGGCCCGTCGTCCCACGTACTGTCCGAATACGGGGCCTCACCAAGAAGGAAATAAGAAAACGACATCCAGATGGGTGGAATCTTGTGGGACTCTGCGTCCACAACATATGTTGGCCAACCGCCGTGACGGATCGATATGATATTCATGTTATGGAAAAATACATTTAAGTAAAGAATGCAGGCTTCCCGCAAAGGATCTGTAGAACATCACAACGAACTACGAAGCGCTTCTGAAACACGAAAGGAGCTGCGTATTGGTGGGCTTGTACTCGAGATCCAAAAGTTGGTTTTCTCAAAAATCAATGCCCTGAACAGACTAGCCTGTTGTTCAGAGTGTTGAAGCGGTGAAACCTGGAACCCCTGTAGGAAGGGTCGCGATGGAGACGAATCAGTCAGTACCGCCGTAAAACCAGGTGAGGTAGCCCCTTGGTGGTCGGCACTAGTAGATGTCGTAGTGCTGACCAGGGAGAGTTCGACTTTCAGCTTCCAAGCGTGTAAGCTCAAGATTCCCTTGAAGCCTCCTAAATTTCCACTGAACGGAAGTAATTCGCCGGTTTGAAAGCAAGTAATTTTTGACTGTGCGTTATATCGTCCCTGGAGACCTTATAATTGTGCGTCAAAATTGGAAAGTCAGCTCATGGTAATGACAAAAAGGAATTATAGGGTCTATCCCGACATCGGCTACGACAGGAGTATTCTGAGTCGTCGATTGAAAATAATGGATAAATGTACTGGTCCGAACTTTAAAAGGAAATCGGACATTTGCCATTGTGACTAGAAACGTATCTGTTACGGTCCATTACCGAATATCCGGGATGCAAACAGAACCTCTGTGAAGACAATGGAAACAGTTTGCCTGATATTGAGTTGGAAACGCTTGCTACTGTACAAATGTCAGTCATATATGAAGTTCCGCAGCTGACAGTAATCCACCGAGTTTTTTAAACAACAACTTTGTGAAACAGGCTAGAGACTGGGAGTCATGCATAATAATAGTTCTAAGTATTAATCAGGCAGTGTCTGTATACTTGGTTCTCTACCGGTAGCGCATAGCGGAAGCACAGGGCTTTTTCTGTCTCATAGATACATTTTATGTCACTCCGACCCTCACATTGCGCGAAAGGAAAGAATCTTAGGCTTGAAGCGTGAAGCGTGTGTGGTGCTGAGCGCTGACAATCTCGACAGTTCCAACTTCAGTTGCAGCACATCCATGTTGTGCTCCAGGGCTAACAGTGCTCGACAGCAGAGTTCCGGGAACAATCCCACCATCAGACTTTCTTCGTAGGGATGCCTTGAGAGTAAAGTCACCCTCGTCTTCAGTGCCATGCCATCCAGCAAATGCAGCGACTGAGGTAGATCCAGACCATTTTCCATCGGCAAGAGCTCCAGAGATGTCAATGACCGTGGTTTCTCTGCCGCCATAGCTTGTGTCATCTCCACTGAAATCAAGGTATTCGGTATCTGGATTGCAGGACCACCCAGCGTTTCCTCTTAAGAAGCGAGTGCTAGTGTCGAGATCGGACTGACTTCCGCTCCATGAGTATTCCAGAACCAAGTCGATTGCTGACAGGTGAACGTTAGCGATGATGAACGAGTCTTCGGGCATTTCGCAAGCAAATCCATTCTGGTTCTGGGGGGTTGTGCAAGAAGAGACGCTACAAACACCGCGAGTGACCGGATGATTGCATTCAGTTTCGGAAAGAGACCTGTCGAGATTGCAACGGTTGGGGCACATGTCAACAGGGTATGGAACTGCGACCGCACATGCGGCCAAAATCAAGACGGCGGAAACGAAGAAGGTTTTCATCATGGTTGGCTGACAGATGGGGGAGTCGGGAGTCGGGTTCTAGTCAGTTAGGTTGGCCTCGAAGATGAGAAAGAATCTGGTCCATAGTACAGCTTTTATACCATTTTATCGCTCAACGTCGGCTGCATATGAAGCAGGATCAAGATCAATAACGTGAACTGGATGCTGAGGCTTGCATGCTCTCTATGAATGATGACAAAGATAGAGGTATCATTGTTTTTTGGATAGTAAAGGATCAACAAAACAAAAGTACACAAAGCTTACCTAATTCCGTGTTCTTACAATACAGGATATTTGTGTGAAGTCCGTGGCAGTAAGGCAACGTCGACAACCATAAGACTCCCTTGCTTCCTTTCTCTTCGTCAGATTCATATCGAAAAGGGTGATGCAGCACAACAATACTCAAAGCATCTGCTTGTACAAGAGTAGGAGCAGGATAAAAGTTCTGTAGCCCGACTAGCAGAAATGCTTTCGTTTAACTGCTAAATATCATAGGCTCGGAGAAAGGGGAACCAAGAACGTCTCAAGTGGCCATTATACACCTCCAACACCAATTTCGAGTCCAGCACAATAACCAAAACATTTCATACTTCCAACAATACAACAGCCGTCTGCAATAAAACAATTGCGATAAGATCTGGAACTTCGATATGAATGAGGATGAAGCTGGGTTGAGTTCATTTTTTCTTTTATTCGCCCCCCCTTATGACAACAATGCTCTTGCTATATGCATGAAGGTGTGCAGAAGATCATGATCAACTAGCACGGTCAGACAGATACACAGTGCTACGTTGCGTAAGAGCAGAGCTCAGCAAAAATCGAGACAGGGCGGTTCTGTTTGTAAGATCTGGTCTGTATTGCAGTTGCCAAGCGTTTTGTTGCTCGTCACAGTTCAATTTATGTCAAGATGCACAGAGCTTGCATGTTTGCCTTCACGAGACAGTATTTTTCCAAAGAAAGACCGTGTGGCAGTTCCCCTGACACAACGGAACGGGCTTGGTTGAAAACACAGACGAGACTGCATGTCATTCACTCCACCAATCTCCAGCTTGAAGTCAGTGACGCACATGTGCCGTCCAGCAGTGCACTCGTATTCCCGCAGCTCAACCTTGGTTCTGTACTGTATGTTTGCATCCTTGTTTCCTTGGCGTCGCTTTCAGATCTCGACCAGGGTTTGGAATTGTTGGACTACACATTGTAGCATCCTGGAGGGCCCAGACCATCGCTGTCATACCGGTGTTAATTGAAGGACGCATAGTCTGGAAAGTATGTTTGGGGAAGACAAAGAAACGAATGTCGTTCAGGCGTGGAGGTATGCAACAGGACTGAACCAGCAGGGATGACGCAAAAATCCTTCTGAAAACCGGTACTTCTCGGTACCCGTGGAAAGCCTTTTCCTCTCCCACGAATCTCTCTTTCGAATTACACATACGTGTGGGAAACGCAATCTACTGTTCATTTTCCTCCTTGGTGCGTTCTACAGTACCAGTTATCGCAGGCAATTGTCTCATCTTGAGTGGAATTGGGATTTCCCAAAACTCCATCAAACCTTTCTCTGAACCCATTTAGTACCAGCACAACAGGTCAAATGAGCTTGCTGTAAGTGTTTCTGTTCTCCAATACTTTTAGGTCGTGTGGCACTAAGCAACACAACTTCGCGTACACATCTAAACAGCTGTGCTTCCCACCATGCTTCCAGCCGCGCTACATACGAAAGGCATCAACAACTTGTTCTTACAGAGAGACCACAGAGTGTGGTGTGGTGTCTTAAAGATGTATTTTTTTGCTTCCTTGGAGGCATCCGGTACAACCATTGTAGGCAGATTGTGCCGAACGGAACCCCTCTTGTTGCACAATCCAGAGATTGAAACTTGTACAACAATCTGTGATAACCGTTGCAGTGGAGCTCGCTTTAGCAGCAAGACCCCAAATTTGGTTCAAAGATTCCATGAATATTAGAAATCCTTGTTTTACATCGAAGCAGTCGTTAGAGAACTTTGGTGGAGCATTCAAACTATTCCAGTGCATCCCGTCAGGCTTACTTACTGACTGGTTCCAAATATGAAACCTTGTGTGCGACTTCTGCATTCATCTAAGGATGCACCCATGCTCCCTTCTCTGCATACCGCTTGTTCTTCGATGTAGGAGTCCAACTGTGGTGAACTTCCTTGCTGTCCCGTCTAACAGAAAGGGGTTGCCGTATCTATTTAAGAATCGCGAAACCATGGATCCACAAACATTTCTCTGACTCAACAAGCTGTGAGCCTTTGCCGACCAATAGTTTGGACTTCCCACTGCTGAACTCAAAACAAATATGAAGCTCTTCTACATCGCTTTTCTTTTGGTAATGCTTGGATCCGGTTTCGCTCAACACACGAGCAACCATGTTTGCATGAACCGCTGCAATGCCGACCGTACGCTTTCTGTCCGAGAATGTCAGCACCCCGTCACTCGCGACATCTGTGAGTTGAGGGAATGTGACGGTGGCTATTCATGCTCCCTTCCCGATAACTCATTCTTGATCCCCAACATCCAGTTGCCTCTTCTTGAGATGGTGGTCGAATACACATGGTCCCCAGACCAGCGTGATCTTGACACCAGCACCAGATTCCTCAATGCCAACGTCGGGTACAGCTGCAACAATCCTACGCCGTACGTCGAGTTTGGTGGAGATAATACCAGCAATGGAGGAACTGAAGTTGTTGTAATCGATGTAGAAAAGGCACGTCAAGACGGCAAGTGGAGCGCAAGAACCACTATCACGGCCAACGCTGGATGGTTTAACTCTGATAACCAAGGCCCTGCTCAGATGAAGATTTCTCTCCGCAGAAAGAGCGATGGTGGTGTGGCTGGGGGTGCTACTCTATCGACTCGCATCCACCCTGGGACCCAGCGGGGTTGCTCATCGCACAACGTGGCTGAGGTGACGATCATCCGCGGTGCCCAGCACACCCGAATGACTCTCGAACGAGCCTAAGGAGATTCGGAACGACCTCCATTATTGAGAGAGTTCCCTTGGAGTTGAGTTTAATTCTGCCCTTCTGGGGTATAGGCTCATGATGATGATACTCAAGCAGTAAAGTTGTCCGTGTTTTTCTTTAGTAGTTCTGGCTCTCCATCTAAAGGGTGGATCCACAATTGGGGTATCGTAGTCAATGTGGCAACTGTGCAACGTGGCAACTTCATAGGACATATCAGCTAACGTTCCCAACGAAGAACCCACATCTTACAAAATGCTTACACCCAGATGCAGGAGAATGACAGCGATCGAAAAACACAGTGAATTGATGCACGTCATCCAGTGCCGCAGTCGTCTCTCCTTTACCCCCCCGCCACATTTGAAGCGCGCCAGAAAGACATGAATCCACGTCCAGGTCCTCCAAGCCCCTTCCTCCTCGCGCAGGACATCAAAGGGTTCTGGGTAGCATGTCAGAAAGAAATTAAGAAACTCAATGGAGTCAGTGGTGAGCCGACTGCAGGTCGCTCTCTTTACAAGATTCATATTTTTCATCATCTCTTTGAAAAAATCGTACCAAAATAAATATCCGAAAGAGCGAACTTCAACTTTCGCGACTTCCACGCAAAGTTGCCCTTCATAAAGCATTTGTTGAAGTGCATTGCTCAAGAGACTTTTTCGTAAGAGCATCAGCATAATTTTGTTTTTGGTATTGGCGACGTAGCTTGAGCTTGGGATCTGTCACTTGCTACAAGAAAATCTCTGGTCGGGTTTGCCAAACATGAAGGACAGTGTCTATGAATATGGGATTGATTCTCAATGCGAAATTCATATCTGTAAACCTCGTGCAAGAATTTCGAGCCAAAGTCGTTGTTGCATATGTTTTATCTGTCTGAATAATATAAAGAGCATATAGATCTCTCGACCTGAACTGGTGAAAAAATATATGTATATATATATATATATATGCCTTTTACCTTTTCACGTCATCATTAATTAGAAACACGGTGTGGGAATATCCACAAGGGCAATCGAAACTGAACTCTCGTCATTCCCGTTTATTTTGACAGATTCCTCGTGACAGATGCGCTTTCTTCACTCACCGTCTTACATTTCACCATACACATGCTCGACTTCTGTATCTGTGTTGTATGTTAACGGCGTACCATTCGTTTATCCACCTCTAGTGCTGCTTGAAACAACCGAGCTTGAGGCTCCTTCTCCCGCTGGAGAGTGAGAGTGTCAGTTTGAGGCGCGTTTGCGAAGACTCTTGCGCAGGTGCGCAGACGGCGAACACTAGGAGGAAATTCATACAAAGGAAAACGGAAAGAATCCACAGCAGCCCACGAACGAGGCTCTTTGATATTCATTTGCTCATTTACACGTAGAAGGTGGTCCAACGCAATAACAAATCACATATACGCATCATTTATTAAGAATAAAAACTTTATCATCATGCATCATGGACAGTGTCGCCAGCAAAGCGAGTCACCATCAATGGGCCTTACGCTATCTAGACGAAGCAATCGTCGTTAGCAACAGGCATGCTCTTGTACCGCAGTCAATCAACCGCATTCACAAATACGACTGGCACCCGTCGCACGGGTCCCAGCAATATGCTTTGGGATCAAACACTCTCATGACAGTCCACTTGCTCACGCCGACCAGACAAGCTGTCGCCGGTCGTGAAGACCTAGTCTTTCCACATGCGCAGTTGAGACATGCAACATTCGCGTTGCTTCCTCTCATGTCCTGCATCACACAGCGGTTGCTTGACGAAAGCACACATCGTCCCCCGGTTGAACCATGGCAGCATTGCCTCGTATCACACGATACAGTAAAGCTCTTCCTGCGCATGTAACAGGGATGGTTATATGCTGTGCGATCAACGGTTGCCAGATAATCATCCATAATTTCGTTGTCGGATCTATTGTCGATTTGTTCGACGGTTAGTGCAGAAGAAGCGAAGGCACTTCCGACTAGAATTACACATAGAAGAAAAGCTATGGCGACACGGATCATATTAGCAGCGGCCTTGTTTGCGTTTAAATGGATATTGGATGACTTTGGTGGGATGATGAGAGAATGCCTGGATTCTTGAAAGAAGGAAAGTCAAGAACTCCTCGTCTTTTATACCAAAACGAGAGCCGCGAACCAATCGCATGCACTGGAACTCAAGACAGAAAACAGCAGTTGAAAACTTGAATGTCTTTGTTCAACTCATATTGTGTGAAGAAAGAACATGCAACTACAAAACATATGAGATCTGATGGCGATATCGTATTCCTTACTTAACAGTTTACTCATATATGGCTCCTGCTTGTCCCTAATTGTAGGGTTATGTTCTATTCTTTTCTCTCACGAAAAAGTAAGGAGATGCACAGATGATTTTTCTTGTAAATATAATCCTGATTAAGTTAACTTTCTCAAAGTTAACACCAATTCGCGTCCCTTCACAACTCATTTACTCATACATGCGTCCGCGTTTGTGCCATATTTCCACTTTCTCATTGCTTTGGTTACCATCGTGTAGAACACCGTATCTATTCAGAAGCAACGGAGGTGTGTGCTCATCATGCCGTTTTTAGCAAGAAGAGAAAACAGGACATGGTAATGCTTGAAAGACATGGCAGCTTAGAATGGGAGTCACCAAATGTTTTGGTCACTTGGAACATCATACGCCAGCTGCATATGTGAGCAGCTCGTCCATCTTGATGGAGATGCGAAGAAGAAAACGCTTGCTGCCATGATTGAATCACAACCTCTGGACGAGACACACAGCATGGTAGTGTTGGCCACATCCAATGGCGGCTTCCGGTTGTGCTGAACACAACACATGGCCGCTGCTGAACGAAGGCCTCGAGATTGGTGAGATCCTGACACGTCCACAATTGGCAACTTTGTAGGCAATCGTCTCTTTATATTAAAGAAATTGCAAACAAAACCAACGAATCATTTCAGCCAATCATATCAACATTCTTATGGGGATGCCTATGTTTTTGGTGACTGTCTAGTACAAGAGAAGTGCGGTAAATAAGAGCAAGACTAATGTCTATACGACCGGGGCAATTGTTCGAAATTGATTATTTTTTCAAGGATAGTTCTGTTTCATACACAGCTCCAGAACGATTTTTTAGAGTACAATCACTGTTTTTGCATTCAAAAAAGCCTGTTTCATATGCTAACATAGTAATTAGCCTGCTCGTCATTTAAATATAAATTCTATATTACTTGGTTCCTTTACATTTATTCTTTCGTGTAAAAGAAATTCCATGAAGCGGAGATTTTTATAAAAAGGTGATGTGAAGGTTTTACTGCTTCGAGGTCAAAACACGAAAAAAATCCAGTCAAAATTACTAAAAATCAGCACAGAACTTTACAGTTTGGCCTCATATGAGGCCAGTGGCCGTATAGACACTAGCAGTGCTCTGAAAAAAAGCGCTGAAAAGAACTAATAGTCTATTGTATAGCACGCTCATTTTGGAGCATCTCTACTGGTAAAGTGCAAAATCCTACAGCTCCAAGTACGAGTTAAACAGTCGTAATCGATATTGTTCAATCATCTCAGAGGTTTCAAAATATAAGAACAGAACACACAGAGACACCAACGGTGGCGGAGTCTTTTGGTTGGCGTAAGATCTCCCGTTGATATATAGAATCTCGTTGCTCTGTGGCTTTAGGCGGACTTTCCTAAAGTAGAAAAACATAAATGTAAACAATGGCATGACGCTCTCTCTCTTGTCATGCGATCGTTCATTCGTAGAGAAGTTGTGACTGTTGTAAGGCTTTAGAGAGGAGGAAGGAGAAGGCTGAGAGTCGCGTTGCAAATGGCAGGTTGATTGTTCGGTCGGTTGGACAGTCTGTCTCTCAAGACCCATTTTAAGTATTCAACTGTATCTGGGTGCGGTGCTTGGCCTGAGTCAGCCAGTTGTGCGAAGTACCTGAGGTGCGGTTGTCAGATGACTCCTTGCACTGCTCAGTCCGTCTTTATATGCATGCTACAGTAGATGACAAGTATTATAGTGTATTTAAATGGCCGCCAAGTAAATGTCTCTCGTTCACATTACTAGACATCAATCCCTTTACTCAGTATGGGCCCTCTAGTGGCGCTCTTATATAGACAGCGCCACGACGGACTACAGGTCGCCAATTTGGGTATTTGATCCGAAGGATCAAACATTCAAACGGTTTTCTTAATGTCCTGTTCTGTTCGTAGCAACATGGGAAGAGCCCGTCGCGGACGGGGAGGAACTAGGGGGGGTCGATAAGAGTTTCAGTCAGACGTCTGCAGGGTCTTCTTTGGTTTTTAGCCCACTGCCGGTCATTAATTAGGGTGCGGTGGCGATTATGGGGCGGTCTGATAGTTCTGTAACAAAACAATACAAGCATACAAACTCAGTGAAAGCTTCAAACCGAAGTGGACTTATTGAAGTGACACAGACTTTTATCGTTAGTTCAAGCTCTTCTACGTAGATAACATGTAGTTTGAACTAACGAGCCCCAGTCCAGACTCGGTACTACCGTAGTATATCTTCAGCACGACTCCATCCGTCCAGGGCAGTCTTTCTACGATCACGTTGAGCTGCATGTAGTACGGACCGATTTACTGTACTGATGGATAATATTGATATCGTTGAAATTATCCACCGGTTCCCAAGTTCTTGATCGCTTCTACAATTCGCCGGGTCTTCCAGAATTTCTTGTCTACTGAAAATACCTCATCTAGATGCAATTTTTTTGTCCAAAGCAACATTTGTCCAATATCTCATAGAAACTTTTCATTGTGTGAGTGTGTTGATATCGTTTTATCCGTACTCAGTATGATCAGCCATGCATATGGAAAAGATGATTATGTCATTAATATACACCGCGACGTTGAGCACTTCTCTTAAGAACTTACCCATGGGCTGTTGGAATTTGGCAGACAGAGTCTCGATGTCGAAAGGTGCGGCACACATTCTCTAGTGGGCTCCTTTCCACTGAAATCCACAACAGTACCTATCCTCTTCAGAAATTGGAAGGCGAAAGTAGCCTGTACGAAGGGCAAGGAGTAACGCAGGTACTTGTAATTTGAACTGAACGTGAAAACCAAACGTTCGATAGAAAGAAGGGCTTGTAGCTCCAGTTAACTTTTGCCCAATTTCAGTCGTTTCTGCTACAAATGCAATCTGAGATTTTACTCTTAACGATATTCAAAAACTCAAGGAGTACGAAGAAAGAAGAGCCAAGCTACGAATGAAAACCGAACAGGCTTAAACAGCCTCTAAACGCAGATTGCACCTAAACTGAACAGAGATTTTCGGCTGCTCGCCATTCAAAAAGCAGCATTTCAGAACGGGCAACTCTCAGTCACAGCAGCTGTCCTGATATTATATGACAGCGGGCGACGATAGTCAGGACCATGATCTCCATCCCGCGATCTGTTCACGCTGCCACCCAGAGCAACACTTTCCCGAAGTTCCACCGTTTCAATAAAACGTTTCTTGGCTCTGTCTTTGCGCAACAGCAGCCTCATTGCCCACGTCTCGTTGAGACGTTGGCGTTGGGTGGCAAAGAAAAGGCTAGTTGTAGATGCTTCTGATAAAGAACAATTTACTGATTCAGATTACTATTCGAATGCTTGCCTCCTTCGGATAAACCAAGGGTCCAAGTCCAGGCTCTTGGGCTTATATACCCGACAAGGCGGGCTAGCGGCCATGTAATCTATCACTAAAAGGCCACGCAATCGAATGCTAACGGCCACGTAATCTACTCTCTTGCTGCACATGATTATTGCAGCACCATGTCATGCAAAACCTCTCCTAGAAGGCTTGCATTATACGCAAATGGGCCTAGGGTATGCATAGATTGACTAAGATGCATTTGCTTTCCATACCAATTCCTCTCAGAGTTCCTGCTAACCAGTGGGTGCGTTAGAGTTTCGGAATAATGCCCCATGAAAGTCCATGGGTATTTTTCCATCAAAAAACATTAACTCAAAAGTTTGAGAGACAGGGCTATCGGTTTTTGTCAACGGATCAGCATAGTTTGCGCTACCTGGAATCCATTTCATTCTGTCAACGTTTCTTGTTTCAAATTCGTATCTGATTACCCTGACATCTCCACGAATAGAACTATCTGCAGCGTTGCGACAGGTAGAAAGTGTGCCAAACAAATCCTATGAGTCCACAACGATCCAAAGTCCAACGTAGATTCCTAACAAAGCCTGGAATGCCTTACAAAGTACCTTGCCCTCATCGATGGCCTCTCCTACAGCCAGAGTTTTGGCCGATCCAATTGATTTAACTAGTCTTCGGGATTTATGAGAACTCCAGGAAATGACATGAATGACAGAGTCTTGCTTCAGTTTTCCAAAAAGAAGTCCAGCGACAAACCCAAGCTGTCCATAGTCGTTCGTTCGGCTTGCGTCAGAAAATACTACAATTGAGATCTGATATTCTTTTCCACTGAGTGGCCTCAGGAACCTTAGTGACGTTACTTTTCTCTTCAGAGTGCGCAGCATATTAATCTGCGTTATCATGTCCTTGATAGTAGGGAATGGCCTTTTTTGCTGCAAATAGCTTGCCGCAAATGCGAAAAACGGAGAGGCAGCAATGCCAAGCCAGCCAATTGAACTGTTCAGCGACCTGAATGATGAGAGCTCAATGCTTTTCAGCTGGCTTTCCTGGTCTTTTCTCCTTAAACGACTAATTGTTCCGGCTTCGTACCGTTTCAGCTTTTCGTCTCTATCGATGGTAACTGTGTAGTCTTCCTACTGAGTAAGCGCCAGACCATAAATGTAGAGAAACGCCCAGTTAGGGGATACTTGAAGATGCAACTCATAGAATGAGGATTGAACCCTCCGAGGGTTATGATTATGATCCCCTCTATGATGTGCTGAGGTGGCACTGTTTTCTGGTTATATTTCGCCTATAAGGAAACATTCGGATGGCCCATGGTTGGATTGGCCCCGTGATACACGTGGCTTAATTTTGGCACCGAATTTCGGATATTTGTTAGAACGTTGGATTTTTGGGCCCTGGCAGTGGGATCTCCACGTGTATGGCCCTGAGCAGGTGTGCACTACTATAGAGTTTAGTTAGTGGGCTCTACTTAGGGAGGCGAGATCTGACAGTCCGAGCTCAGAGTAAATGACAACCAAGGTTGGTCTTCGATACCTTTAGAGGTTCTTCGTCGCCATCGTTTCGGCCTTACAACCCGGAACGGGCTCTGGTTAGCAACGCCTGCGTAGGGACACGACTCCACTTGGAGAGTGCCCACGTTTGGGTTCCGTGCAACCACCCCCTTGGGACCGCTCAGATGACCTGCGTGCACGATACCCCGTGGGGGTTCTGCTTACTTGTTGCGTGCTTTTTGTGTTTCCTTTCGAGGACAGGTTTTCGCCCCTGTATTGGGTTTCTTTTGTTGTTTCGCCCCTTTTCTGGTTCTCGGGTCCGGTGCCTGTTAGTGCCCGACCCTCGCCCCGTTTTTCCTCTTCCCCGGATTTTCCCCCATTCTTTGGGATACCCATACCCATTCCCGATCCAACGGTTTCTACCCCTCACCTCCGTCGGTACTGCCGGAATCGCCCGTGGGAGTACACCCCACACTACGGGTGGAACGGAGGGCTCTGTCTCTGAGTCTGCCTCCCCCAGGGAGCAAGGCTTCGAACACCTTGAGGCCACTTCCCGTCGCCGGGTTTTCCTCCACAAATGGTCTCCCGACTTAGAAGCCGTTCTCGGGCTTTTGGGTTGGTCATCCACGTGTTGGAATATCTCTTGGAAGAGGAAGCACCGTCGTGAAGATTTGTTGTAGTGGTCCCCTTTGGAAAGGGTGGAGTTGGTTTTTTTTTCGTTTTGTGTTACGTCATCCGTTCTCCGGGAATCTCGTGATCGAATTTCATCGTTACCCCGAATCGTCGGTGTCGTGTCTGCAGCATGACGGCGCCTACCCGTTGTTCCAGGACTGGATCGAACCGTCAAGCGGATTCAGTGCCCCCGGCCCCGCCTAGGTCGAGGAGCTCAATTCCCGAAGATCGGAACGATTCCGGTATCGATCCGGACACTCGAAGAGCACCCTCAGTGGTTTCAGGTCCTCGAGACGTCGTGGCTGTGGGCCCAGCTCCAGTGGTGGAGACCCCCTCAGCAGCATCCCGAAGTCGGGCCGACCCTGAATTACAGCGCCTGGAGACTCGAATTGATATCGCCAACGCGGCTCATATCGAGCTCCTCCAGGAGGTTACTACCCTCCGCCTCAGGGTGGAGGACGCCCAGGTGCGGGGAGTCGCCGATGACCTTCGTACCCTGAGGAGGGATGTGAACTCCCTTTTGGAAAGCTTTAGTACCCCTGGGGTCTTTATCCAGGAGTACCGGAGCCTCGTGGAGGAACACCGCGTGCAAGCGGAACGCTTCCGAGCTCGGCTGGACACCCTCGAGGCCATTATCCGTATGGACGGAGACACAGAAGCCTCGAAGGATAAACCCGACGTTTCGGAAGACGAAGAACACCGCTCCGCTAAACGGGACCGCCGCAAGTCAAAGAAGAGCGTTCACCTCCAAGAGGATTTATCGGATTCCGATCCCAATCGCTGATGAACGCCGGTCATCCCGGGCGACTCGGTCGAAGGCTACGTACACCTCTCAAGGGGCAATCCGTACCCGGAAGAAGGGTAGGAAACACCTTGGATTAAGGGAGCTGAAGCCGACGAATCCTCTCTATCGGAAGCTGCTATCGTACCGCTATTACCGGTTGGATAACCCTTCGGGAGATCGAACATCCCGCGGAACGGGTAAGGTCAAGGACTACATCAAAAGGCTGAGCATCACCCTACAGAAGAGGGAGTTCACAGGAACAGACCCAATTCTGGTGCTCGATTTCCTTGCGAGGTTCGTCCAGGAGGCTGACATCCTCGGTATGAGTGAAGCGCAAGCGAATCTTGCATTACCCTATTTCTTAAAGGGGATGGCTGAAGACCAGTTCAACTCCGTCCGTGGATCATCCCCAGCCTCGGAAGGGGGAGTCACGTGCTGGCCCGAAGCGGTGCAGTACCTCCTGAGGTCATACGCTACTGGAAATGCGATGCAGGAAGCAATCCTTGCATTAAGGGATACGCGGCAGAAGCCGATGGAAACCGAAACGGTGTATTCAACTCGCTTGAATAAAGCGTTTCACCGATGCGGGAATGTATTCCCCGTCTACGAGAGATGCTCCATGTTTGTGGATGGTTTGGACCCCTCGATAAGGGCATTGGTTGCCCGACATCGAAAAGAGAAGCGCAAGCTGACCTACTTGGAATTGGTTCAGTACGTCCAGGCTGAGGGGGATACTCTCCGTGCCCGGCAGAACCGAAAGAGTCGGCCGACAAGTGCACTCCTCGCCGATGGAGGTAATTCGTCTTTGTCACTCGCAGGAGGCCCGGCCCCTGTGGGGGTCAATGATAACATTCACTTCATGGGAAGTAACCCCGAATCTATGGGTACGTCTGAGTTGCCGTCGACATCCGCTCCGACTACGGATGAAGACCCTGCGCTCTATACCCACGGACGGAGGGTGCCAGCCGCATCGCTACCTTTTGCGAATACCGCTGCTCGGTTCTCTCGCCCCGGATGGAGGGATACAGCACCACATCGCGTGGATTCACGTCCACAACCGAACCCGGCAGAGCTGATTTGCTATTTGTGTTACCTCCGTGGTCACAAAGCACCAGACTGCACATTTCCCCTGCGGGAGGGTTCACGAATTATCGCTCAGTACGAGGCTCTGACCCCTGAGGAGAAAGCTCGAGTCCCGAGTAGGTCCTATGAGGAACAAAGGATACTCCGAGCTCACCTTGCTGACAGGGATACAGAACTTGTACCCGCGAACGGGGAACAACCGGTCCCCTTCGAGGCAGCTGCACCGAATACGGTGGGGTCCGCTTCGAAAACCTAAACTTGGGAGTCTCCCCTGCGGGAGGGGCGTATTCTAAGCCGGAGTTGAAGACGCCCGAGGCGCTCCAGCTTCGCTCCCCAGCTGTGACTATCCTTTGAAGGAAAACGGCTGACACCGACGTTAACTCGGGATACTTTAGTGTCCTCCGTCGCCCGTGGATACGGTCCCGTAATCTCCGTATTCCGGATCGAGTTATGGTAATGTCCAAGCGGAATTATAAGGTATTCGCCGACTTCGGCCTGTCCAACCAGTTTATGGTTCGTCAAATATCTGTCCTGGATACAGGAGCCGCTTCTAACTTAATTCATGTTGAATTGTTACCCCCGCTGCTCCGGGTTCAAGTTCGTACCGGTCCACGTTTGGATATCGCCGATGCGAACAACAACCCGCTACGGACACTGGGTACAATTTTCCTCATGGTGAGGTTAGGCTCCTATCTCGTTCAACTGGAGTTTATTGTATGCAAGTCACTTGCAGCACCAGTCATACTGGGTTGTGACTTTTGCGACCGCTTCGTGGAAGCCATCCGTCCTCGGAATAGAACTGTGGAACTCGAAGACGGGTCTACGATCCCAATCGTTCGTAAACCCTTACAGGGAGCAGCGCGAACACGCGTTCCCCTCCCCGTCGCGCAGGAATCTGTGAAGAAGGACCCGGTGTCTACACGGGTAAAGGTTGCGAAGTCAGTGGCTATCCCGCCAGAAACCCAGGTTTGGGTCACAGTTGTTACCAAGCAAATTGGTGTGCATGTGGTACAACCGAACCCGTCTCTGTATACGCGGCGTCAACTCGCCCTTGCGAATGGGGTTGTCTCCGTGGAACCGGATAAACCTTTCAAGGTTTTGGTAGCGATCTTTGGAAAAACAACGCAGCATTTGGTCAAACACCAGATCCTGGGTTCTGTTCTTCCACACCCGCATGCGGTCGTACCTACAAATATCTCTATCGCAGAGGTCCTTGGTGTGGCGGACCCTAAGGAGGGGGAGGACACTGCCGAAATCGCGGAAGACGGTGAGCATACGACTGCAGCTCCACACGCTGAACACTTTAAACCTCAGGAGATTACGGCCCCTATCACAGGAGCAGACCAGACGGATCCTGTTCAGGAATTGGAAAAATGGGATCTCAACCATGTACCCGCATCTCATCGGGAGAAGCTGAGGCACATGCTTCGTGAGTTTACCCCCATGTGGGATGGTTCCCTTGGAACTATTGGGATTACAGAACACCGCATCGACTTGTTACCGAACACTCGGCCTATTGCCCAACAACCTTACAGGGCTGGACCGAAAGCTCGGGATGAGGAGAAATCTCAGGTGGAGAAGATGCTTAAAGTGGGCATAATTGAACCTGTCCAGTCCGCTTGGGCCTCACCAGTGGTGTTAGTTCCGAAACCGGATGGATCGTGGCGTTTCTGCATCGATTACAGACGCCTGAACGAGGTAACCATTAAGGATGTGTACCCGATCCCTCGGATGGACGAATACATCGACTCCCTTGGGAGCGCTACTGTTTTCTCTACCCTCGACGCCAATTCGGGCTACTTGCAAGTCCCTATTTGGGAAAAAGATCGAGACAAAACGGCGTTCGTGTGTCATCAAGGACTTTTCCGATTCCGGAGGATGCCTTTTGGGTTGACAAATACCCCCGCAACGTTTCAACGGGCGATAAACATTCTGTTGGCTCCCTTCAAGTGGAGGACGTGTCTAGTGTATTTAGACGACATTATCGTCTTCTCCAACAACCTGGATGACCACCTCGAACACGTCAGGGACGTAATGAAGATACTCCGCGACGCGGGAATCACCTTGAAACTCAAGAAGTGCGAGTTTTTCACCGATTCGGTTAAGTATCTGGGTCATATCATCCGTCCCGGACAGCTTTCAATCGATGAAGTACGAGTAAAATTCTTGAAGGAAGCAAAACACCCGAAAACTCAAACGGAGTTGCGATCCTTCTGAGGTCTGTGTAACGTGTATCGCCGATTTGTCCCGAACTTTGCGGATATTGCCACCCCCCTCAACAGGCTCCTGACGAAGGGACAACCAGTTGAACTGGAATCTTTTGGCGACGTGGAAGCGTCTGTTTTCACGGCACTGGTGAATGCCGTAACATCACCGCCAATCTTGGCTCTACCCAATCCTGGGCTCCCTTACGAAGTGGACACCGATGCTAGTGCAAACCAAGTAGGGTGTGCACTGCTCCAATCCTCTGAGGATGGTGAACGTCACCCTATTGGGTACTGGTCACGTTCCCTGAATGTCCATGAAAGGAACTACTCGGTCTCCGAGAAAGAATGTTTAGCCGTTGTGTGGGCCTTAGCTACACTTCGCCCCTATCTGATGGGTACTCGTTTCAAAGTCCATACGGACCACGCATGCTTGCGTTGGCTCCTGGAGATCTCCGAACCCTCGGGCCGCCTTATGCGCTGGCGTCTCCGACTGTCGGAATTCGACTTTGAGATCCTGTACAAGAATGGGAAGCTGAACACTCAGGCTGATGCACTATCCCGCTTGGGAACAACAGCGGAAACGGAACCCTACGAGGACGATGACATCCCATGCTTTATGGTATCGGACCTCGAGGGAGGAGCTCAACCGCTGACGGATGATGTTTGTGACGATATACTCGTCAACGAGAGTCTGGATTCGCCGACCGGCTCTTTTATACCTATCTCTCCAGAGGAGATGATACGCGAGCAACAGCTCGACTCCTTCTGTACACGGATTCGGGCTCGCCTCAACGGAGGATTTCAGTTACCTTTCGAGGACGACGATCAGGGTTACCTAATCAGGACCGTTGGACCTTGCCCGAGGATAGTGGTGCCGCACACCCTACAACAGAGGGTATTACACCTCACTCACTATTTGAAGGTTGGCGCCCACCCCGGGGGAAGAAAACTGTACCTCACGTTGAGAAGGGACTTTTACTGGCCGGCAATGGCATTCGATTGTTACGCCGTCAGACGGGCCTGCGCCAATTGCGCCAAGAATGACGTCAAACTTCGGAAGCACTCTAAGAAGTTGACGCTGTTCCCGGCACGGGCTCCACTCGAATTCGTGGCCATAGACATCCTAGGGGAGTTTATCAGAACGCCCCGAGGTCATCGGTATCTGCTTGTCATTTCTGACAGATTCTCTAAGTTAACGAGAACTGTGCCGCTGAAGCGGATCACCGCCGCTACCGTCGCGCAAGCGTTCGTGACCCATTGGGTGTTCGTATATGGACCGCCGGTGCAGTTGTTATCCGACAACGGAGGGCAATTCGCATCAAAGTTCTTTCAGGATGTATGTCGAATCCTTGATGTAAGGAATTTATTTGTTACTACGTATCACCCTCAGGGGAATGGCCAGGTGGAGAGGTTTAACCGCACGATACTCAACGATTTGAGATCGTATGTTGCGGATCACCCCAAAAATTGGGACTTGTACACAGACGCTATCACGTATGCATACAACACCCAGGTACATCGGGTTACATCGTTATCCCCATTCGAACTGGTACTGTCGAGGACACCGCCGCCGGTCGCCATCGAGGCTCAACCGACGCTGTCGACGTACCCGTCACCGGGATTGTACCGAGAGGCCTGGAAGGAGTGGCTTACGAAGATGGTGCCGATAGCCCGGAAAGCAATGGACAAAGCTCAACGCGCCTACAAGAAGGACTTTGACAATCGGGTTCGCAAACCTCTACCTCAGGTGGAGCCCGACGACTTCGTCTTCCTTCGAAAGGAATACTACAATCCTGAAAAGGAACGTAGGCACAAGCTTTCGCCAATTGTGGACGGACCCTATCGGGTGGTTTCTGTAGACCCGGACACGGTGGTATTGGATATCGCCAACCGCCACGAACGGATCTCCAGGGACCGCATCACACGAGCGCCCAACCCAAATGTGGAAGTGGTGTCGGCACCAACGCCCTCCACAGGGGATGATTCAACGAAAGTTAACCCGTCAGGCGGAGATTCGAACACCCGCCCCGTTATACTTCCGCACCCGGAACGTGGTTTAGCCGACCTACCGGAAACTTCGGATACTCCCGAACCTGGGCCCGCTCCCTCAAGGGCCCAGTCAACGAACTCTTACAGAGTTACTCCCCCACCGGAGGTAATCAAGCCTCCTGGCTCTCCGCCTAAGGAGGGGGAGGAGGACTTAGTTCCTTCGCAGGACGATGTTTCGGCGTCAGCCAGTCGCCCTAACAGGGAATCTAGTTCTCACAGTGAGACGGCGAGCCCGACCGAGCCGGCGACAGAGAAGTCACAACCCCAGCGTATGGGTAACGACATCACCGCCGACCCAGCCGAGCACGACGTCAGAAAAGATGACGAAAAACCGCCTAGGGAGAGTCGTGTGGAGAACTCCGCACCCGGAACGCCTATAGAGCCGACGATCACCCGCCGCCGCGGAAGAGACACTGAGGTGTCGCACACTCAAACCCCGCTTTCTCGGGAACGAGCTGTGTCAGCGGACCCGCACGGGGAAGATCTCGACGACGAGGTTGACCAAATTTGGCTCTCCGTCATGGAATGGGAATAGAAACTCCTATGGAGACACTGGAACCCTCAGGAATGGGAAAGAAATAAGTGAGACCCGTCGGGGACAGCTCAGGAGAGTGCTAGCGCGTGCCGAAAGCGCCACCTCACATCGGCTTGCGGAGTGGCAACCGGCGCCCGCGCATTTATGTGGCACACGTCGAATGGCACCGAGCCAATCAAAAGGCTCTGACGACCAACCGTCGCGCAAACCGCCTCCATCGCACGGCGCGTTGCACGGGAGCAACCTTCGTCCCCGTAGCTCGGGTTGACGTTGAAGTCTTACCCCCCTGAGATTGGAGACGCTACCGCGTCGCGGTTTCTTAACCGTCACGGAATCTAAGAGAACCGTTGTTATCGGGAAGATCTCAGCTTTAAGAAGAATCCCAAACTGGGCCGTTTTGACTCCGTAGACGGAAGTTACAACGTAGCCCACAGGCCACTCCGCGCCGTTTGGACGAAGTGCTGAGACCCGCTGGCAACACGGAAAAGAACCCACCGGGGTGTGTCTAGACCCTACGGTGACACCCTCAAGGGAACTAGAGCGTTCCAAGATGGAAGAGAAGCCCGAACAGGGAAAAGTGTACCCACAGGAATTCGTTATCGATCGCATCGTGCGTCACATCTACACCCCCGAGGGAGAAGTTCGCTACAAAGACCGATGGTACGGATTCTCGCCTGGTGAGGATACAGTGGAACCCATTGAGCACCTTCCGAGGTCTAAGGTTTTATCCTATCACCGACGCGCTCGGGTAACCTTGCCTCCAAGTCTGGATCGTGCCCAAGTCGGGTAAGCCACCACGGGAACTGTTGTGGATGGGACCTCGAAGTGAGGAAGATGTTGGACCTCTGAAGAGGAATTGAGGAGAGTATCCCGAAGAACACGTATTGAGAGGGAATGTCTACTGGCCCTCGGCCTAGCGCCGTTAACCGGGGAACACAGCACCGGTTATCGGGACAGTTTATGATGAAAAAAGGAAAAGAAGACCCACGAAGTGGAGAAGAAGATTAAGAAGAAGATTGCACCCTAGGAAGGGAAGAAGATGAAGACGAAGATGAAGAAGATCCTAAGAAGGAAGAAGAAAAGAAGTAGAAGTGAAGATCCTAGGAAGGAAGAAGAAAAGAAGTTATGAAAATATCAGAAGTTTTCTATTGTCGCCAAGCTATGGACTCCACAATTGCACGAAGGCGGAACTACGGAAAGCCCGAGGAGGGACCCGCCCCACCGTTGGGATTCTGACCCTGATGGTACGCCGAGGCGAAAGCCAACATCTGGCTCACATCCGTCATACCCGGGGGAATCGGAATGCCTGCGTTCACGAGGCCTTGTCGCACACTATCCGCTTGCGGAGGGGCAACCGGCGCCTGCGCAAGGGTGTTCACACCCCACCCGGGGGGAGCAGATGGACCGCCACCGGATGCATTCGCCGCCGCAGCTGAGGTCGTTCCCACTGGTTGGAAGGGTGCAGATGGCTCCACAGGGAGTACTCCACTAGGAGCTGGCATGTCGTTATCCAACGCTGGATCGTCCAGGTCTACTGGAGGCTCGTACTCGTAATCGCCGGTATAAATGAACCCCGTCGGGTGTCCCACCGGCATCGGTCGAGGCGAGTCAATCAGCGCCCGTGCTTGCGCCGCGCTGATGCGAACCCCTTCGAAGGGACTGTAATAGACCCGGTTACCGGAGCCCGGATCGTACCGGCCAGGAGACTTGTCTCGCACGGATCCTTCCCCTGCGGGCTGATTTTCCACTGGAACTCGATCCCATTGGGTGTTGTCGATCACGTCCAAGATTGGATACAGGTCCTGCACGCTGCTGGCCGAACCCAACGCTGGGACAAGGTCGATCTGACGCATGATGGTCCGTAGCATCGGAGGAATATACCAGATACGGAAATGGTCATGAGCATCCCAGAGGAGATGCGCCGCTACGCGGGCTGCCCACTCGGCTGCAACGAGGGCCCAGTATCCCGAGTTCGGGTCGTGCATCAAACGAGACCCGATATAGTAGAGGCATAGGGGCAGTTCAGCAAAGCACCCTCGAGGGACCTCGACCTTACTCCACTAAGCTGGAAGTGGCACGAATCGCCCAACCTTCGCCGTGTTACGGATACGCTCCAGTTCCACGTGAGGATACGGGACAAGGAACCCGAAACGGGAGCGCGAGCGGCGCTCGAAGCGCACGCGTCGATCGAACCCATACTGGGTAAACTGCCGTTGAAGGTACCTGAATTCAGCCCGAAGGATGGGACAACTCCATTGGAGCATATCTTCTCGGAGAGGAAAACCCGGTCCGCGGAACTCGGCTTCGGGAAAGGCTGCCAGGTTATCCCCGTAGGAGACCTCACCGAATGTGCGGTAATAGGCGACATCGAACCCGTACTCCGGGGTAACCAGATGGTCAAAGCGTGACCTCTCCAATCGCTGGTAGGCCAGAGCCGCCATCGCTGCGCGCGCCTTGTCCAGGGACTCCCCGCGACCGCGGTATAGATACTGAGGCTCTATGGCTACCCGCGCCCTCCAATCGGGAGAACGTACAACCTCGACAGGTAGGCCACCCGGCAATAAGCCGTCCTCCACGTAGGAGTCGATGAGCTCATCGTCGCGAACCGCTGTCGGATGGAACCACGGAGCGCGGGAATATATCACCGGATCGGTAAGGGGACTCAACCTTCGAAAGGATTCGTTTGAGATCCAACCTCTGGAGTTTGCTACCAAGGGCATCGCATGAGCGGAGTTCCACGCCACCGCGGTGATGTCCAAATCCTCCTCAGGATGTCGGTTGCCCGCCGAGGCGGAAGGTTCGGTACCTGACGGAGCCGCATCCAAACCGGAGAAATATCCACCCTGCTGGGGAGCTTCGTTGTCCGCCGGCGCGGAGGCCGATGGCCCCAGCAGTGGGTTGAGGACGTATGGGTTCATTCCCTTGAGAGGGCTGGTTGAGACTGCTGTTGCGAGAAGTTGCTTATCGCCGAAAGTCGGAGGAGTAGAAGAAAGTTGTACGGATGTGCCGGTTTTGTGGCGATCCTGAGAAGTGGTGAAGGACCCCATTGGGAGAGAAGAATATATAGTGACCGGAAAGCAAGACACACGCGGCTCGGAATGTTCTTCCTCGTCTTAAGGAGGGGGAGATGTAGAGCAACGCCCAGTTAGGGAATACTTGAAGATGCAACTCATAGAATGAGGATTAAACCCTCCGAGGGTTATGACTATGATCCCTTCTTAGGGGTGCTGAGGTGGCACTGTTTTCTGGTTAGAGTTCGCCTATGAAGTGAAAATTCGGATGGCCCATGGTTGGATTGGCCCCGTGATACACGTGGCTTATTTTGGCACCGATTTTCGGATATTTGTTAGAACGTTGGATTTTTGGGCCCTGACAGTGGGATCTCCACGTGTATGGCCCTGAGCAGGTGTGCACTACTGTAGAGTTTAGTTAGTGGGCCCTACTTAGGGAGGCGAGATCTGACAGTCCGAGCTCAGAGTAAATGACAACCAAGGTTGGTCTTCGATACCTTTAGAGGTTCTTCGTCGCCATCGTTTCGGCCTTACAACCCGGAACGGGCTCTGGTTAGCAACGCCTGCGTAGGGACACGACTCCACTTGGAGAGTGCCCACGTTTGGGTTCCGTGCAACCACCCCTTTGGGACCGCTCAGACGACCTGCGTGCACGATACCCCGTGGGGGTTCTGCTTACTTGTTTCGTGCTTTTTGTGTTTCCTTTCGAGGACAGGTTTTCGCCCCTGTATTGGGTTTCTTTTGTTGTTTCGCCCCTTTTCTGGTTCTCGGGTTTGGTGCCTGTTAGTGCCCGACCCTCGCCCCGTTTTTCCTCTTCGCCGGATTTTCCCCCATTCTTTGGGATACCCATACCCATTCCCAATCCAACGGTTTCTACCCCTCACCTCCGTCGGTACTGCCGGAATCGCCCGTGGGAGTTACACCCCACACTACGGGTGGAACGGAGGGCTCTGTCTCTGAGTCTGCCTCCCACAGGGAGCAAGGCTTCGAACACCTTGAGGCCACTTCCCGTCGCCGGGTTTTGCTCCACAACGGCTACATCTCTCACAATCTTCTTAAATGACCGTTCTTCCTTGTCATAGGCATTCTGTGTTGCAAAGGGTGGTACCCCCTGTGCTTGGTGCAACATAAATTCTGTATTTCCGAACGCCTTGTAATAGGTCTGAATGAGGTCTTTCTCTGTGCTTTGCAAGTCTTGCCCTGGCGACATCTGTACTTCTGCTCCACTGATAGGTTCTTCGGCATCTGGTTGATCGCTTGATTGGTTGGACTGACAGTCCGTATCCTCTTTCTGCTCTGCGACTGCTCTGTTGTCGAGATAATTCCATACTTCATTTTCCAGGTTGAGATTTTCCTTATCTCCGTCGAAATAATGAACTGCGTACTTTCCAGTCCTCTTGTCATGCGTATGTACTGTGCCTCCGTAAAATTTTTTGTCTATTGGCCAGTACACTTCTATATTGTCACCGACATTGGCAGTGTTAGGTCCTATGCAGTCGGGTTCTTCTTCTAATTTGTGCGCAGTTGAGTTCGAGTTCGGAACTTCATCTCCGATAGAGTCTATTCTGGATTCGGGGGAGTTTTCTTCTAGTGTGTCTACAACTTCTTCCAAGTTTCGATCCAGTCCATCAATAGCATTCTGCACAGCAGTAGCTAGCTCGTTCTGGACTATTGCTGGCCTGACGTCTTCAATTGCAGCGTTAATTGTTTTCCCTTTGGCTCCTGGGACGGTCACTGTGCCGTTTGCAATGTCAAAGGCCAGCACGGGCTTGTCTCGTGACCACTTCCCACGTTTTTTCGTGCTCCTTCTTGATAAATATCTGCACGAGATCTCCTACTGCAATAGGGCTTTCAGTAAATGTCTTTGATCGCAGAATCAAGGTCAGCTTTCGCTTTGCTAGAAGGGTTTGGTGGGCATCCACGAGTTCCTGTGGAAGTTGTTTTGGTATGACGTCCTTCTGTGTCGGTCTGGAATAGCCCTTGGCAAGTTCTTGCCCAGATAGAACGTCGCTGCCGTAGAGATCATTGGAAATTTGATTGCCTGTTGAATGATCAGGGAGGTTTCCCATTCTTTCCGTTCCACAGTAGACTCTTCCTTCAGGCGAGTGAAGACATCTCGGATGATTTTATGCTTGGACTCAAGCACGTTCTTATTGCGCCTTCTCGGCGGCAGAGGTCTAGCTTCTATGTCATGTTCCCGCAGGTACTCAGCAAGGATGCTATTCTTGAATGCGCTGTCATAAGCGACTGTTAGCGGTGTCCAAAATGGTGTCAGCCAGTGCGTATCAAATACTAGAATAGCTTCACGCATTGATGTGTCTTGCACCACTGCGCCAACAGAGTAGCGCGATGCGGTATCCATTATGTGCATAACACAGTGCTGATCCAGAAACATATGGTCCACACACACTACCTCATTGAAGGATCTGCTCATCGAGCTAAGTGAGACCTTCCTGTCTGCTTTTGGCCTAGCAGTTGTTCTGCATGCTGTGCACTCTTCAAGTGTGCGCTGAAGGTACTTGTCTACATGTCCATTCCATAGTTCGTTTCTTTCAAGAAGTATCTTGATATCGGAGTATGTAGAGTGCCCGCAGACATATTTATGGACTTTGTCCACAATTTTTTTCAAGTCCTTCCACGGTTTCTTAGCCAGGTTTACGTCGATGTGAGCCGTTGCACAGAACAGGGTCGTTTCGTGCCTAGGGGTCAGCTT
This sequence comes from Agarophyton chilense, assembly GCA_030374765.1. Lineage (NCBI taxonomy): Eukaryota > Rhodophyta > Florideophyceae > Gracilariales > Gracilariaceae > Agarophyton > Agarophyton chilense. Next base: position 192,594 of record JARGXX010000008.1, read on the forward strand.
TTCTGCTTGATAAGTGAACGCCGTGTGCGGAATGTAGGTGTGCATGTCTCTGTCGACGAGAGTGACGCTTCCTTGCGAATTGCCGCTGGCATCGGGTGGCAACTTCAACTTGTTCTGGTTAACATGTAGTATGTCACAGTAGTTGGTTACGTTGCGTCCTACAACCCATTGAGAGGAACCATCGATAACCAAATGCCTGATGTTCACCACTGTACCTTCGTCCGTTCTTGCTTTGAAGACCACCGATCCAAGTATTTTCCTTGCCTGGCTTCGATGTTCACCGTTGCCATACTGCCAGTAGGGTCTTTCAGCAACTGCTTCTGGTAATGGCTCCAGCTTCCTGTTCCAATCGGGACAGACGAGAGGAGTGATGAGGTTCAATTCAGTAACCCCAATTCCGCTGTAAGGTGCTCCATCGTCTAAGAGTGGTCCAATAAAGCCGTCCGGTGTAAATTGTGCGAAGTTCTGTGCGCTCAATTCTTCCATATTGAAGGTCAAAACGTTATTCTGTGCCTTATCGCCTGTTGCAGGGGCATCTAAAGACTTCACACCCGGTTTCAGCGTCCCGTCCTTCCTGTGGTCTTGATACCAATGACCGTACTTTCCACAGGTGTTACACTGCGTCTTCTCTTTGAGCTCAGCAATTTGCTCTGGGGTTCTCCGGGAAGGTCGATTACGCCTACGGTTGCTACCGGCGGCGGAAGAACCTTGCGGCGCCGACTGATAGTGAGCGGCGTTGGTGGAGAGCGTTTTTGAAGTTGCATCTCCTCCTGAATTTTTCACTTTGTCGCATTGCCTAAGAACAGAGGCAATCGAATCATAAGAAACCACTTTGAGGTAATCATTTGTCGTAGACGTCGGTATAAGACTGGCGTCTCGCGGAGCGCCATTGGCCAAAACTGACACTCTCTGATTATTGTCGACATCTGCATTTTCCAGAAGAGTAAAAGCCACAAGCGCATCAGAAAGCTTTGCTTCCGTTCCATCAGCGTTAAGTCTCGATACTTGCGCCTGAAATCTCGATTCAAAATTTTTAAAGCTTTCGTTGTGGTTTCTCTTTGTGTTGAGGAGCGAAAGAAAGTCCTGAAATACATCTGAAACGACGGCGAGCGGATCTCGCTTTTACAAGGCCTTCACGATGGCTTCTGCACCTTCCGCCGATCGAATCACACTGTCCGGAATAGCTTACACAGATCCCTAGCCCGACCATACAGCTGCGATTGAAGCATTATTCCCTGTGCTGTCTTGGGAACCTTGTTGCTGTTTGAATCTGTAAGCGTATCCTGGAACGCCTGCCATAACGATACAGCCTCAGCATACTGCTCTTGGTTTCCACGTCCATCCGTCCATGACACGGTTCGAATGTCCCAAGAGAAACGATGTCGAGACGGCAGGTTGTTTGAGCTTTCTGGGCCCATAACAAAGAAAAGGCTAGTTGTAGATGCTTCTGATAAAGAACAATTTACTGATTCAGATTACTATTCGAATGCTTGCCTCCTTCGGATAAACCAAGGGTCCAAGTCCAGGCTCCTGGGCTTATATACCCGACAAAGCGGGCTAGCGGCCATGTAATCTATCACTAAAAGGCCACGCAATCGAATGCTAACGGCCACGTAATCTACTCTCTTGCTGCACATGATTATTGCAGCACCATGTCATGCAAAACCTCTCCTAGAAGGCTTGCATTGTACGCAAATGCGCCTAGGGTATGCATAGATTGACTAAGATGCATTTGCTTTCCATAGTGGCTACACGTGGTGTCAAATTGTTTAATCGCCGGAGATCATCCACCGGCTCTTTGTAGGCTTGAATTACAGTTTGTCGAGCATCAGTGGCCCCAGCTTTCTTCTTTGCCTTGTTCTTTCGCTTTCTGTCAAAAATCTCGAGCACATCCAATACTTTTGGCTGGTAAGGTGGCGACCTCGTTGTGTACTGATTCTTATAGTTGCATTGACTCGGTCAACAGTTTCGTTCAGAAGCCTACGCGATTCACGCATATACGAGGTTACCAGCGTGTCCATACCCACCTTATTTTCGACTGAGTCCGCGTAGGTAAAGCCCTGTAATGGTGCAACTGATGCTCTTCCTTCCTCCAACAAGCACGCACCGGAACGCTCAAAGCCGTTGACAATGTTTCTGGGACTTTCTCAGGCATGGTATGCTTTAGTTCTGGCTCTGGCTACGTCAAAGGCGTCAAATGTTTTCTTTGTTCTAGTCATCAGATGGACACTTTGCTGAATGTGGGATTTCAGCGAAGAGAACACTCCAACATCAAGCTTTTTTAACACATGTGATGTGAGTGCCGGCATGCCTATGACAATTATGCTGTTTTTCTTGAAAAACAAGAGAATCTCGTGCTGAACATGAGCACTATAACCGTCGAGCAGTATCAATATGTATTCTTTTGGATCCCGAATTTGTGTGACCTCTTCGACGAATTGCTTGACCAAGTCCAAAAACACTCCTCCGTCAATGCCTGCAGGGTCTCTTTGATAGAATTATGAGTTTGGGAGAACCTCATGCATGGTGCGGTAGCGACCTTTGACCTTCTGATATTGCGCCTGTTTCCCATGAAACACGATAATAGGTTTCATTGTTTTTTTGGAGCTGAAATGACAGGAATGATGGTAATTTGGTCAACATTTCCCTTGACCTTCGGCATGACTTCGACTAAGTTCTTGCCTTTTGGAGCAATTCCTCTCCGCAAACTTCGTCCGACCATGCGGTGCAGGCCTATTCCGCTTTGATCTAGGTTGAAAATAAGTCTTGGATCTATAATGTTGTATCGTTCCATCTCACAAGTAAGATGTTCAATGTTTGTAGAAACGTTCTCTTTTGTGATAGCTACAACTCTCTTTTTTCGATTACCTGCACGGCTTTAAATTTCAGATCAGGATGGCGCCGAAGGAAGAAATGCACCCATGATTTACTTGGTGTGCAGTTCAAAAACGGAATCTGTTTGCGGCGGGTTGGAGGGAGAACTTCGACAAAGTGCTTCACAACTTGGGGAAAGCACACCTGTGTTAAAGGAGTTTGTCGAAGGGCGAAGTGCTGAATAGTGAGCGATATCGTCCCTTCTTCTTTTGTGAGCAACGCAAGTCTGCCAAGTGGCTCAAAGTCTATACGCATATCACGAGGGCATGATGGTTCGTTTTCAAAATGAGTATCACACCATTTCTTCCAGTATCTTCGTAGTGTTGATCGTGGTATACGAAAGTGATCAGAAACGTCTTGAAAAATAGTGTGAGCTGTTTCGGGGAGCGTAAATTTCATTCTACACGATGAAAAAGCGATTTGGAAACGGACTGTTGTTTTCGCGAGAACGAAGTTGATTGCGAGTGTTTCATCTGTTACGCTGGACTACTGCGCTGATTTTCATCTTTCGTAAGCTTTTTGAAACGCGCGAGCTTTGTGCTGGTGAGAAACGCTCGCAAAATAGAAGAGAACGAGCAAAAGTGTCTTAGGTTGAGGCTTTTCCGCCCAAGGCAGCATTGTTGAAGAAGCGATATTGCTCTATATCCACGAAGAAGCAATTAAAAATCCCAGTCCAATTTACGTGCCAAAGGCCACATTACAAGGAGCTGCGTTGGTCAGAATCTGGAAAGAAAAGGTTGAGGCGGCGGAGATTGATACATGGTCGAATGATGACCTAATTCTCGTTATCTTCTTTCTTTTCCAAGTTGAGAATTGGGACCGAATTCGCACAGACTGCCGGCGCTGGTGCAATAACTTCATCCTCTAGCCATCGGCTGATTTTTGCGTGCACCCGGTTCTCGGATTTTTTTTGATACAAAGTTCACGCAACTTTATGTGAGGGAAGGTTCTTCCCAGATTTACGTACAGTACAGCGCGGGGATTATTTCAGCGAGCTGACAGCGGGATTTGCTGATTCCGTTTCAAAGATTCTGCAACTTCGTGAGATACGCTTTTCGGGGTGTGAGTCATTTATTCCGGTTTGTCTGCGTTTCCTTGTGCAAGATCTGGTGTGGTTTTTTGCTCGTCATTCGATGCATTTTCGGCCTTTGGAACTCTTTTAGCAGAATAAGCAAGAGAAAGAAATGTGTTAGTCCAGTGATCATATCGCGCTTAGGCAGCATCTGAATTAGCTCTATAAAGCATGTAATTTAAATACAGAAGACCAGCAAAGATGCGCCGGATTTGCTCAGTTGCTAATTTTTACAGTAATGGGCCCACATACCGGTCGCGGATTTTAGTTCCGCCTGGTTCAAAAACTTATTTCTGAAGGCTACCACTGTAAGCTCGATGCACAGCAATATTTACTCTACGAGATGAGTCCACGTTTACAGAGAAGAGGAGGAGTATGACATATATGATCTCGGTACAGAAGACCAGCCAAGTTGAGCCTGATTTGCCGAATTGCTATGTGTTATAAGCTCTGCCGTCAGAATTGCAGTTCGAGGTCCAATATTCACTCTGACCATTGTTGTTCGATATGGGCTGATCTTCGCCCCTTGCATTTATGCTTCCTCTCTCGAGACACCCGCTTGCAAAACTTAAGCTACGTCTACACTACACCTTCTTCCCGTTCTTGGGAGGGCAAATAATCGTTCACACACCGAGGTATAGCCAGTTCGTCATCGGTGTATACCCGATATCCGTTCGTAACGGAGGGTTTTTTCCAGCTGCATACCATGCACAGGGAGCAGGGATTCGAACACCTGGGCAGCGATTTTCTCTTCCAGGATATTGCACTATATTTGGTTCCTTGAAAGATACAAAAACATCCCTGAGTTCTTCCAGACCCACATCTCTCTACCGCAGTTTCCAGGAGGCATTGTTCGAACGGTTCAAGTATGAAAAATCGTACTTTCACCTGTCTCCTTTATAAGCGTTACACTACTATCCTATTCGACATACGTACATATCTTGTCTGGAAAAAACCCTTGACTTCGTACCTCGCGCGACTGAAGATATTACATTCAAAAGTAACCGTCGAAGACGTCCTAAACTTCTTGCTCACAATGCAGAGAAAAGTATTGTTAAAATAGTTACATTATATGCATAAAAACATCACTCCGCTTTCGAAATCAGGTCTCATTGACATTTCTGTACATTACGTACCAACCCGGTGTAAGGTCATGTGTGGAAGGTTTCGAAAACCGATGCGCATCTTTTATAGTATAATATACTGTATTGATAATGCATCTTTAACGGTAAAATATACTGTATCGATAATGATCGTATGTAACCCGAAATGCCTACACGCCGGGTAGATCTGTTCTGTAGTGTTTCACAGATGTTGCCATACTTCGATATGACGGGTTATCGGCGGTCTACAGTCTACTTAAGTCGTATGGTCTGCGAGCACCGCAGAGAAAAGAAGGCAGCCAGAGCCGAAAACTACCGACGCGTAGTAAAAGTATTGTTTGCAGCACCGCCGAGTGTTGTTTGTCCTACACCTTTTATTGTCCCGTTCTCTATCTCGCCGGTACGGAATTTGTTTCGCAAACTGTCGCCATCAGAGAACTGAGTGAGATTCTTTTGGCAACGCCATGATTTGAAATAGTAAGCAGTACAGGGAATAGAAGATCGTCGCTTGGAAGCAGTAGTATCAGAGAAAGTTGGTCGTATTAAAGCCATGCTGAATGGCGCGATGCAAACTTATCATGTGAAGAATCCAGGAAAAGAGTTCAACCGTGATGAATCCGGTGCGTGGCTGGGAGAAATTATATGGCGCAGCCAGTGCAAGGATGTAAGCAAGAATAGGCCACGGGGACGGTGAATTCACGAAGTGTGCAGTATGAAATGCGCAGGGGATCGGGTGACAGAGATGCCAGTTGTATGTGCCGATGGGACCCTTCTCAAACCCTTTGCTGAATTGTGGTGAACCCATATTCATTATTGCTGAACCTCGCCTGGTAATTAAGACACTCTTCATGACATACTCTCATCATTTTTCGTATAGCATAAAGAAATACCTGGGGCCGGCATTGGCATTTTCTGGACTGGGATAAGTAATTGATTGAGGAGCTGAAATGCACGCGAGCGGACGGTGCGTTCTCCATGCTTGTATGCGACAGTTAAAAAACCCATTTTATCTTCAAATTTTAAAATTATTAGAGAGAACAGGCATATTGTGGTGGCAACCGTCACATAATTAGTACATGAAAGCATCTTCTGACTTGATTGCAGAGCATACGCAAGTAGCCATTGTTATTCAGTAACAATTCTCTACTCGGAAATGCGAAAGTGTATTTCTGAAATCCAATTACTGAAATTTGGAAAGCGCTTTATGCAAAATAAAAGTAGGACACCTTGTGTGATAGAAATTGCTCTGAATCGAAGCTCGTACTCTTCAAAAAGGATAACACGGCAGAAAGATTTCTGCGTCACCGCTGTGGGGAACCGCGTTCTTCGGCGGCGCAGCCCTCTTATGGCCGTCTTCCGGCATTGTTGAGTTGCACCATCCTCTATTTTCGGCTCAAATGCCGCTTTAATTCAGATTATGCGGTAGTACTCTCAAACTCGCAACGACTACTGCACCATTCTACTTCGTCGCAACAGAATTGCCCTCACCGACTTCAAGTTTAACTTTAATTCCTTCTCCGACGTGGAATGCGTACTAAACTTCCGATTCCGCGAATTAACTCTCTTCGAGTCATGAGGGTTATGGGTTGGCCACAAGAAAAGGGCAACACTCCTCGAAACAGAGATAGCACCACAGCCATACTGGACTGCTGTATCATGTTGCGGCAAGTTGTGACGCCTGCGCGCTGGACGGATTTGAAGCTTTTGTTCGGAAAACACGCGCCGCAGCTGTTCGAAATTTTCTGGGAGGTCTTGGAGCATCTCTTTAAAGCGCGCCAACACCTCATCACGAACCCGATCGACCAAACATTTTTTTTTGCGGGTACATGGAAGATAACGTACACAGTATACACGCTAACTGTAACGCGCTACCGAACTGTGTCGATTTTATTGATGGAACCGTGCTTGCCGTCGCGCGGCCGCTCAGAAACATGCCTCAGTGTGTTTTTTATAACGACCACAGGTGAAAGAAATCCCTCAAGTATCACGAGCCCACGGCGTCTTCGTTCACTTCATCTCCGCTGCTCTTTTTCGTCTTTGACACCCGCTCTACGAAAGCCCGCCCGACGCGCTCCTTATCTCATTCCTTGCGTCAATTTACAAGTCGTGCAGCGCTCTTTTCAGCCAAAGCGTCATCGCGCGCCTCTTTAATTGACATAAAAGGATCTGCAAGTTCGCCCATCTGGCCGCCGCCAACATCAAACAAACGTTGGTTCTGGTTATCTGCGGCGTCGTAGGTCTCCGGTAGGCGTTTAGACCGGTCCCGGAAGGTTTTACAGGACACAGGGGTGGGGAATAGTGGGTTTGCAGAAATTCTTGAGGCGGCGAGCTCTAAGCGCTTCCTTGTCTCGCAATAAGCAGGTTTATGCGCCTTTGCGGCGGCTATTTCGCGTGTCATCGCAAGCTGGGCGGCACTGAAGTGCGAGTGGTGTCCAGGCTTGGCGGTGGAAATCGGGGCATTTGGAACATCCGGCTGAACCTCTGCCATGGTGCGGCGAGAATGGAGAGGTGATGTACACTCCGCCTCTGTCATCTTGTGTTACACTTTCAACGAAAGTCGGTACAGGTCGTAGGCGTATTGTCCATGACTTGGCACACGGGCCTTCACTAACGGCTCACTTTTCACATGATTTCTGTACGTGCCCAGCACTACGAGTTTCCGACAACGACCGTTCCGGGGGCGGAATGGCGCAGCGCGAATGAAGGCTCCGGGTTCGGAGTCTCTACCAGAAGCGCTTGCAAATATTGTCATAAACTGTGGAGCAGTGCCGCAGTGGTTTCTAGTCAAACACAGCTAAACTGCGCTCTAATGCCGACCTTAGCCTTTGTTAAACAATATCGCGCTAGGACTCGAGGTGCAATATCGCGCCCCGATCCTATCAAAATTAACCTCAGACCTTACAACAACACTCCAGACATTAAAAAATTAGAGATTTTGTTCTCCCTAATAATCCACTCTTTCACAACCATATAATGTGACGAAAATTCAGCATTAGAGGCAAACGAGGCATCTGTGTACACACGAAGATGCAACAAACTGATATCTAAAGGGTTGTACACGAGCTAGAGGTTAGTTTTATTACGAAGATGCTTGATGATACTGTTTAATTACTTGGCCTTCGTTTCCTTCTGTTCATAAAAGATTCTTTCAGTTACTTGTGCAGATTTGTCCATTCTAAGGAGAGCATCGAGTCTCGTATTAACCATCGAGGCTACCCTTGCGCCAACCGATCGAAATCGTTTGAAGTTTGCATCCAACGGCAACATCTTAAGTCTTCGACTGTGGTCCGTCTGTGTCAACAAGAACTGATGCTGCGAAATGGTTTTCACTTGAACTCCAAAGAACACGAAGGAATCGTATTGACAACGTTTAGAATCGAAACAATACAGCGTTTTTCTCCGTAAGGATTTGGTATTTCTCGTCGCCCGCCAAAGCACAATCGTCCACGTATATCCCAGTTATTCCTTCTAACTTTACCTTGGTCTGCTTTACGCACTAAGAGGGATCACCGGATGTAGGCTTCATTTCTAAATCTTTCTTAGCATGTCGGTCGATTGTAACACCCCAATAGTCTCCGGCATCGCATGCTCCATAGAGTGAGTATGAATATCGACAGCTAGTGACAGGATGCCATGTAATGCGTACGCGAGCACTCACGTGCTCTGACGCCCGTTCCGACTTGCATTCGTAGTTAGTGCATTTACATGAGCATTTACTATAGTCTACATAAACACAGCAAGATGACTCAGCAGATCATCTGACTACGAGGATGTCGGTGCACCCGAGTTGTCTAAGAATAATAGCTACAGTTGTTACCCCGCTCAATACTTATCACCTTCAACAGAGATTTTGCCGTTCTCGTTCTGCTGTACCAAAAGTCCGTAAAAGTGGAGCTGTCTTGGACCATAAACAATAGTCCTTAGGTTATACTCACTTTCTATCTTTTCGATGAGTACGGACAACTTCTCTCTGTTAGAAGCAAAGATTATGTCATCTACGACTTTGACAGCAATGATGAAGATGCGACCATATTCGGTGCTGTAGAAAAATTGCGGGACGTGCACCAGCTGCTTTAATCCAAAAACTCTGAGCACATCGTCATTTAGCTGTTGCCACTTGGCACCTGCATCAGCCAGTCCATATGCAGCGGAAAGCAACAACCAATAGTGTTGATACCTAGACGTACACTGTGGTGGCGGTATCACATAGACGTCACGGTTGGCGTCAGTCTGCAGAAAGCTCTTGAAGTCAATCTTGACAAGCGTCCACTTGAAAACGGTGGTCAGAGACAATAGAATTCGGATTCCTACCGGAGGACAGGTAGGTGAATCAGTTTTGAGGATATCCTTGTGCCTTGAGAGTATGAGAGTTATCGTTACACTTCTTGACCTTGTAGAAGACGTGACTTGTGACGATGTTAGCGCCCGATGGGATTTGAGACACGGGTTTATCTCGAACTATTCTTTTGAATGACTTCTCTTCTTTCTCATACGCATTCTGAGTCGCGTATGGAGGCAGACCCTGGGCTTGATGATGCATGAATTCGTGACTTCCAAAAGCTTTGTAATATGAGCCTACGATCTCCCTCTCCTTGCTCTGCAATTTCTGTCCAGGCGAAAGATGTACTTCTGTGGCATCTAAAAACTGCTCGGATCCATTTTCAGATCCGTCTTCCTTCCGATTCTCTGCATCGTTCTTCATCGCTTACTCTGAAACGAACTTTTACTTCTTATCTTGCAGTTGCAAGACTTCCTTGTTTCCGTCGAAGTATTCAACAGAGTACCTTGTCAGTGCGATGGTTGTGTCTGGTAACCGTTCTGGCGTAGAACTGCTTGTCGTCTGGCCAGTACACTCCGAATTCGTCCCCGGCGCTGGGTAGCTGCTGTCCGATGCATGGAGTTTCTTCTGAAGACTCCTGGTTCACAACGTTTGCATTATTTGTTGCGCTGTGAGCTTGCTCGTTCAAATCTTCGTTCGTTTCTCTACAAGTTTGCCTTAGCGCATCTTCAAGGGTTCTGTCTATATCGCCGATGGCATCTTTTTCAGCAGAAGCTAGTTCATCGGTGCGAATAGCCGGCCTCACATCTTCGATGGCAGCTTCAATCTTCCTTCCAGATACTCCAGGTACTATAATGGTTCTGTTGGGTACGTCAAAGGACAGCACAGTATTGGGTTGTGACCAGTTGCCTCTCTTCTTGTGCTGATGTTTAATGTAGACTTGCACCACGTCTCCGACAGAAATAGGGAACTCAGTAGAATCTTTCGATCGGAGGATGAGAGTCAGCTTGCGTTTTGCCAAAAGTTTTTCATGTGCGTCGGCAACATCCTGAGGCAGCAACTGTGGGTATTGCCCTGTTTCGATTGGCTTGGCATACCTTTTGAAAAGCTCATGTGCGGACATTAAATCATTCCCGTATAGATCCTTGAAGACTCGGATGGTCTGGCTCATCAGCAATGGAGTGTAGCCGTCGTAGTCAGTGATAGAATCTTCCTTGAGGCGAAGGTTCACATCTCGTTTTACTCTGTGCCTCGATTCGAGAACGTTTTTGTTGCATCTACGTTGTGAAAGAGGTCTGGAATGTATTCCACTGCGCTCCAAAAAGCTCTTGAAGATGTCGTCGTTAAAAGCGGGATCGAATGTCACTGTCTGTTGGGACAAGAAAGGAGTCAGCCACTGCGAATCGAAAGTGTAGACAACACTCCTCATTGACGTTCTTTCAACAACTGAGCCAGCTGAATATCGAGAAGCGGAGTCCATGATGTGCATAACACAGTACTGGTCGAGAAAAATATGATCGACACAGACTACTTCGTTGAAATTCTGCCTCAAGTGGCTTAGAGGTACCTTTCGTTCAGTCTTAGCACGGGCAGTTGTCAAGCTTACAGTGCATTTCTCTAGCGTCTTCTAATGGTAGTTGGCCACCTGCTGATTCCAGAGTCCGTTTCTTTCGAGGAGCAGTTTGATGTCCGTGTAAGTCGAATGATCACAGAGAGGTCGGTGGACCTTGTCAACGACTTTCTTCAACTCCTTCCCCGGTCTCTCTGATAGAATTTCGTCCAGACGAGCTGTGGCACAGAACAGGACCGACTTATCATCTGTGTTCAGGGTTTGGTTGTGGAACGTGAAATCGGAGTGCGGAATGTAGATATGCATGTCTACATCGATCAGAGAGACGGTGCAGAGCTCTGATCTTTCGCCAGTCGGAGTTAGCTTGAGAACATTACCGTTCTTATGTAGAATGTCGCAAAGACTTGTGATATTCCGTCCAAGTACCCACTTTGAAGATCCCTCGATAACTAGATTTCGGATCATGACAGCAGTACCTTCGTTTGTGCGTCCAGCGAGCAGTATCGATCTGAGGATTGGTCTGGGCTCACTGAGATGGTTTCCAGATCCGTATTGCTGGTGGGTCTTGTCCGCTACTGATCCCAGTAGTGGTTCCAGTGTTCTTTCCCAATCGGGGCACACGATGTTCTTGATCAAGTGCAATTCTTCCATTCCAATTCCGCTGTAAGGAGCGACGTTATCTAAGAATGGCCCATCAGAGCAATGAATTTCATTTCAGTATGAGGTTTATCAACCTCTCGAAAGTTAGCCATATTGAAAGTAAGGACTTCGCTTGGGTCCTTGTCTCCATTTGCTGGGGCATCTGCAGCCTTGAAACCGGGTTTCAACGACCCGTCGCGTCGGTGATCATTAGCCCAATAACCGTACTTGCCGCACCTGTTACACTTCGTCTTCCCCTTGAGATCAGCTATCCGCTCGGGGGTCATTCGCGGCTTCTGAGATCCTCTCCGAGCTCCAGATCGTGCAGGAGACGTGTACGAGGCATTCGAAGACAGGGTTTGTGACGACGTAGAACCATTGAATGGACGTACTTCGTCACTCTGGCGAAGAACTCAAGCGATTGACTCGTACGAAACGGCCTTCAAAAAGTCGTTCATAGTTTGGGTGGAACTGAATGAAGGATCCTTGGGGACACAGTTAGTCAATACGGATACACCCTGGTTACTGTCTACGTCGGAGCTAGCCAGTAGTGTAAATGCTACAATAATTTCCGATAGTTTTGCTTTTTTACCATGCGCGTTCACTCTCGAAACATGTGCCTGAAACCGGGATTCAAAGTTCTTGAATCCTTAGTTTGGGTTCCTCTTCGTGTCAAGAAGATGCAATAAATCTTGGTAGACATCAGAAACGACTGCGAGTGGATCTCGCTTGTACAGTATTTCTACAATAGCTTGCGCGCCAGCTTTTGAACGAATGAATTCTATCGAAATCAAACAACAAATGTCGCGGGCACTGCTGAAGAGCTGTGACTGCAACATCATTCCTTGCACGGCCTTCCGCATCTTGTTGTTGTTCGAATCGGTGAGGGTTTCATGGAAGGCTTGCCAGAGCGAAACGGTGCTGGCGTTCTGTTCCTGATTTTATCTTCTATCTGTCCAGGGGACGTGGGGGTGAGGGATGTCCCACGAGAAGCGAGGGCGCGACGGCAGATCGGATGATGAACTTTCTGAGCACATAACTCTAAAAAAGGTAGTTGTTAGATATGGGTGAATTCTTACTTTTACTATTCGACGGTAGTGCTGCTCTCTGCGTCCCCCTCCTCCACTTCGTCGTCGAATAGGGCTGAGACCTTCTTGTAGAATCTCTGAAGCTGAACTCCGAATAGCCAGACAAAACTGATCAGTCATAATTCAACTACAATACTAACAGTAGACCGTTGCAAATGCGCAATTCAATCGGCACTCGTACGGCTCCACACCACTATAAGCCTCAGTTTCAAGAGCACATCAATTCGATATAACACGAGGACATGAATTCCATAATGAGTCCGTTGGATAGCCCGATTTTTGGCTACAGAGAATGTGCCTGTAGTTGGTTGAGAAGTTCTTTGAACGTCTTCAGCAGACTCCGAGGTTGAGTTGTGTGCGGCGAGGATGCTGGAAGCCAAGTCATCGGTTCTGTAGAGCTGCGGAAGCTTCTTGATGATCACGGCAAGCTGAATGTTGAGAGATTTAGGTTAGGTAGGAGCGTTGTCCGGTCTTCGACTGCGGGTATCTTGTTCGGTATTCTTCTTTCCAAGGATGTGTTTGACTTCAAAGGAATGTTCCTGGATTTAGTCCAACCATCTAAAATGTCTGCCACTGAGCTTGGCATCTGATTGTGTTGTAACACGACTAACCGAACTCTTAAGTCCTGAGCTCGTCCGATTTCTTTATATATTCTACAGCATTTGAACACCTGCTAAAACCAACTCACCTACTCTTGACAGCCTAATTCAGCAGGATATACAGTCTGCGAAGTTTTGTAATCTCAAATATTATTCTTGATGTAGAGCTTGCAATTCAACACACTCTTTGCGCTGCTGACAACTGCTGAAAGAAGAAAAACGCCAGCAATGCTCTGATGTATGGAAAACGTAGTTGCCGCGCTGTAGAATACAGAATACCCACTACAAACAACGAACTTTACATATATCTGCGAAGTTTTATTCCTTCGTTTCCAAGAATAAACACAAATGGCGTGCTTTTTGAACTTGTAGTCCCATATACCTGCCAATATACGCAGAGTAGACCTGTGGTCAGACTCTGAACACCATTTAACACACTGAAGCGAACCAAAATGCCTTTCCGATGTGGAAAAAGGCCAAATTGTAGCTCATACTGCACATGGCATGTCCCACCAAGAAATTACCATCGACCTGGGACGACACCGCACTACCGTACAGCAATTTTTAATGCGGCCAAAAAAGTCTCAGCAGAAAAAATGGAAGGATAGGTACCAGAAGATTACCGACAAAACCAAACGAAAAATCATTCGTGTGGTCGTGCTACACCAATCTAGTGCCGCGGAAGTTCAAAAAAATATGACTTGAACATATCTGTACGACGCATTCAACAGATACTTTAGGAAGTGCCGTATCTCAAGTACAAGAACATGAAGTCCGGACCATATATGAACTATGGTCCCAAAAAGAAAAGACTAATGTGTACCAAAGAGAACCTGTGTTGGAACTCTATCAAGTAGAAGAAAGTTATTTTTTCGGATGAGAAAAAGTTCAATCTTGAAGGTCTTGATGGTTTGGCATCGTACTGGCATGACCTGAGGAAAGAACCTGAGATTTTTTCTAAACGTGTTCAGGGAGGTGGATCACTGATGATTTGGGGATGTATTTACTACTATGGAGCAGGAGCAATAACGTGTTTTAATCGTTCTGTTAATTCGGTAAGGTACACTGAAGTTCTGAATAAGGATTTACTTCGGTACGCTGCGGAGACTTTATGGGAACAGTGGACGTTTTTGCACGATGGCGCGAGTCCACATCGTGCAAATCTGACAAAAAAGTGGTTGAAGGATCATAATGTGAAAGTTCTGGACTGGCCAACAAAGAGCCCAGATTTAAATGTTATAGAAAATGTCTGGGCTTGGCTTGCTAGGCATGTCTACAAGGATAACAAACAGTTTGAGACCATCGAGGAATTGGCGAACACTGTGGAATACGTGTGGAATCAAATACCAGATCTTATGGTGCAGAACTTGTACAAGTCAATTCCGGAACGTCTGATTACTGTAGTGGAGAAGAAGGGTCGAATGACTGGCTATTAGGCATTTGCAGACTCTATTAAACTATGTTTGCTGCTATAAACTTTCGCTGAGGTATATATATTTCGTTTTGTTTTTGTTAGATGTGCTTGAATGTAGTTTGCTTCGTGTATTGTGCGTGTATCAAACGATAATATTGCTCTGTCGAAGTGCAAAGCCGAAAGCGCTTGTGTGCTAAATGCAGTTTTCCACACTGAACGAGCAATTGGCCTAGTGAGGTTACAATATTTCGCAGAGTGTATATCAGAGTCTCATTTAAAGTACTAAAGTAGATATTAAATCATTATCTATTCGATTTGTCATCCGAAACCAATTCAAATACTGTGAAGCCTTGCCGCATCAAATATAGTCCTATCAGATTGTAGGTATCGGAAGGGATCATGTTTGGTATGGAGGATGAACCGACGGCTACGTAGGAGCAGACTATACATACGTAGAGCCATCATAACAGCCATGAGCCCCTGGTCCGCTGCGTCCCATTTGTTCTCGGTGGGTAAGAGTCGTTGAGAAGGGAAGGCGACGGGATGGCCGTCTTGAGAAAGGGTTGCTCCGAAGGCGTTCTTCGAAGCTTCAGTAAACAAGATGAACGGTTTCGATGTAACGGAATGAGCGAAAACGCGGGCGGAGGTAAGTTCAAACTTGATTGTTTCAAAGCCTGGCTGCTGCAGAGGCGTCCACTCAAAAGAATGCGAGCGGAGCAAGTTGGTCAAAGGACAAAAGATTTCAATAATGTCTTCTTCAAACTGATATCCCTCGCGCAAATTTTCCAAAAATCGACGTTTTGGGTACAGTAAAACAAACAAAATTAGTGTGAATAAAATTTGAAGTAAAAATACTGTTTCAAAAACATAACCATTATTGCATCTTTTTATTCTAACGCGAGTTCAGTGGTTTATTTTGCTCTTTTAGCCTGTATAACACTTATAAAACGCTTTGTAATTGATTCTATAAAAGGATTGATAGCATTACAGTCAATCGTTTCCCAGAAATCTTTGATACAATGTTTTTTAAATCAAAAACTGTATCAAATTGCCTTCTTCGCTCATAAACCATTTAGGCCCACATTCTCCAGATGTTTTCGATAGAGTTGAGGTCAGGAGAGCGCGCAAGCCATTTTATAACCGATATATTTAGACTATTGAACCACTACTTCATAAAATTAGACTTATGAACAGGTGCATTATCTTGCTGAAAATGAATTCTTCTCCGTGCATACAGTATGCACAGGGTAGAAAATAGGTTTTTAAAACCACAGCATACTTCTCAGAGTTCATATCAGTTTCATTACAATCCATATCAGTTGCTTCTTTCGTAGAGATTCCAGCCCAAACCATTGCTGATGCGCCTCCTGAATGCCTGGTCACAAATTCTTTCTTTTCTTTTTGTAGATCATGTCTGTCGTATTGTGGCAGAAAGACTGACTTTTGAGGTTGTCAATTTACTACACTGACCCTGTACGTGATGGATGCGAGGGATCATCGGCCATGCAGCTCCGGACGAACCACCATCTAGGTGTTGTCAGCTACGTATAGTGTTGACATGTACCTTCTGGTTGAGTAATTGTTAGTACTTGTAATTGTAATTATATTTATTTTAGTACAGTAGTGGAGTGGCCACCTGGGAGTGTAGCCAGTGCCGGCCAGGTCTCTGACAATAGGTCAGAGATCGTGCCTTGCTGACACTTCTCGGGTGATCTGGAGAGTGCAGTTCACTGTATCTAGGGAACTGCACGTCCCCCATCCCAATCTGATAAAGACAGGCACCACTTGGGTCACGACTATACCTTTTGGTTCATCGTTTCTCAACTACCACACAGGCTTTCCCGGGCATCGACGCCTACCATCGTTCACCTATACGGTATAGTCTAGTTGCCCCGCCGTTTTCCCCTGCGGGTCTTCATGGTACCATGTTACCATCGAAGTTAACTACGTCTACCTTCTAAGGTTGAGCGTCAAACCGCTCCCTACGGTTGAGCGTCACTACGCTCCAGAGACAAGACAGTAGCATACCCCAGAGTTGATTGTACGACAATGCCAATAAAGTTTATAGCAATCTTGATCATCAAGGTTGAACATTTTTTCGTCGGAAAAGATAACATGATTCTATTCCGCTCTCGAAAAAGCCCTTTGATCATGTCATTCAACAATATTCTTTTTGTGATTATCTTTAAAAAAAATATTTTCCTCATTTTTGTGTACTTGAAAAATATTTGACGGTTAACTTTACGTTATATAGTAGATCTTGATAGAAGAAATTTTAGATTTTTGAAAATTTTCCCGCAAGATGAAGTGTTACAGCATAGTTGGCGCTTAATTTAACGCTTATCGGCCTGAGATAGTGATGTATAACGGCCGGTTGAATGCCTTGTTCCCTATGAAGCGGGTTTTTTTCATGAGGTTACTGATTGTGTTTGGGCTGCGCTTGAGTTGTCGGGCTATATCTGCTGGAATTATACCCTGGCTTACTAATTTCATGATTTGCAGCTGTTCAGAACGTGTCAAAGGCGCGCCACAAGCCATCTCCCTTATAATGATTGTCATCAGTATGAGGGGGGGGCCCCTTCGCGCCAAATCTCCCTACACGTCTGCCCCGGGGCACGCAAATGCATGAGGGGGGGCCCCTTCGCGCCAAATCTCCCTACACGTCTGACCTGTGGCACGCAAATGCACTCCCACCCAATAATTATCGAGTGCACTTTGCTACAGTGCCGTGCGCCGCCCAAGTGCCGACCAATCAGAATACCTTACGGGACCTCCGACCCTCAGGCTCCAAAACAGCATATATAGTGCACTGATGAACCGGGTCAGAAAACTCGGCTCTTGACCCTAACCACAAAAAAAACCTCCAAATTTCAGGCATGGGCCACAGCACTCTATGACAAGAGACTGAGTGCTGTGACCGCCCTGGGACCTAGGCAAGGCCGAGCTCGTGTGCAGGCCGCCATCGTAGTAACCCACTGAGTACCATGGATCTGGGAAAAGTCAGGTGCTGCGTGGTACACTGATCGTTTGACGGCGATTCAGGAAATCTTGAGGGTTTCCCAGACCTTATACCAGCAGACCTTGCTGTGCAGGGTCTGCGGCGGCCGCCGTGTCGTACCTCTGGGGGCTGGAAAGTGCTTGCTCTACTGCGTGTCAGGGAGTATCGCCCTGAGTAATAGAAAACCCATCCCAACAACCGGACGCGGGTAAAACGGCATACGCCTTGAAAACCGGCTGGGCACACTTCGTCCGTCACTTTTCAACACAAGTGTGTCGAGAGTTGCATTGGGTAATATATAAGTCTTGCAGTTTTTTTTTAAGACAGCTGCATGCAACCAGCCCCGGTGGGTGCAAAGCAACAAACTGCAACCAAAGATCAAACATTTTTCTTCACACGGTTTAGTTGTGTTTGTTTTTTATATTACATAAACTTTGTCGTAGATTCGAAGAGCTAGCACAAGCTCAAAATAAAATGAATAAAGAAGAAGAAGAGAGACAAAACTATGGAGGCGTGAGATGGAGACGAAGAAGAAGAGGGTCTGGAGAAAACAAAGGCGCGACAATCGCAGGAGTGGAAGGACCCGAAAGAGTAACGGTTACTGTCGAAGATGCTCCAGATGAAGTACAAGTAAACGAAACTGGTCAGCATGTGCAAGATCCAGTCGTCGTCGCGGATTTGAACGAAGATGAAATCATTACAGCTCCAATCATCGGTGGATCACTTCCAAGTACCACGAGAACCACTGAAAACCATCGTTGGGCTATTGTC
Organism: Agarophyton chilense; assembly: GCA_030374765.1. Lineage (NCBI taxonomy): Eukaryota > Rhodophyta > Florideophyceae > Gracilariales > Gracilariaceae > Agarophyton > Agarophyton chilense. The sequence continues at coordinate 211,001 of JARGXX010000008.1, forward strand.
GAAGAAGCGATGCCTGCTCCGATGGAAGTTGAAGAAGATTAAATCACTCCAACTCCCGCACCATCCGCTGAGTCAGAGCTTCAGCAGGTTCCTACTTTTGCTATTCATTCAGAAGAACAACAATCGATCCAAGAGCTTGATTCGACCGTCATGCTGTTTGCCGGACGTCCAGATCGTGGATGTATCGCGTTTACTACGCATGGGATTCCGATGCTGCTCAAGCATGGATTGATCCAGCCACTCGTGCAAGCATTCCTGAGTTTGAGACGTTGTCCACCGTAGGAACCCGCAGATGCAGAAGATGCGGTGAGTTTTCACACACCTATGGTTCGTGTCCGTACGAAGACTGGACGTTACGAATTCATAGTTGCAAGTGGTGTGAGTGTGTGACTTTAGGAAAAGAGGTACATGGAGTCTGTTGTGGCATGAAACGAAATTTAGGATGGGGGGGTCACATTTCGTAGACGCCATACTAATGAAGAACTACGAAGCATATACCGTTCAAGAGCATTCCACTCGAACTCCTTAAACTTGAATACGCTTTTTGCCACCACTCAAGCGTTTATGGACATGTCCTATGTCACAGGATGTGGCCCTTCGTTTCTCAGACTAGAAGGAACTGCAGCACTTGCTCTCCCGGCACACAGACAGAGCAGCACGCGGTATAGTTTTCTTTGGGGCGCAGGGCCTCCTTCTCTGGATCCTGCTCACTATACACGAGCAAACCTGCGAGCGTTTATCCAAGTCATCAACGTGAAACACATGGTTCCGAGACTTTACGAGGTGATTCAGTCCAAACCTGATGGGGTGCGAAAGCGGTATCGAGCGATGCTGACAACGGAGCAAATGCAGGCACAAGAAGAAAATACGGTTGACGTAAGCTTGCAAGCTGCGAACGAGGGAGTGATAGTGCGCGGATATGAGTGCACCAGAACTGCAATAGTGTCTGGTGACAACGTAGGTGCAGGTCCGATGTCCAAAGATGCTCCTGGAGCAGGACCGTCCATGATGAGAACCTTCGTAGTCGATCCAGGTGGTCTGTACCATGTCGAGGCCCGCCCAGGTGTCTTAGTTGACTGAGGGCACAGTTACGGAAGAACACGCAGCTATCACAGGCGACACGGAGCAAGCAGGGGCTGCAGTAAACTCAAACAGCAACCTCCTAGTGCGGTATAAATTGCTGAAACCGTCTTCTATGCTAGCAGAGAGAGGTACATTACATTTTCCCTTCTGTACCCGTATGGCGACGAGCATAAACCGTTTGACCTGAGTTTGTATCTGCAAGCACGAAATGGTACGCAAGAAAGCTTAGGGCTCGGTTTCGATCAGTGGAATCTTCAGAAGCTTACTTGGGCACAAAATGCTAGCGGCAGTCAAGTTGCAAAGTACTTGTCTGTACGTCGCTAGCGGCCGCCAAGTTGCGTAGTCCGTTACTTTAAGTCTACACTGCAAGTAATAGTATTGGCGGCAGTTCAAACAGAAATATGAGCGTGCCGCGGCCGCTACTAAGGCGCGTAGCGCCGCTAGCGGCCGTCAAGTTGCTAAATCCATGCGTGTACGTCGACACTGCAAGTTACAGTTTCGGAGGCAGTTTGAACGGCATAATATGCTACAACTGCCCCATTGCTTTTAAAATAAAATGTCCTTAACCAAGCTCACCATACATTTCAGAGCTCGTTTCACGATATATCTTTAATATATCGTGCACCAGCTAATGCTAAACGGCATAGCGCTCCTAGTAGCCGATAACCTGCTATGATCCATCACTGTACGTCGACACTGTCAATAATAGAATCTTCAGCAAGCTTGGCCTTATATCTCTGCAAAAGGCTACGCTTAGAGCTACAAATGCTACTAAAAGCTCAAGCATAGTATAATAAGCTTCATAGAAACGAAATAGTCGAGCAGAACGACCGCGGCGCGCAGCGCCGCCTGCGGCCGAAGGCCGCTTTCTCTTGTAATTGAGCTAATGATTGTATAAAGGATATACTTTTGAAACAGTTTGACTCAGTGGTTTATATTTGTTGTGAAATGTGCTCTACAGTACATGAAACTTCTTTTTTGGCGCAGTTTTTGTAAAGGGATATGTTTTTGAAACGCACTGTATAAAGGGTTTTGTGCTTGACTTCCCACCATGTTCTGGCAGATCCCGGGACACGACAATTTGGGTTTTTTGGATGGTGTCTAGGCTACGTTTAGATTGTTGGTACTGCCAGTTGTCTCACGGGGGAGGTTTCGAACCCAGGCCGATGCAATTACATGGAGGGGAATGGGGGGGAGGTTGTGCGGGAGATACCAACAACCCTACTGTGCTCGAAAAAGGAAGCGAACAACAATGTAATGTTTACTGAGCGTTTCGTCTCTTTACTCTGCGTCGACGGTCACGAGGGAAGGTTCCTTGCTCCAAGAATATGAGATCTCTTGAGCAACGGAAGTGGACTCCATTTCGTCGATAAGACGGTGATTCTCATCTTGGGCATGAATGAACCAGTTGAGAAGTAATGACTTGGTGCTTTGAAGCTGTTCTTTAGTATCCAGTCCAAAAATATCCAAAGAGCCGAAAACAATCATGTCAATGATACCGAAAAACAAAATGTCAAAATATTCAATAATCGGGATATCAACCTTCAAAGAATCCTCAAACCCAAGATGAGTTCCTTTTATCAGCTCAGCCCAACCAGTCACAGCCTCTCTGATGAACACGGAGAGAATTTGTTCCATTTCACACGAACATACGATGTAATCCTTCTTTCCATGCAATAGCATAAGGTTAACAGCCATTACTTCTGCCAGTTTTGACATACGCTCAAGGCCATCTTTAGCTTTCAGAGAAACGGTTTGATTCAGCTCTGTGATTACTGAGTCGTACGCATCAGGAGCCATGAGTGCTACGGATCGAATATTGGTGCCGACTCGTCCGGCGAATGACAGCATCATGGCGCCGCCCATGGAGTGTCCCAACAGGTGAATGGCTGACGTATACTCCTCAGCAACCTGGAGGGATCGGGCCGAGTCGATTAGCAGCGCAGTTTGCAGTTTCGCCGGGGGAGAAGCGAAACATGATAATGTCTCAATCTTCGTGAAAAGTATGGAGAAAATCCAAGTACGCGGTGCTACAATTACATAACCTTGCGCAGCAAGTAGACGCAGCAGTGAAGAGTAGTTACGCGGGCGCTGGGAGAAACCATGAGCAAAGACTATGAAAGTTGTGGTAGAAAGATCAGGGTTTGACAGTACGTCTTCACGACCGTATACGGCGGCATATGACGTTCGCTTTGTGGAGACAGGCAGATAGGCAACATCGCCATACGGAAGAGTGAGAGTGCCTTGTTGAATAACTGTTTTGTTCGAGGTTTGGGAGGTTGCTAGATACCCGGTCGTGGAGTCGATTTCGACATATTTTACGTCAGTGAGACGAGAGGGAAAGGAAGGTTTTTTGGGGGTGGGATTTGAGTTTTTGGAGGAGTTGGAAGCGGATGCATGCAATACACAGTGACGTGTTGGATGATGTAGCGTGTGACGAGGAAGCCTGTGTGCCAGCGACGGCGGAGAGCGTTGAGTGAAGGGCGAAAGCGGGACTGAAGAAACAAACGCTGGATGCCCCATGTCGAAATTGGTTGACGCAGAGAAGAGTACGAGGAACATTGAGGTCGTGACAAAAGAACGGGAATAGAAGAGTTGAAGAAGAAGCGGTTTAGGAGAGGGAAAGAAAACTAAAATTGCGCGAGAGCGACCAAACTGAGCCTGTGGCGCTTGAGGCAGACGTTTATGTCAGCAGCTGCGTACGTCAGCAGTTGCGTACGTCAGCAGTAGTTTTAAACTTTCAGATTAATTTTCGTTGCGAGCGGGATGACGTGCGTCACCACGCTCGTTTGAGTGAGCTCACGTGAAGAGTGGCCCCCGAGTAATTGATTCACCGCAAGACATGCATGCCAAGCGCTCGACGCCTTTGCGAAAGATATTTTTTTCTTTGCGCGTTCTTTTTTATGTAGCCAGGTATTCTAGGGTTTGATTGCTGGCTAGTAAGGGTTACTGCCTGGCTTTGAGGGAGAGATGAAGGGGGGAGAGGTTGTCCCCCGAGGCGAAGCCGATGGAAGAAAACATTCCCGGGTGCTCAAATATCTGCCTCACAGCCAGATGATAACACGTTTGTCGCTGAGAGTGTCGACGGCGAACATGGTAGTATTCCCTCAGCTTGGCGTGGGCTTCTCTAGGTATTCTGTTATTAATTTTGCGTTCGAGTGACACCACAACGCACGAGGGTTGTGGATATAACTCTTTTCGAACGCTGATTGGCCATTGAATATATCACAACCACTTGTGAATTTCACCATGCACTGAGATTTATTCTTCTTCTTAATGTTCGCTGATATGTAGCATGAATCGTCTGCGACATTCGTCCCTTTTTCATCAATATTTGAAGTATGCTGGTAGCCGGCTACTAAGAGTGTGATACAGTATCCAAGGACCGTTGAGATATCGGCACACAACGTTGAGAGGAGCAGAAGCTGTGATTTTGATCTGGTTTCTCAAATCAAAACGCCCCTCACCGCATAAGAACAAGTGAAGAATGGAAAGTAAAGCATAAAAGCTGATTTGGCATGGAGGTAAGAAGCAACGTAAGCACAAATGCTTTTTTATCAGAGCTTCGGCTGAGCGTTCTGCCACCAGTGTGTAGTTTCGTTTTTGACAAGTAGCACGTTGGAAGGAGGGGAAGAAGGCGTGACATAAAGGCATGGTCGTTTAGTAGCCATTGTACTGTAGGAGACGCCTGATTCACCATAGCGATTGAAAGAGCGTAGGCGTAGAAACCTGCTTGCGTTGGCTGCTGTAAGAGTTGTCATACACAGGCAGGATTTGAAACAATCATGACCACACTAGAAAAAGCACTATGTGAGTCCTGGAAGCAATTGCGCTCGCTCTGCCTCCTTTCTGGCCTGACGACCCTTGAGATACACCATCACGGTGAAGATAACCACGCCGGTTTCCGTTCCAAGCAAATCGTGAGCAACGTGAAATACGGCATTTGAAATCTTGTGCGGGTCGGTGTACGGGTCACCTCCGTACTTTTGTAGCAAGAACACAAAGAACAAGTTAACGCCAACGGAGAAGAAAGGGAACCATAAGACACGCCAGCTGCCCAGTAGTTTGTATCCTCGATATGTGAGAACAGCAAAGATAAACGTCAGCGCTATGTAAATGGGAGTTTTGTAGCTGCTATTCCCATTGGCACTGCCCGCGGGATACACAAGACACACAATGAACAAAGACAGGGCAAACAGAACGTTCAATAAAGTATCCGTGGAAGTGTGCGACTCTACAAGCCCGTCGCTCCAAAGAGCAAACGCAGAAAGTAGAAAGAAGTAAAACATGAAGTTCAACATTGTGAATTCATCCACATAGTACCAACACTGAGTGACATGCCATCCAATCTCCGAAGCAATCGCCACCATAATGAACGCAAGCCCCAGTTGTGACGCGAAGATTGACGATTGTGGTAAATTCAACGCCGATAACGAGGTGTAGAACACTTTCATGGCCAGCGGAATCAACACGAAAATAAGAATATGCGTGGCAACCAAACCAAACTTCAAGACACCGCCGATGCACTCGCGATCCGATAGAGAGTAGCCATCGGGTGGAGGGCTGAACGTTGGAAGCGTGCTCAAAGAGTACCCCAGTCCGATGAAGGCAATCACGAGGAATGAGAGCACGTTTACTAGGCGAGAGTCAACCACTTTTTTCTCGGATGGGCGGTCCATGGCGGGCATGCTGAGCGGGAGAGCAGGAGTGGGTGGGAAGATGGAGGCAAGGAAGAACGGGGTAGCCAGTCAGGCACTTGGGCGTGGGGCAACCTAGGGGGATAGCGTGAGCTATTGCAGAGATGCGAGTTCATATGATGAATCTTTTTAAACCAGCAATCTGGCGGAGATTTGTGCAACGTCGCCAAGGCGTATGGGTAAATAAAGCTCCCACTGTTGTAGTTGGCCCTCCTACGTGAACGTGGGAGCTCAGCGAGATCACTGCGACCCTAAAGGGCCTACAATAAACAGGGGGAGGAAGGAGAGAGAACGATCTCCCGCACTGTGTCCCCTTTTTCAGTCCTCTTGCGAACGGCGACTGCCCGAGCAATGAACCACCTTACACCACCCACAGCCCCCACACGGTGGCAACGTGGCTTAGCAAAAGGGGAGCATGTGGTACTTGTCAGATCGCACAACAGATCACGATCAGATCAAGACAAACGTGGTGAAAGTACAAGGCGACCCATCGGTCTCATCGGTCATGGGCCACCTGCGCACCTGAAGAATGTTCACCCTCCCGAGTCTCTACCTCCTACGACACCGCATTTCTCGAACGCCGAACAAAACCACCCCCACGACGACTTCTGAACACACTTTACACCAAATACGCCATCAAAATCAAATAAACTACTTTATCTCAGAACTCTATCGCAACACACAATATTAACAGAAAAACCCATACTTCTTGCTTTTTCAATGTACGTAGAAGATGTCTTTTCTTTCTGCTGTGCGTTGTGACGTTTTGCCAAAGCCGTACGGCTAAAATATGAATTTCGATGACACAATGACATTGACACGGCCTATGCAATGATACCGAGCCAAGCACACGTACATAATTCCAAAAAAGATAGAGATGAAAGCTGTACAGAAAGAATCGGTTTACTTCAATCTGTAAGTTTTATCTTCGAATTTTCCATCATACTCCGATTCGAAGAGATGCTTTAATCTGTCCCAACCTAGTTCTTCATCCTGTTGAACTCGACGCTGTGCAAAAGTTCACATCACAATCCGTGCCGCGTTTCCCGTAACACACTGTGAAACCACGAACAAGAAACATCTACGGTTTTGAAAACTCTTTTCGTGACCTCTCTCTTCTTTCATGAATCGCGTAGAACAAAACCTAGTCGGAACCAAAATACGTCCATCGGACTCCGATGAAAAATAAATTCCGTTCCGAGTCATTAAGATCTGCCTTCATCCGCGATGCAATCCATGTCTTGCAACGCTGCCGCGCAGGATTTGCACTCTGGATTCGTAATCCCAGCTTTGCGAAAATCTACAAAACCCTTGGCGTCAAGAAATAACCCCACAATCTGGGAACTTGCTCGTCGACGTAGTGCGCGAGCAACTCGCTCTAGTCGTTCCAGTGTCTAAAACACGAAGGCTACCTCCAAGTCAGCACAAAAGATTCTTCTCCAATTTTTTCGTAATCACTCAAACCGAGACAACATTCGACTTACAAAAAAAAACACTGCGTAAAATCTTTCAATGTGACCCAAACGCTCTCACGAAAGATCTGATTTACGACCAGTCAGACTCGCTACCAAATGTTCTAGATTTATGTGATACCATCGCAAATCAAAAAATTGCCAGCAAATCTCACGAGTTTCTCTCTCCTGCTGATGCATTGAACAGGATTACCGCTACTTGTTCTGCAAAGCCAAAAGAAAAAACGACACAAAGTAGTTTTGTATCCTCCCCTTTAAAAGTTAGCACAGCGACAAAGCTTCGAGAATGAACGAAAAAGTCGGGGTAAAAGCCAGAAGCATACCAGCAAAAAAGCACAGAGAGTGGATCGAAATGGTTAGAGCACAGTGTATCCGTGCAAAGGGGGGTAGTCAGCCAAGCTAGCAGGGAGAAAGGAAAAGAACGTCACGCAAAGGAGCCAACGGAGCCTAGAGAACGAGAGTGAAAGAAAATGGTAACCACCCTGTACGGGGGCAAGAATACGTTAAGTAATAAATAAAAGACGCCAACGGCGGAATTATTTATTTAAAAGACGCGGGTTAGATATGTCTACCGTAAATAACGCGGCAACAATCTTCAAAGAAAGTCGTAGCACGCAAAAGCGGGAAAAAAATAAAGCCGCAAGAACTCGGTTGCAAAAGTTGTACTAAGCGGCAAGCCGAGATTTCCGAGCTACTACACAGTGCAGATTACCATACTAAACATTCTTTATCGATAACAACAACGCTAGCGAACACGAAGATGGTGGTAAGTTGGTTGTTGGTTGGCCTCTGCCTTTTTCACCCGAAGCCAAGCGCTTTTTATTGTGCAAATATGCAAGGGAGCTATCCTACCGTTGTGAGACATAATGGTATGAGACGTAAAATTGGATAGTATATAACAGTCCAGATGCAATTAGAGCAATGAAAGGGTATCGATGCTGCAACGTCGCTTGTATTTACACAGAACCCAATTGAACGCGTACTCCGCCGTGAGTGCAAGGACATTGTCAGCTTCAGGGATTGCATCCGGTCGAAAGGGCACAAGGAAGACTGAAAGGCAGAGTCCTAAAGAGTAAACCAGAACGACGCAGAGAGGCGACAGCAAGCCCTCAGCGGAGCAGGCGATCTTGTCCTGATTCAAAGTTGCCCTTCATAGTCCATCTCACAGAATATCCTACGTACTCAATGAGCGATAACTCACAGCGTCTCTCAACTGTAATGTATACACTGTGGTGTTTCACAAGATAATTATTCTAAAACTAACGAATTAAGTATTTGGTGGGCAAAGTGTGTGGGTGTACAGTAGTACAGTGCTAATAAATTAATCCTAATTTCCAATCTTTCCATGAAGTATTCTTCTCAGAAACTCTCGTTACCGAGTACAGTACCAAGAATAGCTTATGAATGCTATTTATTGACTTTGATACGTTTCGATCATTCGATTCAACATGCATCTCAAATGCAACAACTCCGCCAGTTTCAGAAGCTTGACACGATAAAAGCGTACGCGAGACCGACGAGAAAAGCCCAGCATGAACAAAGTGTTCTAGTATTTACCGATGCTTCACGTACAGAGGTAGTCGGACCATTTGAAGTCCTCACTGGGTTGTTTGTTAATTGATGAGATGGAGAACGACGAGATCTACCACGGCCTGTTTTAATGTCTCACAAGACCAAGCGACCGGTAAAGAGTGTACCTGTTGCTGAAATTCTTGCCTCATCGGAAAATATTAATGAAGGCAAGATGATTGCGAAAGTTTACACGGAACTACTGGAGGTAGATATTAAGCTGCGACTAGCTGTTTACCCTGAAGATCTCTTCACCTCTATATTGACACAAAGAAACTCGATAGACAAGTCAATTCGCATTTCTGTCTCTTTCATTCGCTTTAAAGTTTAGACTGTTGCTGTCGACAAGATTTAATGGATTCTAGGTCATGGGAAACTTTCAGATCCGATCACCAAGAAAAACAGCAGCCTGACTGACGCGCTGCAATTAACTGTCTGCAGGGGAAAGACTTTGCTTTAAGTTTGAAGAGATAAGCGAAACGAAGCTCTCCGAAAAGAACTTCGGCTAAAAGGGGAGTGGTATGAATGATCGCTGATCACCGTTGATTTCATCTCTTGTGTGCGACTTCGACGACCGCTTAGCCTTCTGTATTTTCGCCAGGAAATGAATTGCGTGGCGTCCGTTTACTGTATTACATACCTTGTTCTACGGCACCTCAAGGCATCTGCCTGGTACTGCACTTGACCGGTTCGACTCCGCAATTCGACGTAGCTCAGATTAATACTAAACGTAGAAATGGATTTCTTTTTACTAAATCTGACTGAAAAAGGTTACAAAAATTTTGAGACAGTAGTTTGTTATGGAGAAGTTGATTATTTCTATCGAAGTTCGATACAATGAAAGAATTCGAGGTTTGGTTTCTTCTTTTATAGCAATTTGGGATTCCTATCCCACCCACATTGAAAGCAAGAAGTATCTGGTCGTTCTTGCTGTTAGATAAGAGGGGATCTGAGCTTCTGTTGACACGCTTATGAAGGTTTTTACCACCCTACTCTCTTCAAGCCATAAATATCTTTGGCTCTGCTACAACCCTGTAGCGAAAAATAAGATAAATTCATCTCTCTTTGTGTTTTTTTGACTATTTTTTCTACTGCATTGGTATCCTCTTTAAGGCAATCATAATTATTTTAAGATACTTAAAAGTATCGATGTTAGAAACATACTTTTATTTAAAAAAATCCTAAACCCCCAAGCCCCAAACCTGTTGTCCAATTTTCAATTTTCTGGTAGGGTATTCGAACTTTCACATTAAGTTTCCAGCGAACTACGTAATTCTTTCATTCTCGTGGAAGACAAAATTTTTTTTTAATGCAAAGTCATTCAGATATCTATCCCATATGCGCCGAATTAAAAGGCTAGATATATTTTTTATGTGGGTTTAAAAATTGACTAATCTGCTCTATGGCATGCATTAATAACAAATTTTTGTTAGAATCAAATCATCAAGGTTGAAGAAATTTTAGACCTCTCAATTTCTTTATCAAGCATTTCCCGGAGCTCCTTTGCTTGCGAAGCGCAACCGCACTGCGTCGCCGCTCTCCGATCGCATCTTGGTCATGCACCTCTTTTGATGTGGGTTTTGCAACGAGTTCTTTTTGTTTTGACTCCCTTCTACCAAGAAGAAACAATCATGAGGAAAGTCTTTTCAAACTGCGGACAATGATCTTCTTCACGATGTCTTTCTATCGAGAGCGAAGAAACGTTTTTATTCCTTCCTACCGTCTTCGTTCACGCCATTGAATGCACGCTGCTCTGTGCCATTTCATGGGTATGGGAGATTTTGGCGGAGCTGCAAGGTGGTCATCAAGTATCATCAACCACCACACGATGAAGCCGCCAATGTGCATCCAAACAAAAACTGCTTCTGATTTTGTACGAGATTCGAGGAATACAGTATTTAAAACATCTCATCGAAACGTTGTTTCAATTCTTTTCCCATTGCCAAAGCTCCTGCAATGTCATAAGTGTTGTGTGAACGGCAACTGTGTGACCTCTTGCGCAATATCTTGTACAATCAAGATAGCTGAATAGCGCAGGAGGGGAGCTGTTTGCTGTAGACGTAGATAGCAACAGCTGGATTGGGGGCGAGGCGTCTCTTCGCCAAGCAAAGAAGCTCTTCTCTACGAGAAGCTTCAAAACCCAATATCTGCTGTGCTGCCCTCTTCGAGATGGAAGAGGGCTGCATACAGAGCGGGGATTTCATTGCGGAGATGCGCGCGCGTCGGCGAGCAGCGCTGGCGCAAGCAGTGCAAATCTGCCTAATGCTGTAGCACCTAATTTGAAATTATTTCAAATTGCTACGCACGATTCGACGGCGCTGAGTTGCCATATAATTGACAATAAGAGCGAGTAAGGTTTCCCAGAGTGGTGAATTCGAGGGCACGGTGGCCATCGTCCCTCTCGAGCGCTCAAACGTCTATTGAAAAAGGCTCATAAACGAATGACAGCCGGTCAACCGGGCTTTATAAAAACGCCTCCAGAAAGAACATTTTGTATGGGTTATTGGCTGTCTGTGAGGGAGAGATTTGTGCCCTCGTGGAAAAAAGAAATCCCTCGGGCACAAATCTCTCCCTCACAGACAGCCAATAACGCGTTTGTCGCTCGATGTTTCGAGAGGGAATATCGTAGTTTTCCCTTGACTCCGCGAATGAGTTTCATACAGAATTATGGGGTCGTTTGTGATACACGACCCCATACAACTGATCCTGTGTGATTGTGATTGTGATTGTATTATACAGTAGAAAATAACACAGCACAATCACATCAATGTAAATGATGGAGTACAGTGTTCTGTGGGCACGCTATGGATGAGCTTGAGCGTCGCTTTGTGTCTCAGATTGACACAGTGAGCGGTGGAACAGTAGTGAATTTCACCTTCAACTACTAAAATAGCGAGCGCCGTGGGCCTCAATAGTAAACCAAATTCGCGCCTCGTGATAGTTGACGAGGGAGAGTATCGTAGTTTTCCCTCACTTTGGGGAAAACTACGATATTCTCCCTCGAAACCGGGCGACAAGTCATAATGTTTGCTTCATCCTGTCATATGTATGGGTTATTGCCTGGTTGTGAGAGAGAGATTTGAGTCCGAGGGATTTTTTTTTTCCCGAGGCAAAGCCGAGAGGAAAAAAGTCCCAAGGACTCAAATCTTTCCCTCACAAACAGACAATAACACGTTTATCGCTCGATGCTTCGAGAGAGAATATCGTATTCTACCCTTAGCTTGGCGTGGGCTTTCATATCTACCCTTTGAAGGGTATGCACATTTTTGACAGGTGCTTTACTGAATTGAAAGCAAGATAGCGCACGTCATTCGTAAACTGAACTCGTTTCTGATTGCACTGAGACGAGCAAAAATAGCGATATTTTCCCTGAACTGAGGGAGAACTACGGAGTTCTCCCTCGAAGCCGAGCGACAAGTCATAATGTTTGCTTCATCCTGTCATATGTATACGTTATTCACCCTTAGAGATCGGGAGATAACATTTTTGACTCCCACCGAGGGTCAGACGTGCAGATATCATGTATCTGCCCCTACGCAAGTGAAGATACCTGATATCTTCACCCTCAAGCTGGAGACAAGTAATTGATATCTGCACTCTCTCGCGACAAAAAGCGTTAATCGCCAACAATTCTCCTGTTAGGCTGTATCATGGGCACGGCGCCTGAGGCCACCACTTGCATTTTCCGTGCTACGATAAGGACAGAGCTCGTTGATGCAATATTCACGAGGTCAAATGTATCAAAGTTTATCCGAATTTGGTCGGAACGAAAAATACTGCGATTGCCAAGAGACAGTCGAGGTCAATTCAAGGTGTATAAATTGTCTCTTGCCGAACGTTTCCAACCGCTGTCAACAATTCCTTCATGCTTAACTTCTCTTGAAGTTTACTTGAAGAGGTTCAATAGCGTTTTAGGGTAATTTGTCTGTGGACCGTAGGACACGGAGAGAAAAGTCAAGATGACAATTGAACAAGAACAACCGATTTTCACTCCTGACGCACAGGCAGTGTTCATGAAGGCGTTGGGTATGGATCTTGCTCGTGGTGCTAAGAAGTTCGAGATGGACAAGGACGAGTCCGCAATGAACCCGATTGAGGCAACTGACAGTATTCGCACTGCTTTGGATAATGCTGGAGTGAGCCAAGAATACATTGATGCCGTTGTGGAGCTGAAGAACGATCCTGATGTGCAGAAAGCTGTTTCCATTTTCTCCAAGGCGTTAGACGGGGAAGAAGATATTCTCCAGCTCAATGACATGGTTCCGAGGGCTGAGAACTCGAAGTCGAGTGGGTTCATTGCATTTGTGGATGATCCTGGTATGAATGGTGCTGTGTTGAAAAGAACTATTGACGAGAACGGGGAAACGGATATGGTTCGTTACAGCAACTACATGTCTGGTGCTGGTACATCCGTTGGTGGCTTCCTGGCAGACCTTCCTGGTACCGTGTCAGACTTACAGCAGTCTATTGCCGGAACAGCTCTTTTTCGATACACCAAGCTTGAGGGACAACTTAAGAAGTATAGCCATGATCTTTCAAAGGTCATCGAGGAGAATGATAAATTCACGAAACAGTTTCTCATTGATCCGGAAGAAGCTTTCCGTAAGCGAAAGCCATATTACGTTAATCTGGGCGAAGTTCGAGGAGATCCCTCAGTGGGATTTGTGAAGGTTGAAGCGGAAAGTACCAAGACGAAGTTGCTGAGGGAAACATTCAAGGCCAACGTCGCCGTGGAGCAAGCTAAGATTAAAAATCGGGGGAAGCTCAAGGCCCAGAAGATATTAGGTAAGGTGGGCACAGGAATTGGAGTTGCCACTACTGGTTTCGGTCTGGTACAGGGTGGTGTTGATATAGCGGCCGGAGATCAAATGATTCAAAACGCGGAACGACAACTAAAGAACAAGGAAATAACACAGGACGAATACAACAGGACAATGCGTGACGCTCGTTTGCGCATAGCGCAAGGCAGCTTTGGAGTCGGAGATGGACTCAATAACGTGCGAGCATTGGTGGTTGATAAGCTTGGAGATAAGGTGAAGACATTTTCCAAAGGAGCGAAAATGGGACTTCGTTTTGCCTCTGCTGTTGGAGGTGCATTTGCCATTGGGATGGGCGTCACATCGATTGCAAAGAATGCTATAGCCGCTCACGATGCGTCCGAATCAGGAAATATTGGAAAAGCTGCTATGTACGGAATCATGGCCGCGTTAGACTGCGTCTCAGTTATTCTGGATGGAGCTAGTATGGTTCTCGACTTTGTTCCCGTTATCGGACAGGCGATATCTTTTGTCGTGGACGTTGTCAATACCATTGTTAATATTGTGAATATGGTCATTGGGTTCTTTGCTGATATGGTGGATACACGAACCCCAGAAGCTAAGCTTCGTGAAGCCTTTAATGCACACATAGAATCGGCGGAATTTCAGAGCTTCCTTGAGAATCAGGAAAAAATTTACAGCGACCTTGGTTACGATGTTTTACAATTCATAGTCGACGCAAAGACTCTAGGGCTCGAGGAAGAAGGAACCGACCCCAAAGATATGTTCGAATCACTTATGCGAGGTTTGAATGACGAGGCCAAAAAAGATCTGGAAAGCAACAACTTAAGGATGGCGATCTTGGACAGGTCAGAGAGCGCTCGTGTACTGCATGGGAGATCGAAGGACGACTTGATTCGGGGAGGAACAGGAAATGACACTTTGTATGGCCATGCCGGAGACGATATTCTCTTTGGAGAAACCGGAGATGATACTATCTATGGAGGTCCAGGCAATGACTTCTTATCTGGCGGCGTTGGTAAGAACTTTTTGTATGGAGGTATTGGAGATGATTTCATATCTTTCAAACCAGGGATCGACGTAGTCGCCTCCGGTGGAGCTGGGATTGATTCTATTAAGCTAGTAGCAAATTTCTTTGTGCAAAGTTCTCGTCAAGTTTCGAAGGGTTTGCTCCTTCCCCCCTCTGGTCGTAACCGTGTCTTCGTCGATCTTTCTCTGCAATCGCAAGAGGGAGGGGGACATGCGGGCATTGCATTGGGGGCTTTAATCCGTGGGCTGGATATGTTAGAAAACAAGATGCACAAGTCGGCATTTGCGTCTGGGTCCCAGCTCAAAAAGGATGTCCTTCAACTCTTCGAAGGAAGCACCAAGACTGTGGCTCAAAATACTATCAACGACAAGTATCTGTGGCTTCTTGCCTGGGATAGTGGTTCAGCCTACCTGACAGATGGGAAGTACGTATATCGCTGTGATCCTGAGGAAGCCGGTAATCGAGTAATCACCGAAGTGACTCTCAGCATTGACCCATCCGAAGCCGTGTACGACGAAGATAACAATTGCATGAAGTACAACACCAAGCAATTGTCTGCAGCTTTAGGTTTTGCATATTGGACTTCCAGCTCGGTGTCTGGAATCGAAAACGTTATATTAGACGATGAAATAGAAGCGACTGGACAATCGAATATGCATGCTAATGTTATTGGCGATGAAAGTGTACGGATGATTGATTTGAAAGGTGGGGATAATGAATATGTTTACACAGGAGATGGTAACACGGTTGTCATGTTCACGGTGGGTTATACTCCTCGGGCCAATATAATGAAGTATATTGTTGGTGGGTCGGGAAATAACGTTCTGGTCATTCACGGCAAAAACATCGAAGTCAACCGAGGGTCAAGTCGAAGTTGCAGAATGAATCAGGTTGTCCTGCTAGACCACAACATCAATGTGGTGGAAGCAAGCCATAATAGAAATACATGCAACACAGGCGTCTGGGAGGATAGACAATTTGGGAAAGTGGATCGGGCTGTGTTCATCAAGAACATGCAAACTATTCAGCTGTCTTCTACCTCCAATGTCACTCATGCATTTTATGTGGATGCTGTTAATCTTTCGGATGGGCACAGGTTCATTGTGGATAGCTGCGCTCCCTGCAATCTAATGGGCACCCAGGGCGATGACTTTGTCTCTATGAAGCGGGTGGCGACGGGAAAGCTCGATGGGCACATGGGTCGGAACGTTTTATCACTGGAAGAATCTGAGATCACAACCCCCATTGCCATCGACCTTGGCTCGAAGGCGAACCCTGTCGGCTCAGTAACAGGAGAATCGATCCATGTTTATCTGTATCGATTCCACTCAATTCAAGGGCATTCGTTTGTCTCTAGTATCATAGGTCACGACGTGGAAGACAACCTTCTTGTGGCGAACGGTGGTGAATGTACGATCGAGGCACGTGGAGGGAACAATACAATGATCGCCAAGCGTGGGCGTCATACGTTGATTGGTGGTTCCGGCCAAGACGGTTATGAGTTTTATTCTCCTAATCCTCCGGAGTTCGTTGTAGTGTCTATCTCCAAGACAAAAGAAGGGGAGATTGATGCCTCTGCTAGAGATGGATTGTGGACAAGCAACAGACTCTCGATCGACGTTTTGGGATCGGAAAGCCAACATCTCTCTATCATCAGCAATTCCTTGATGGTTGTCGACGGCTCGGGTAACACGATGTCAAATGACTTGGTTGAGTGTGAGAACGGGAAAATAGTGTTTGCACCGAGCAACGCTTTCAACAATTTGGCAACCGGTAGTTCCACTACGATTCGAATTAAGTACACAACCGAAGGATCGCTTGCGAGAGTTAGAGAAGTGAATCAAGGGAATCGCCTTAAGCTTCACTCCGTTACAGAAAAGTCGAAGCTGAAGGTACGCATTGATGCCGAAAAGAATTTGGAATTCACCACAAGTTCAGGAAGAACAATCTTCAAGGACCTCGTGTGGGGTGACATGTATCGAGCGCGTGTGACAAATCTTGAAGTTTTGGCATCTGACTTCTCCAAAAGGTTTCCTGTGATTCAGATGAGTGATACCGATGAGGCAAAGGCGATGCTTGAGAAAGACGTCTACGACTTTATCACAGGTGGCTTGTCACACCTGAAGAACGCATCAACCGACACTGTTGATGGCAGAAAGTGTCAGAACCCGACAGTGTTTGACAGTATGTTGGATACGAAAGATACCGAGGCGACAGAGATTATCCTAGGCACGGGGAAAAACGTTCTCTTGGGAAGACGACGGAATGTTTCTTATAGAGCTGAGAACGGGGATAATATCATAGATTTATCCTATCTTGGTTCTGCGAGCAATGGAACAATGAACAGAACTTTTGTCGAAGCTTCAGAGGGCACCGTAGTCGTTGTGGTATCTGTGGATAGTATCGGCTCCAATCCTGTCGCGATTCAATTCACGAAATCAGGAATACGTGAAGGTTCAGAAGGAAAGAAGAGTTTAGTTATAAAAGGAACGCTGCCTTCCACTGTAAGAGCCGTGGGGTGGACTCAACAACCAGATATGAAGTGGGCAGTAGTTGACACTTCGATACCTAATCAGGAGAAGACAATTGTCGTAATGGACCAGTACCCTGATTTCATGATGTTCAGCAACTCGATTGAAGGTGAAGAGGTGAACGTTGTCGTGGATGATGTGAATCATTTCTGGTCAACAAAGCTGGAAAGTGGGACTTATGCTTCTCGGCGATTGTATAACTCAAAATATGAGCAGCAACTTGATTTATCTGCTCTGCCGATTCCATACAACTTCTCGTTGCGCTTAATTCCTGGCCAGACTTGGTTGGAATTGGCCTTATTTAACGAAGCTGTTGAGCTTTACAAATTCTCTTGTGAATTTCATTCAGAAACCAGCATTGATGCAGTCAAAATTGCGCAACGTATCTGGGGGCAATTTTCGAGGGGGATAAAACTCAAGGAGGAAACGCTTATGGCCCCGGGAATTCGTCGCTTGGTTATGGACTGTTTTGCAGAGAAACGGTTCATGATCATCGGCGCAAGTGGCTTTGATCGAGTAATAAATGCTTCAGATGTTTCAGCAGACTATCGGGTGGCTGACGGAAATGCACTCATATTCGCGGACGATGAAGGTGGGCGCATCACCGGCGGGCGTGGCAACAACATTATCAAGGTGAACGATTCCAATATGACTATTGGCGTTGGCGAATGTGCTGATGATGGGCGGAGCATTGTCGAAATCGGAAGAGGCGTGACGGAAACTATGCTGACTCTGTCCGCCAACACCTACCTCATATTCAACGGCTGGTCTACAAATTACCTCCGCCAGTCTTTCCGCACGCAAAGTGCAAGCGGTGGAAGCCTCTCTTCTTCTTTCAGTGAAACAGATCCTTTCGTCATTTTGAAAGATGGAATTGTTGTTGCTCGACTGAATCGAGCGCCATCCTACATATTATTCCGCGATGCTGATCAGATTGGAGTGGTAGACGATGTGCTTCTTTTTTGCCGCGAATCTGGTCGATGGGTGGCCAACTTGGTCATTAACTCCAACAGTGGTCGAGTATCTCTTAATGTGCCGGATGTTGACGAAATCACATTCAATGTGGGTGCGAAAGGACGAAACGTTTGGCTCTTTTCTTACGACGAAAGGATGCGTACTCCCTTAACAAACATTGCTGAATATAGCATTGGTACAATATTCGCCGTGAACTCGAGATCCGACTTTTCTATCCCTCACGCTGCGACATTCGTTGCAACGTACATGCCAGGGGGTATCCGCTTCCATGACAAGCATGTGATATCACGCGACCTTGAATCGTATCTGCGAGAAGCTATGGCAAGGAGAACATCGTTTTCGGCCATTACCTATGCACAAGCAAATGCTGGCGAATTGGGCTTCACGTTTGAAGATGTCAGAAAGAACTTAGACCCACACAAGCACCTGTATGAAGTTGTTGATGCAACTTTGAGTACGTTATTTGTCAGCAATATTGATCCGGCTGGGAAAATTGTCGGATTAGAACCTGAGGAAACCGAGGAAGTTAAGGAATCAGCCGAAGTGCGGGAAGGAAGAAACTCCTCTTCGCCTATTATCATTTCGCAGGCAACATACCCTTCCTTTTTGCCAGAGCTAAAGAAAATTCCTGAAAAGAAGATGGCTGTGACATGGAAGGGATACACGTACTACGCATTCGAACCTATTGACGCCACCGAGACGGAAGTTTTTCTGGTGGAGTGGAACGGAAGGGAATGGTGTCGCACATTTACTGGATCATACAAGCAGACGTTTACAGGTATGTCTAAGTCGACTTATTGGCGTACGCACGAACCAGGAATCAACGTCAATGCGGAATGGGCTCCCCATGGACCTCTGTTCTTACTCAACCAGAAATTGTGGCTGATGAGTGTGGAGGAAGGAAGAAATTCGCCTTTGCCCCTTATTGTTTGCCGTGCATCCTATCCAGAGTCGCTACCAGATGCTTCATTGCAAATCCCACAAACAAGAATGGCCGTGACGTGGCATGGAGTGACGTACTTTCCATTTCGCTCGACGACCAATGAGACAGAATTTTGTCTGGTGCAATGGGATGGGAGCAACTGGGGCAAGAGGATCCCTGTCACTGGGAAGGGACGCTTGTTAGACATTGCTAGGGGTTCTTCAGAAGCGATCCAGCTCACGTTTGAAATGAGGACTTTCTTGGTATCAAGTGATTCTCTCCGTGTCGAAGCGTAAAGATGTTGATGTATGCAGTTCAGAAAAAGAAGGGTCGGGACAAGAAGAAATAATGGTCACATCATATATAAACTGCCATTTAGAAAGGCTGTGGCGCGCATCGTTCTGAAAAAGAACGAGATAGTAAATGCCTCGGTTCGATGACCTAGTGGAAATGGCTGCGACTTTCTCTTTAACGGAGCCATCGCCGTCAATGAAATTAACCAACAGGCTCTTGTCGTTGTTAATGAAGCCGCCATGCTTTGAAGCGTGGAGACATTCGTGTGCGTAGCGTACTGTGAGAAAGTTCTGTTTGAAAGATAAAAACTAATTTGTAATACTTTTGTGGCAGTGTAGTGTAGAAAGCCTCGGTTTATAGCATTATCATGTCTCCAGGTTGTGAATCGGCTTCTCGGTGGTGTTGGTCGTCGTAGAACTTCCGATTCGCCACAGTGGAGGCCATAGGTCCCAAACCGTAGCAATGTTGGCTCGTTATACACGTGGGTGTTGGAACAGCATTGCTTGTTTATATACTTACCCTAATACTTTACACATATTTCGGCAGATTTAGGGAGATTTAGTAAAGTACTCAATACTATATAGTGCTCAGTCACCCCGCCGAGACACTAAGTATACTTCTTGGTTGTTGCTCTAGATTCGTTTGCCTTTGCAAGTACTCACACCTCCCAAAGAATAGTTTACGTGTCTATCTCTATTGCTTCATGAATCGTTCCAACGAGAGTGTTGATGGCTCGTCTTACACATCGTCTGTAAAATTCTCACCGACGTATTGGATTTCTTTTCCTCTTTTTCTTCTCTATTTTTTGTTTTATTCTACCCCACTCTCGTGATTCTCCTGATTTCGTTTCCTCCTTTTCAAGGTCGTAATTTTGTTGCTATGGTGGCTCTAAACTTCCGACACCTTTTCATTTCCAGCACCACTATAATAGACTCGTGACTTCAACAGAAGATATCTTACGCACGATTCATTGCTTTTACCGCTTTTTCTCTACTCTCCCTGCTTGTAGTAAAGTTGAGTTTCAGACTTACTTTTCGACTTCATCCTGTTCAGCTAGAGAGAGTCTTCTCGCTTATTCATCTTCTTAAGAAAAAGATCTGAAAATCATCCTTTTTTTCTTTGTCTCGTGTTTTCACTTCAAAGTGGTCTCCAAGATTAGAACCGTTTCCCTCTTTTCCCGTGGGAATGATTCTCTTTGGAGACGTTTTTTTAGTACTCTGGAATTCCTATATCTTTTTCCCCGGTCTGGAAGTTTCTACATAAACGCAGATACCGGTTAAGTCATTACCCAACAACCGTTGAAAGTTGAACCCGCAAGTACACTTATTTGCTCTTTTCAGACAGCAGAACCCTGATTTCTTCTAAAAATCTCACGTGCGCCTTCTACGTTTCGTTCTAACTGTTCGAAAATTCCGCACAGTGCGTCGAAGAACATACAAACTTTGTATGCTTCAACCAAAAGAGCTGATCCATCGGACGGTGTATTCAACGTGGACAGTAATGATCTTATTTGATTTCTTTTTCCTTGGAATGCGCACATCTTACAATGTTCGCTTTGAGGAGTTCAAAACGTTTTGTGGCAGGTGTAGTACCTCGTCGATGACGAAAATTTTCGAAGCCCTCCGTCTTTTAAGGGCGGATTTCAACACTCTGTTAGAATGCTCTGGTGGACCATATAAGTAAGTGGCTGTACCGCCAGTAGGCGTACCGAACGGCCGATGCAGTCGAAGGCTTTGACGGCCACCCGACCACGTGGCGCTGAGGCAAACCCCAACGGTAGGCTTTACAGTAGGGCCTGAAACCCGATGCACCTAAGTACCCGAGCTCAGCCGCCACCCTTGGCAAAAAAGGTAAGCCAACCTATCCCTTCACCTTCGTCGTCTGCGTTAATCATAGACTATACCGAACGGGTTTATTACAGGTTTCCGATTCGTATCTTCTCTGCGCACGCTCCTTACCATGCTTGGCGGCAGTGACCGCCCATTCTATCCACAGCCAACAGTAACGTCCGCATGCCGGCTTTGTACACTCAACTACGACGCTTTTAACTCGGTACAATCCTGCTTTTATAATTTATTATCTCATAGACCAGTACATTATGTCAAGGTCGTTGAAACACGATCCAATAGCGTAATATTTGGTGTTAAAGCATTGATTAAAACTCTGATGATAGATAAAAAAAGATCATGACCGAATCACTGCCGATTTGCATCAAGCAATGCACAGGAAGGTCAATGATTGTATTATACATAATAATAAGAACCATAACGACTATTTATCAAATTCAATGCACTCAATGGACCACTTTTAGATTTATCGCTTCGAGAAATCGGATCACAACGAGTTGGGGTTCTCTGAACTCATTGTCGGAGAATGGCTATCGCAGTCATCGCAGACGCCGGTCTGTTTTGGACGATCATCAGGTTAAAAAACGTGTGATTCGTCTTCGAGAGAAAGGAAAAAAGAATCTAGGCTTGCAGAACGTGAAGTTCACAAGACTGTGGTATCGAAAAGTTAGCTTCTATCTATATTATCAATTGTAAGATTCATCTTCGTAACGTACACCTGATGGTACGAGTTCAGTGAAAGTTTGCATCAAGAGAATGCATCTTTTATTCAGATACCAGATTGATGGTAAATTTTCTCGCCCACTTTGTGACAGAAGCCGAGATACTCGGCATCAATGAAGACTAGTGTTTATCGATTGCGATGCGTCTGCGGGATAAGACGACTACGCAGAGGCAGTCTGATCAAAATCAAGGAAAGAGCAGGCACCAAGTTCTCAGAGATGTTCATCTCTGAGGTTGCCCCCTTCCTCCAGACAGCTCTGTCTGGAGGTTGGCTTATTTATTGTGTTTCTGTGTTGCGCTATTACTCTTCTGTAGGCCATCCACGACTGCGAGGGTTGTGAGCGCGATTTCCCCTCTACTCTGAATTGGTAGTTCTTTTTCGGGTAACGCTGGGTTCCCGATGCAGGTGCGATGGTTTCACGAGATGCCAGAATAGTTGTAGTATCAACAGTGCCCCATAATCAGATAGGTTTGTCTGGTTATTGCAAGTCGATGTTACGTGCCATTCTGCGCTGCTTTTGGGTTCCGGACGATAGAAGCTCCTCAATATATTCCTTCACCAGCACCGGCACTTCATGCTTCAAAGATTCGATTGAGACCCAATCCGTTTCCTCGTTGCTAAAGCCTTTCCACTTCGCGAGTATCTGGTTCATACCAGCGCATCTTCGGATGTCCTGAAATTCTTCAATTGTGAGCAGCTCGTTTTGTTGATACGCTAAATGGTCCTTGACTTCCTGAGTGACTTCAAAATCCTTGTTACTGAAAAAATTCAGCCGGCGCCCGTGTACCCACTCGTTCTTTCCAGTCGACAAGTTTTCAACTTCGAAAACATAGTTGTCTCGGCAGAGCGTGACACGAAAAGGTCCGTACCACTTGAGATTAACTTTAAACCCAATGTGTTTCTGTAGAACACCGCGAAGTACGAATTCTCCTTTCGCAAAATTCGCCGGGCTTATGCCAGTCTTACTGTTGTGTGCGTCGACAGATGCCTTCCTCTGATTTCTAGCCCTCTCCTCGCAATCCCTATGCATCCTAGAGAGCAATTTTTGTAGCGTTTTCACCTCGATAACTGCCTTTCTACGTTCGCTTTCCATACACTTGACGTTCTCGACATGATGGTTTCTGACAATTACCGAAAGCGGAGAATCCCTTTGGAGGCCAGTGAAGACGGTCAGGGGACAATTTCCGTTCAGTCTACGTGTCGGTGAATTGTTCAGGGCATACTGTATGAGAGGTAGTACTGATGGCCAAGCTGTTAGCTGAAGTTGAAACTTGGACAATGTTGCCCGTGCAGTTCTCAAGAGTTCGCGGCAGACGACCTCCACGGATCCATTTCTCCACGGGCAGTACGGCAAAGTGAAATGGTGACGAGCCTTCAAACCGTCGGATATCTGTTTCACGAGTTGGTTCTCAAAGTGGCTTGCCTTGTCCGATACCCAGCACTTTGGCACGCCGAAAGATGCAAACCAGTCCATCAAAATAGCTGCTGCGGTTTCCGCGTCTGCTACAGCTGTGGCCTTAATCCATACGTATCCTGACAAGTCGTCCTTGACGATCAAAACATAAAGAAGATCGCCCTCTCCTTTCTTCATAAAACAGTAGTCGATATGAATCAGTTCGTCTGGTCTGCTAGCGTTCATGGTGTGTCCAAGAGGCCTGGGCACTGTAGAACCAGACTCGGTAGCAATGCAGTGAAAACAGGATCCAACAAATTGCTGAATATCTTCACGGAGTTTCTTCCACCAGAAGTGCTCAGATACGGATGCAACGGTTGCCTCGAATGCCCTATGTCCTCCTCTTCCTGTATGTGCAGCTATCAAAATTCGAAGACCAAGTTCATGATCGGTGTTCGGTATCCAGATTCGCCCCGAAGCCAGTCTCCGTGGGCGATTTTCCTTTGAAATCGTTTTCGGGGCTTTGGCAGCGTGGATTGTCTGCGACGAAATGATATCTTTCTCCGTAGGCCAGTCGAAGTCCTCGTTGATACTAGGACTGATTGGAGCAACCATTAGCGCGCTTATACCTCCTATTCTTGACGGGGCTACTGTTCTTGTAGGCTGAACGGCCCATCGGGTCAGCATGTCGGCCCATACGTTCTTCTTTCCTGAAACATGTTCGATCATGTACCTGAATGAGCTAAGTTTCAAAGCCCAACGCATGAGTTTGTTTGCTGTATGTCGCGCGATGCCAGGGTTCTGTCCGTACGGGTCGTAGATGTACACAAGATTGGCGTGGTCTGTGAATATTGAAGTAGTTCTTCTGGCAGTTAGGTAGTCCATTCGGTACATGGCCTCGACGATCGTGTATCCTTCTTTCTCTGGGACGCTCCATCTCTGGGAGGAACCTGTGAAAGCTCCAGACAAAAAACACATGGGTTCGTGCCTTTGATCTTCTATCGGTTTGCTGGCATCCTCTTCAGCCGATTGCGTCAGGATAGCCACCCAGTGCGAATCGGAAGCGTCTGTGAACAAACATGTCCTGTAGCCTTCTTTCGGGAGAGCGAGTTTGGTAGCGGCTGCCAGTTGAGCTTTTGCCGTATCGAATGCGACAGTGTGATCGGTCTCCCAAGATTCACTGATGCAAATCTTTTCTACTGCTTTCTTTGTTCGTTTGCCGGCCTTTTTGTACGCCCTTTTCAGTAAGTCTTGAAGTGGTTGGACTGTCTCGGAAAAATTGGGGATAGAGTTCCGCATCCAGATAGCGGCACACAAAAGCTGCTGTAGTTCGCTTGCCGTCTCTGGCCTCCGTATATTGAGGAAAGGCACAAGATTTCGTGGATCGAAACGAACCCCTTCTTCTGATAAGATCCTGCGACATAACTTCACTTCCTTGCAGAAAAAACAAGACTTAGCGGGGTTGACCTTCAAGCCTACTTCCTTACAGATAGTTAGGAAAGCTTCAATGTCCTCGAGCAGGTTTTCCTCGGATTTCGCGTACATCAGAAAATCATCTAACCACTGTATCATACGCTTCACCTTCTCAGCGAAGTGTTCACTGGTAACAAAGTGGAAATGATTCCCAGAGTCTGTTCCCCCTTGCAGTGTCCTCGTTGGGGCATAAACTCCGTCTGGGGTTTGAATTGCCATGATTTCCTGAGAGGCAGTATCGAGCGGTATTTTCCATCTCACCGAATATTTGAATTGCGAAACCTGCAGTTCTGAAGGCTCAGACCCAAGCATGAGTTCAAGTAAGAACACAGCGACACGGACTCGTGAAAATTCAACGGAATACTCATATATACGGATTTCGTTGGTTGCTAGTTGCTAACGGTATTGTTCATGTTGAACCCGGTACAACATTTTGGATACTGTTGAGTACCCTTACCGATAAATATTATCAGATATAGAGGATTCAGGTTGTTGCAACAGCTTTGAATTATCTCACGATGGTGGCCTCTACTCAAATTTCGGCCGTACAAATATTGGAACCAACCCATGTCGGTTAAGCAAACGAAGAACTCAAAACTTCGTCTGAAGATCGATGGAAAGCTGCGAAGGATCCAGAGAACCTGTTAGATGAGCTAGATTTTCCACATGTGTCGCAAAACTTTAAAACGGAGATCAGTTCAAATCTGAAAAAATATGCCTCCATGTGAAATGGAAAGTTAAGCAAGATCTCTGCTACCGAACATCATATTGATCTACTTCCAGGATCTCGACCTATCTTCCAACCACCCTTCAAAGCGGGACCTGGTACTCGTCATATCGAGGAGGAAAACGTCAGCAAGATGCTGGGAGAGGGAGTCATAGAAGCAGCTTAATCTGCTTCGGCCTTACCAGTTGGTTTGGTTGCAAAACATGATGATTTTTCAAGATTCCATATGAATTGTCGAAAATCGAACCCAATTGCAGGTCTGGATACGTACCCATTGCCCCAAATGTACTGATGTACTGACAGATTCGCAGAAACAAACTTGATCACGATGCTGGACGCCAACTCTGGCTATTAGCAGGTTCATGTAAGAAGAACGAAACAAGACTGCCTTTGCGTGTCACGCCGGTCTCTACCGTGTCCAAAACTTGCCATTTTGTTTATCAATGAACGAGCTCCTTCTCAACATACTCTGGACATCTTCCTTTTATGTTATAAATAGAAGACTTCTTCAGTCTATTTAGACGATTCGATCATCTTTTCCCAAGATATTTAAAGCCATTTACGGAATGGAAAGAAGATTCTCAAAGCACTGGAAACCGCAAGTATGACCTTGAAGTTCAAGATGTGGACACTGTTCGATGACACCGTCAAGTACTTAGAAAAACCGATCAAACCGGGAAAGCTCGTTGTTCAGGAAGTACAAACAGCGGCTTTCCGAGAGATTCAATCTCCGTCGACACAAAAAAATTAAGTTCCTTCCTCGGCTTATGCACCGTCTACAGACAATTTGTGCCATGATCCTCGAATATAGCGGCAGCGCTCAACGCTAAGTTGCGTATGGGACAGCCATTACGGCCGGAACAGTTCAGAATGGCTGAACGAGAAACGTTTAACACGCGAAAGACCAAAACTATTATAGCTCCGTTTTTGGCGTTTCGCGTCACCAACCTACCATATTCTGTGGATACTGATTCTAGCGAGTACCGAGTAGGATGTGCTCTTTTCCCAACACACCCTGATCGTGAACGAAAACCTATTGGTTACTGGTCAAAATCGCTGATCACAGCTGAGAGGAAGTACTCAGTTTCAGAAAAGAAATGCTTTGAAGTCTTTTGAGCTCTAACCGCTTTGAATCAGTCCGTAAATCAAAAGAGAAAATTTTACCAGCAACACGAATCAGTCGTCTCTAGGATGGTTACTGTCAATCAAAGACCCCTCCAGCCGTCTCACACGATGGCGCTCATGCCTTTTTGAATTCCATTTCGAAGTGAATTACAAGAAGGGATTTCCCAATGTCCAACCCGATGCTCTATCGTGACTCAAAACATTGGGCGATGTCCAAGGAGAAATCGATTAGGAGATATCTTGCTTTTTCATGGGCATCCATTCTAAATCTTCTGAAGAAAAGAAACAAAAAACATTTGGTGGTTATTTCGATGCGGACCCCTTTCTTGCATTACCATATACTGACCCTTCACATCAACTCGATCGAATCTTGTGCATTGAGCTCCTCAATGAGCAGCATAATGATACGTTTTGTGCGTCCATACGGTTTCGTCTTCACGGGGTGGAGGGTTTCCCTTTTTCACTCGATTCACAAGGAATACTGTTAGGACATATCGAAAACCATGATCAAATCGTGATTTTGTACGTCTTGAAAAGTCGACTGTTCCATCTGGCGTACTACAACAGACCATAAAAGAAAATTTCCAGAAAATTGTACGCACTTGGAGTGCGCATTAAGGTTTTGCCCAGCTTCAAATAAAGCTCTATTTGAATTGTAACGTTTTACAAAGTAGGATGGCAATTGGAGGCTATCTTGATTGTTCCAACATCCAGGTGCATTCATATTAACCTCAGCGTGCCCTCCAAATGGACACCGTAAATCGACCAGAAACAAAAGGTTTCCAAAGCTTCATCCGTGTGCTCTACAATTCTTGCAGACGCACCCACGTTAATGGCTGGAATGAGCATAATTCGTTGTGGATGCAGTGAAGTAACTAGCGATATTGGGTCGCTCAACGCACTCCTCATGCACTCTTTATTCTGTATAACACAAAATCTAATAGAAGCACTTAGTCACATAATGGGGAATAGAAATGAATGATTCTGCTACATCATAACCTCCTAATACTTTCCAGTTCTTTCAAATTAAGACTCATGAAAGAAAGCTCGTGCCACACCGCTACATCCAACCCTGGTTGTAAGCCATAAGCGAATTACTTCTTTTCCAATATTCTAGAACAAGTGCACTATGTCAATCGGGAATGACTTGTACGGTGGAATGTTCGGAAGAGAGAAGAGGACTGAGTCCTCGTTGATTCCAGATTCTATTTGCATAGCTGACCTTCTTTGCCCTTCAAACATTCCTAGCCTTCGAATCGTACGAACAGTATCATCAACAGAACGCAGGAGAATATTTGAGGAATTGAAGAGTATATTGGTTCGATCAGATTTTCGAATCGCACCCGGGTAGTAGTAATGTAGATTTGAAGCTGACCACACACCCTCTATTTGCCAAGAGCGACATCGTCGCTTGCCATTATGGCCATTTAGTCCTCCAACTTTTTTTTACGGTTGGAAGATTTCGTGTAAACCATTTCATATGAACTCGAATCATGCGAGATAGTCCGTCGTGAAACAAAAATTCTGTCCCAACTCCATCCATGTGTAGCGACTCGATTTACTCTAGAAGAGGAGCAACGAATGACTGAACGTTTACTGGATCGATTTGGCCTGGGACGAAGGTGAAGGACAGGACGTTTTTAATAAGGAATCGTTTGTTTGGGTTCAAGTTGCAGTTAATTGTTGGAATGGGGCATACATCATATGTCCGTTTTCGAAATGCTTGGAAACCATCTGTCGATACCGATAGAAACCAATCATATTTGATTGCATACCTTCCTCTTAAGGCATCCACAATCCGTGTGAAAGCATCTGTGTCGAAAAAGCCCCGAATTGTTTCCCCATCATATCCCGTTTGCGGTACTTCCAGGTATTCGTACAGACTTTTGCATCGTTCTTTATCCGAGAACACACTCTGTAGTCTCTGTTTAAGAGGTATCCACGACAGGGTAGGCCCAGTTTAAATTTCAGGCACTGATCAAAGTGTATCGCAAACGGAGCACTTCGTAATGGACTCGTTGTAGAAGCACATGTGTCCGGAGCATATTGGGAATAATTTCATTGCTTCATCAATTACAGACTACAGTCTTAGGCGGGTGATGACTGTTTTACGGTTCGTGTAAGGTGCCTGAATAGGATTCAAAATTTCATCGATAATGTGAAGGAGCAACGATAACGGTTGAGCCCTGTAAGCCGCTGGGGCCTGAGGTATCTTACAGATGACAGGTGGCTTAAACGTCACTTCATCGCGGGATTTCTCCGTGCCATTCTGACACATGTCCGCAATTACCACACGGGAAACCCACAATACTCCTTCCGAAGGCTCGTCACCTATGCCGACGGTTATGGCAAAACCTACAGGACTTCCAAACTGAATGCTGACATATCCAGAGGACACGCAATTCCATTGCGTAAACCCAACCAAGCCCGTTTGGTTGGCTCCATGGAATCGGACATGGATTCATCACTCCACTACGCCGACTCGAGAGATGTCTTCGCGATTAGTTTCAGTGGTCCTCGGTCCGGGCCCCCATCATTTACTTCCCAGGGAACTACAGCGACCACTAGACCACCCACACTTTAGTATTTCCCCTTTCGGCTCCGCAAGGATGTTTTTTTTCGCGCTCCAAAGGCCTGCTTCCTCTGCCTTTCGATGGTCCAACCGTGTGACTGCAAGAGGTATCTGCAGGAGGACGGACGAAAAAACCTCCTATCCTTAAGGGAAGAGAATTACCGTGTGGGGCTATCCGGAGGAACTTTTAACAAGGCACAGCAACCAGCCACAGAGACCCAGGGAAGCTCACGCTATGCCACGCCTCCGGATACTCCGATCAAAGCCCCACACGTCCACGCGATTGCAGACCCCGCGGTCGACCACGAAGACGAATCTTATCCTAAGGAAGAAACCAAAACCCCATCGGAAAACTCCTAGAGGGACGACAATAGGCACATACTCCCTCTTTAAGCTCGTGTGTTAACCAATTGGACGGTCATGAGCCAAGAAGCTCCTCACCTCCCAATACAAACCACCCACTATGGACCACTCAGGATGAACTAGAATTGGAACACAGTAACGATCCTGTCAGTATCCTCAGAAAAGAGAATAACAAAGATCTAGTAACCGTGGGACTTCGTTCCAACAACTCTCGAGTGGTCACAGCCGTCTTTGACACAGGCGCTCGTCCCAACTTGGTCCATCTTAAGGTACTCCCACTGGGTTGGCAAGATTTCGTTCAGGCAAGAAAGACCCCCAGGATTACAGATGCATCACGTAGACCAATGTACATTAAAGGGATAGTACCACTTTAAATCGCGTTAGGACAATTCAAAGTCCGCACGTGGTTTTTTTTATGCCCTAACTTGGGCGCTGAGGCAATCCTACGGACCTCCTTCTTCGATAGATACATTAAGGCCATTTATTCAGACCCTATCAAAGTGGCATTCTACGGTGCACCTCCCATCTCCATAATTGGTTCCGCCCAGTGCCAGAAGCTAGCCGCAAACGAGCGGTTATCTCTGATAACACGAAGTCCAAAAAGGTTCGTATGTCAAAGACCATAACAAAACCCCCCATAAACCAAATCATTGTATCGGTTTATTCCCAGTCCTAAGATCTCGTAACGATTCAGAACCACCCGAAAACGGTTCTGAAACACCTTACCTTTAAGGCCAATGGAGTAATGGACATCCCTCCCAAAAAGCCTTTCTTGGTCACAATCAGCAACTTCAGAGACAACCCCCTATGATTACCTAAAGGTACAGTGATTGGCATAACTTGACCTGCGCCTGTGGCCATTATGGAGGCCGAAATGGATAACCTTGCAACGCCAACTCCCGACGAGAACGTCGACTCTTGGGAGGGGACGGTCGCTATTGGCGCAGAATTCGAATCCTATAGGCCCCAGGTACTTGATCTCCTCAGGGAATACCAGGCCATGTGTTCAGGAAGACTGGGCACAATCAGAGCCACTATACACTGCATAGACCTTAAGGATGATTCCATACCACAGTTTTAGCACCCATACTGTACAGGCCTTAAGGGTAGGGAAATTGTCGCCGGCCAGATGGACAAAATGCGCAAGCCTCACGTGATAAAGCCAGCGCCTCTGAACCAATCCAAATGTGCAAGTCTCCTTCTACTCGTGGCAAAGTGAGATGGCTCCGTCAGGTTCTGTTTCGACTACAGGAAGATGAACGCTGTAAACAAGAGGGACTCACACCCGATACCCCGCATGGGTGACTGTCTTTATTCCTTAGAAGACGCTTTCGTATTTACCAAACTGGACGCCAACTCTAGATATTGGCAAATCCCTTTGGCCGAATATGCGAGAGAGCTGAAAACCTTTACCATCCATGAAGGTTTGTTCAGATTTCTTCGTATGCCCTTTGGTTTAAAGAATGCACCAAAGCCCTTCCAACAGGAAATGGCCATCATAATGTCCAGAGTCAAATGGAAAATCGCCCTGGTCTATTTGGATGACGTCATAATCTTCTCACGGACCGTGAAGAAACACGTTCCACCACGTGAAGAAGGTGCTAACAATCTTACAGGACGCTGGAGTAACACTGAAACTCCGCAAATGCACCTTCTTCCAAGCCTCGGTGGAATATCTCGGTTACGTCATCCTCCGGGGAAAGCTAAAGGTAGCCACACGGACCATGAATGCTATCCGCTATGCTGAACCCCCCAGGACCCACACGTAACTATGATCCTTCGTGGGCTTGTGCAATGTTTACCAACGGTTCGTCCAAGGGGTTTCCAAGATCTCGGCCCCGCTCAACGCAATGCTGAAGAAGGGAACATCTTCGGAGTTTGAGGCCCTTGCCAACGACCAGTACGAGGCATTTCAGACCCTAAAGGAAAAATTACTGAACCCACCTATACTGGCTTTATCAAAACCCCATAGGCCCTTTTTTCTGGATATAAACACCTCTGACGTCCCAGTGGGATGTGCACTGCTACAGGAATAGGAGGTACCGAAGGACTATCGACGTATTAGATATTGGAGCAGAACGCTCACCACCGCGGAGCGCAACTACAGCACCACCGAAAAAGAAGGTCTAGCCATCGTATGGTCCGTATTGACACTCCGTCCATACCTCATGGGATCTAGATTTACCATTAGGGCAGAACATGATTCACTCCGCTGGCTACTCAATATGACCGGTGCATCAAGTTGCCTCGCTCGGTGGCGCCTCAGACTGTCCGAATATGACTACGAGATAACCTTTAGGCCAGGCATCGAGCGCCAGGCAGCAGATGTCCTGTCGCGAATTAGTACCGACAGAACTGATATTAATCCATCGGATTACATAATTCCTTCCCCCTTTACAGATGATGGACCTCAGGGTTATACGAAAATGGATGACCTTATGGGTAAGTTGCAACCGGATGATGCTGCGGTAAACGAGAACGAATTATACCTATAGGACTGGACGACTGTACCTCTCAATTCAACACCATTTCAGGTTCACGCGATAG
The DNA here is from genome assembly GCA_030374765.1 of Agarophyton chilense. Classification (NCBI taxonomy): domain Eukaryota; phylum Rhodophyta; class Florideophyceae; order Gracilariales; family Gracilariaceae; genus Agarophyton; species Agarophyton chilense. Next base: position 243,123 of record JARGXX010000008.1, read on the forward strand.
TCTCGGAGGAAAAAGAGCTCCTCCCTGTAACTATTGAGGAATTCTTACAGGCGCAAGTTGAAGACGAGTACTGCAAGGAGACAGCCCAATTGGTAGGAACCCCTGGTAGCCTATTCGACTGTGACCGATGCGGACTACTGTGTCGCCGCTCAATGCTGGATGGCGCACTCCAACGGGTAATACCAAGTCCACTAAGGGCGTGATTCCGATACCTCGCCCATTTCCTTCGCTGGGCTATTCACCCTGGAGGACAACGAATATACCAGACCCTAAGGAAGTCCTTCTATTGGCCACTAATGGCGCAAGACCTATAGCGAATCGCACGAAACTGTACATCGTGCGCACAAATCCGAAGGTCTCGCGCCAACCATCAGGCGAAATTGAATCTCTTCCGCGCCGCAAGTCCGATGGAATTTGTCGCAATGGATATACTTGGACCTTTTCCTAAGTCGTCCCATGGGAAACGGTTTGTTTTGGATATAACAGATAGCTTTACCAACCGTACCCGAGCCCTACCCATAGGGAAAACAAGAGCCACCGATGTCGCCACTGTCTTCTTGTCCCACTGGGTATTTCTATATGGCATGCCACTCTACCTCCTTACGGATAACGGCAGCCATTTTGTATCCAAATTCTTCTCACACGTTTGTTATACCTTAGGTATCAAACATGTGACCATCACGCCGTACCACCCGCAAACCAATGGCCAAGCAGAACGTTTCAACGGCACCCTTCTGAACCGATTGGCTTACTACGTATCGGAGCATCAATTGGACTGGGACGACTACGTTGAGCAACTTGTTTACTCCCACAACACGCAAGTGCAAGCTTCCACGGAGACAACACCTCTCGATTTAACACTAACGAGATCGCCACCAGCGATAACTGTTGAACATCAGGAGTCTATCATACCCAAGGACGTAATCGAAGGGATGAATCCTACCCAGGCGAAGCGCTACTCGCGCTGACACATCGATCGCATTATCTAATCGTCCAGAGCTGTACTAGCCAAAGCCCAAGGGCGCTACAAGGTCAATTTCGACAAAGCCGTTTGTAACACACCGACCTTTGGGAAAGGAGAGCTCGTTTACCTGGACCGGCAAGCGAAGGAGAGTGAGAAACTCGAGGACACTACGCGGAAGCTCTTACCCCGCCTTTCAGGACCATACAAAGTCCTTAAGGCCGACCACCACACCATCATGTTGCTAATTGACGGCCTACAGGACACTGTATCTATTGAACGGGTGACACGAGCCCCCAGCTCTCTTGAATCATCAGAGTCCCAGCCCCGTGGCCCAACGGAATCACTACGACCTCAGGTTGACGTTCAAGTCTCCATATCCCCCAAGGCAATTTCCGCGGACCCGATTAGCCCCACAAACCCGATGGACAATGCAAATGACGATGACCCATCTCTTCCAACCGACTTCAATGGATTCGCTCCTCTGGACCACACTTTCCTTTCGGTGAATGAACACTAACCCGAATATGTGATTGAGCGCATCATCTCCGCTGATCGGGGAGAAGATGGAACTATGTCCTATTGCGTCAGTTGGTTCGGCTACACACTTGAAGAAGACACTTTGCAAGAGCCTCAAACCATTACGGCTAATTTTATCGCCCGCTATTGGCGCAGAATCGGCCGAACGGAGCGCAGCCTTCAGGAGGGGGCAACCAGTGGCCCGTATAATACCGAAAAACCTTTCGAAACGCCTCTCGACACGACGATTTGCTGGAGCACAACGGTTCTCCGGAGCTCCCGCATCAGGGAACCAATCCAGTCCTCGGCGACACATGAAAAAGCCCGGCGAAGCTCTCAAGGTTGGACGCCACCCCAGGGCACGCACGTTTGAGATATATGAGCGACCTTGGGAAAGCACAAGCATTGTTTTATTTGACTAACTAACAGAGGCCTAACAGCCATCGCCATGACCTCAAGGTTCGCGAAATCGCTGCGAACACCAACAGGACTCCCTGGGGCGGCGCAGGAGTAACTCTGTCGTCCTCATTGGAACCTGCAGGAGCGAAACAAGGACTAGGGTCATCTGAGGAGCCTACTGAACCACTACGACCGGTCCCAGCGAGCCGGGCACGCTTCTTGGGCGGGGATTTGACTGAGGAAATAATTTCACCATGGGAAGCCTCCCGGTCGCCCAACTTTAGACTATACAGGGCATCGAAGTCGGTAGTAACCCTCTGGGACATCACTTGGGAATTCTGGTGCAGAATATTGACCATAGCGGTATTCAGATCCTGACCCTGTTGGAAAACCGCAGCGTAGCGCGCAGAGCGACGTGCCCAGAAGCAAGCTTCCCTCAGAACTTTTGCAATGTCCATCGCCGCGGTAATACTAACTGTACGGCAGGTTTGACGGAGATCGGAAGCCGCAGCCGTTACCGAAGTGGGAAAGTGTGGCATTGGAGAGGACGGAGCGATGTTGACTCCCCAAGTGGAAGTTTTAGCCAGCGCATCATCTACAAGACTTTCGGCTTCGACAGAAACCTCTCCAGAAGGGATGTCTACTTGGGCGACGGGCCCTTCATATGAGAGTTCATCCTGAGGAGGAGCACCCAGAGAAGCTCGAAGAGGGGAACCGGTGGGCATCAGAACAGCGGACTCGACTGGAGGCTTGACACTTCTACGGGCAGGGCGAAGGGATCTACCCCCAGGGATTGTCCATCGAACTTACCAGCTGGAACCAACGGCGTGGCTTCCACATTAGACTCAAAGCACAGGGTATCGAAACAAATGGCCTTCGGGTAATTGTCGGGCACGTGATGACTGGAATCTCCGATGGTTGATTCTTCAAAGGCTTGGCGGGATAAACACGAGCGTCATCCCGGCCCTGCGGATGTAGCGAAATCAGCGTGAACGAGTCGGTGTCGTGGTCATATCTAATAAACCCGGGAGTCTTTCCCCACGCGACCTGTAGAACATGGTCCAAACGGGTCTCGGTCTCCTCGACGTCGAAATGGGTCCCACAGACGATATTCTGGATGCCCAAGTTCCCTAAGAATCTGATCATGATGTCCGGGAGCAGAATTAAACGACCTCGAGGACCGGGTATGTTCTCGTCGTGCCATACCCTCTAATCCTGCGAATGGACATTACTACGGACGCCTTATTTATCGGTATCAAAGAACTCCATAAGGGAAATCACGCCGAACTGGACGTAGAGTACCTGCCTTGACCGCCAAGACCTTCTGTCATCGTCGTCACTCCTGAGTTGGGACGAATGGTACGCCACCACGGACGGCGTGAGGACCAGAAGAATCGGCGAGACACGCCAATACGTGGCCTATTGGTTCTCATCTGCACGGGGCAACCAGAGATGTAACGGAGGACGCTTGTCGGTGCTCATGTCGTGAAACTCCACCTGGTGCCAGCAGAAGAAGAACTCCAGAGATTGACGAAACCTACCATCGCGCTCGTAGATCTCGTTCCAGTAGACCCTATTGAACATCCAAAACAGGCGGTCATACGGCGGATGGAAGCACATAAGCACCAAAGAGGTTGTGACCAGCCGGAGGAAATCGCACATGAGGCGATATGAAGTCCGTGTATAGGTCCGAAAGCAGTTTTCTCACCCTGAACTGGTATTAAGCTTCTTCCTCTCAGCAGACGTACATCATGTCCGCTTGGATGAGCGTGCGACAGCGCGTCGCCGGAAGCGGATCTACAGGACAATGCAACCATCTGTTATACGACGAGACGCTGCGCGCGTTCTTGCTGCCCCTACTGAAATCGGATATCTCGGCAAAGCTTCGGGCGTCGAGATACATGTGATAGAACCGCTGGTATTCTTCCACAGAGAACGTCAGAATGGCATGATGCACTGCCCGCGGATTCCGTCCGACAGTATGGCCATAGCGGTCCCCGGGACGTTCGTAAGCCACTTGGTATCCCGAGGGGCTCCCCGCCTGGTTGTTCGAAGTCATGGTTTGGTTGCACACAGGCTGGTTTGCCGGGAAATGGATAGGCAAGCCAACAAAAGCGACAGAGTCCGGAGGGAAAATAGCGTATCTGACGGGCTTATAAGACGAGTTCGGCATCGGGGTGACCAATGGAAAAGTACCACGATGGGAAAACGAGGTAAAGGAATTGACCCGAGCGGACTGACAGACGGGGACCACGGTGGACGAGGCGCAGAGGGTTGCCAAAGAAAGAACGGAGACTAAGGAAGGCCCCAATAACCGTCAGAGAAGAAGAATCCAGTAGACCATCTCGGCAACGCGACGCGAGGAATACGCCGGCGATGCATCTATGGCCAGCGCTCACGGCGCGCTGGAGTTTCAATCCTTAAGCAAATTAATTACCAGTCCGGCGCCAATGGTCAGCTTACGCTTCCTCGCATCCACGCAGGCGGTGACGACGCGACGTCCCGTCGTGCCCAATGGTACCGGGAGCAACGAAGTGCTCGCGTCCCCTGGGTCAAACATAAGGCCACCTGGGCTTCGTCGTGACGGCCAAATTTTAAGGAGGGGGATATGTGAAGGGGCAACGATAATGGTAGAGCCATGTAAACCGCCGGGGTCTGAGGTATCTTACAGACGACACGTGGACGGGGTGAACTCAGCTGGGCTCATTTATATTATTAATTTATTTAAGTTAGTGTAATAGATTATCATTACAGTGCCAGGGAGATCCCTGCGCCTTTCCGTTGTTATTTACTTGGTTCGAGTGACGCTTCTCCCTTAGAGAAAGGTAGGCATCGTTAGGATACTATATTACCCACTTTGGCACATTAGTTTCACGAATTGGTCTTCAAGCCATCGTTTCCGTAGCTCCAAACTGTAGGACTACGTATTAAACGCCAGCACATTGCAACAAGTACTCTGGGAGTGCTGCCGTCAATGATTCGAACCTTAGGACCCGCTTTCCCACGCTAACACCGGTTGACACCAGTACGATGACCCACCCGTCATTGCGTTAAAAATAACTGTTTGTGTCAGACCATGTTTAAAGAACAAGTCTATCCACGCTCTGTTTCTCCAAGCCTACGCCGAAAATTTGTATTTCACGACGCTTTTCTCTGTAGGAGAGCGATTAAAGTACTCCTCTTCGAAGTTGTCACCGGCAAAATGAGCTTCAAAATGATTGTCACCTATATTGAAGCTTTGCATGCAGTTGGGACTTACTTCAGCCCGAAAAGAGCAGTCCAACTCGTATTCAAATGGCTGTTTCTGGGCTGCAACATCTTTTTCGTTCCGTGAACGGAACTGGATACCTATTGAAAGCGTTTCTTGTATCTCAATGGCCATCCCGTTTCTCCCCTTCTCTGGATTTACGTCCTCATTTGATGGTTTGTCAAGAGAAGTATCGCTGATGCAGTTCGGCGTATTACATTCGTTTGAATTCAACATAGATAAGACTCCATCATCATCTGGCGCCAAATGGTTCTCTTCTATCTCTTTTATGATCCGCTTTTGACCCAAATTCGCTTCTGTATTTGAAGTGATACTTGGTGATGTTCTCCGGGTATTTGAAGATTGCTTTCGCGAAAGAGATTGTTTGAAGCAGAGGGCTTTGTCTATAGATGGTTCATGGCACGGGTACATGATATCTCTAGTCACTTCTTTTTGCTGCTAACAATTTCATGCTCTTGGACTGAGTGTTGGTTGGAGTGAGGAATTACTGTTGTTGTATCATTCTTCTGTTTCCCGAAATCAATTGATTCTCCACAGTTGTTTTCGTTGGAAGTCATTATATTTTCATTAACGTTAGGAGTTGAAGTTGAAGTTTAAGTACACGGCAGAACCAGCTCACCTCTTGAATCATCGGATCGGAACTAATTAAAAACAACAGGGCTAAAGTTGGCTTGTGAGGGTAAGCTCTGCACCCTTGGACTCGAATTCGTTTCACATAGCTGCCCCAGAGATTTCTGAATAAAAGATTTATACTGTGCGCGAACTGTCAAATTGTGGGTCTCTGTTGGGCCCCGGGGGAGATCAGCTTGAATTCCTTACATTCTTTGCAAGATGTTAGCTGATCTTCTATGCTTTACCATAGTAGTTATAATCACGGGCTTTCGTCGGGGATAGCACGTACAAGCCTACTCCAAGAGACATACATACTTCGGGCACATTCCGTAGATGGAATCGGAGCTGGAAAAGATAATGAACGAGAGATGTTAAAGAAAAAGTGAGCCAAACTGCCATACTCGATCTATACAGTTTTGAACAACAACAAAGCCTTGAAAACAAAATGCTTTTGTGTCTGTTTTGTTTCCAAGACCACGTGCTATTTTCATTTTCGCATTTGATTATAAATCAATCGAATCAAAATGTGACAGTCCTTTGGAAAAGGGGTTTTCTTTGCTCTCTTGTCTTAATAACGAATCAAAGTCGGGTGACGCTTATGGTTGTTTCAGAGATCTGCCACAGCATCATCCCACACGGCTCCTCAAGGTCCTCAAACTCCGTTAGATCGTTTCTTATTAGAGACCAAAGAGCAGATCGTTTGCACATGGAAGGATGACGTTGCAAAGATCTACAGACGTCTCGAAGCCCTCGAGCCATCGTTCAGACTTCCTTCCATTTACAGCCCAGTTCGCCGTAAAGATTTCGTCCGAGAACCAAATTTTACGGCGCTCATGCAAGCAGCCATTGACTTCCAAAACACCTTGATACTTGATGGAAAAGAGAAGTATATCCAATTCCCAAAGAATGTCAGTGATAAGAAACTGAACGCAGATGCCAAAGATGCATTGAAAATGATCATGATAAAAAGGATTGGAGTGGATTATGGGGAGTTGCCTTGGGGTACAGCTTGAGAGAGAACCCTCGTTTCCCAGTGCGAAGCCGTCATTCGAAGTTTATCTGCTTCGAAAGAATTTCTCGTGTACAGACAACGCAGCAATCTTTGGTGCATCAGGTGGTTGGCTGAACAGAGAATGAATTCCGAGGGGTGATAGTCTCATACAAGAAGAGTCAAAAACGTTCATACTGGCCACTAGGTGTCTAGTAACCCCATCCGTAACTACCTTGTCCATTGAAACGATATCGTTGGGAGCCTTTCCTCTCCTTCAAATGAAAGGGAAGACGAAACAAATATCATAACTGTCAGGAGACATTAACCGAATGAGAACTATGACAGAGGACATGAAGATGAAAATATTTTCTTACAACCTTCATCCCCAGTATACCATCCCCCTCAAACGTCTCCCCACCCCATCCCAATCTGGTTGTTCCAAATACGGTTTCATTGTCAGATGCTCCATCCAGGATTGGAACTACATCTCGAGCGATAGTTGAGATATCCATCAGAGGTCCTGAAAGTGTCCATGAGGATGTGATTTCGCCGGTACCATCTTCATCGCATGTATTCAAACCCACCCTACCTTCTCTCACAACCCATGCGAAACAAGTTGGACACAGTGAACGTTCAACGCAAAGATATTTTTCTTCGTTTCAAGCGGGAGCTGAGATTTCCGAAAAAGGCCCTAAAGCAGAGCTCAACAAGAGGAGCGTAGGATCTTTTCGCGACTAAGGCCACAAAACTAAGTCAACTCGCCGTCATCACAACTCAGCGCATTCAAAGGCTTTCGAGAAAGGTTTCCCAGCAAATTCTGCAAGGATCCTACCACATGATTCCCACGTCAAGTCGACGGACAACAGCATCTTGCTTCGCCCACAAGTGCGAGCTCCAGTTGCTGTATCTCATCTGAATACAAGGGCATAGCGCCGCCTTATATCTTTACTCAATGAGATTTTAGATTGCATGAACATTGAAGCTCGTCGGTGAGCTTCAATAATTGACAAAAATGCATTAAGTTCCACAGTAACTGCTCTTTGTATACAATTTCAAGCGTCCAAACCAAACGCTCTATCAGTGTCTTTATCCGCTGCTTACCATGATGTTGGTGCAACGCTCCTCCGCATTTGCACGGGTGGCCGTGCTCGAGGCGTTCTTCAGAAGGAAAGACTCGCAGGAGTCGCGGTAGAGGTCGTGGGTTTGTTCGCAGTCGAGGAAGAAGGAAACTTATTGTGAAAAACAGGCCTCGCCGATTGGGCCTAGGACATAGATTCCCTTCGAACAGCCTACTGTGAAATGTTTGTGGGGAAATGAACGAGAGCAAGAGTCTAAAAGTCCCGTTCTTCACCTTAGTACCGAGTTAGCGGTATCATTGCCTCCACGCTTTGCACGCCACTTAATGAATTTGCATAAATCAGTAGTGCGTAAAGTGGAAAGACTTGAGATGATGGCGTGTATTCCATACAAAATGAGAGCCATGAACCTTGATCACAAAGGTTGACAGCACTAGTAGTTGAGAGAGAAATAGTAGCCGGTCAGAGTTTTTCCTGATCAACTGGATAAGAACGTGCATGTTCACCATACGCCGCAACTAAATTTTCCATAGCATGTATTTCAGCATAGAAGAAGTAATATAAGCATTCTGATGGTCATCAAATCTAGAGTATTTACAACCATTCGACCATTCGACCCGCAAACCATAAAACACCTACTAGGTACATCTGTGTAAAAAGCTGTACTGAACCTGCGTAAAGCGCTTCTGCCAGGAAAAACTTCTTGGAAAAGCCATATGTTTAATCTACTTGCTTCCAATATCTGATAGCCACAAAATTTTCAGCACCGAAAGTTCGGATGGTGTGTATGGCGCTTTGGTGTTTAGCAGCAACATGTGTGATTGTTCTATGTGCATCAACAAGTTATCGGGATAGTTTTCGAGCAGTACGGAAAAAAAGAAAAGCGAAGCCCACAATTGGCGGGATTGAACAAATGCTGACGAGGGATAGCTTTCGCGACAACTACAAAATGAACGGCAATGACGATGCCGTAGTCACCGCATTTCTTAACATTTTAGCTAAGTTTTCTGTTAATGTTCTTGATATGAGTGGGAAATCCAAAGAAAGGCAATTCATTAGTGCGCCTGACCGACGCGTGTCGAAGACGGCAGTTTCTTTACGCAGTATCGGATGACAGAGTGGGATACGGAGCTTTCGCGAAATTCTTGAACCAGCGAGAGACATGGCAGCCACCTGCGTTGTTGATTCAAGTGCAGAGACAGTGAAAACTCCCGATGGCAAGCATCAGAACGTCCAGATCAGTGCAGCCTGTTCCATTGACAGCATCCACAACACGACATACAGCAATTCGGAAGAGCATCATTCATAACCCAGATGTTAGTTGCGTCGATAAAGCAGAACCGATTAGCCTTTTCTCAGGGGTACCGAGGCTAAGTAGGCGCGATATCTCCAGGCGGTTTTTTTGATTATAATAGAAAAGATCTTTCGGTTGGAGGCAACGCCACCTGGCTCATGCGCAGCATTATGCGCATCGGAGGTTCTTTTCGAAGCTACATTTCCATTGAAGACAGAAAAGCAGAACAAGAACACCGATAAGTTCAGTGAGGTCTGCGCCAAACAGGCACCGTCGAGCAGCTATCCACAGAAACATAATGTGTCACACTAACCAGTGTAAAACTTGGCAACGGTGCGTTCTCTGACACGGCGATGAGGGATGTGTCGTTGTGCGTGGTGTCCATTGTTCTCGTGTTTCTGGTTATCTGGTTCCATATGAGCGTTGCGTTCTTGGCGGTCGCAGCACTGAGTCTAATATTCTTTTCGTTTCCAGTTTCGTACATCCTTTTCCGCTTCGTGTTTTAGTAAAAGTACTTTGCACCGCTGCAGATTTTTTCCATCTTCCTGTTGCTGGATTGAGGATAATGTCAAACTTGCGAGACGGGGAAGGCGCTTCGACGCGATGAAGAGCTGGGGCTTTTACAGCGGCTTGAACATTGAAACAAGTCGTTTTGCGATTAGCAAAGGCGTCGCTGTCAAGCTGTCACACTTAACAGGTCAGTGCGGGGATATAGCAGTCGCAATTTATCTTGCGATGATCAACCCTGATGCTTCTCGCAGTGCCTCATTACGTAGTATGACGGTGAATCGCTCATCACCGTTCCCAGTGCTGTCGATTACGCCGAGAGTATTGCTCAGCCTGGACCCTAATCAGTCCATGAAAGGCTCCAGCTCGCCCAGGGTGCCCAGAGCGCTGCTGCAGCACTTGGTGTGTGCTTAGTGCTGCTTCCTTTTGTGTGCTCACATCCTGACCTCAGCACCACTTCCAACTTACTGCACGCGCTGCGAGAGCGCGATAAAGCATATGAAGTGCTTTCTGATGACGTGGTGTACGACCACTATGCGAGAGCGTATTCCCACCAGGTCAAGTTCTCGGATGGCAAGTAGTTTGCCTATAATGTTTGTGGAAGGGTTTGAAAGAACGATTCGTTTGCCCGCGATACCGTCGTGACTTGTGAAAGACACACAAACACTTTTACGCCGATTCGTGAGTACAGCATTGCACATGCCCAATGTGTTTACAGTTTTCCACGAGATCAAGTCGAACGAGCGAAACATAAAATCTTGCACATGGCAGCTGCCGCCGAATGGGAGGATGAAACATAAATAAAATGCAATGCATGAAGAAGAGAAAGAATGTGGTTCCAAATCGAAACGGAAAGGCGCAACAAAACGAAAAATAAAAAGAGAAATAAGCCATGTTTGGCGTTATATGAGATCATTCCAAAGAACGGCCCGAGTGTCTCCCATCGTGTCTGCGGAATCGGGTGAAACATTTCCGAGATCTTTCTTCTCTTTTCTTAAGGATGGTTGCTATCGATGATACGATTGTCTTACTAGACGCAACTATGGGTATGGAAAGCAAATGCATCTTAGTCAATCTATGCATACCCTAGGCGCATTTGAGTATAATGCAAGCCCTCTAGGACAGGTTTTGCATGACATGGTGCTGCAATAATCATGTGCAGCAAGAGAGTAGATTACGTGGCCGTTAGCATTCGATTGCGTGGCCTTTTAGTGACAGATTACATGGCCGCTAGCCCGCCTTGTCGGATATATAATACCAAGAGCCTGGACTTGGACCTTTGGATTATCCTTGGCAGGAAAGCATTCGAATAGTAATCTGAATCAGTATATTGTTATTTATCGGAAGCATCTACAACTACCATTTACTTTGTTATGGGCCCAGAAAGCTCAAACAACCTGCCGTCGCGACCTCGTTTCTCTTGGGACATTTGAACCGTGCCATGGACGGATGGACATGGAAACCAAGAGCAGTATGCTGAGGCTGTATCGTTATGGCAGGCGTTCCAGGATACGCTTACAGATTCAAACAGCAACAAGGTTCCCAAGACAGCACAGGGAATAATGCTTCAATCGCAGCTGTATGGTCGGGCTAGGGATCTGTGTAAGGCTATTTCGGAGAGTGTGATTCGATCGGCGGAAGGTGCAGAAGCCATCGTGAAGGCCTGGTACAAGCGAGATCCGCTTGCCGTCGTTTCAGATGTATTTCAGGACTTTCTTTCGCTCCTCAACACAAAGAGAAACCACAACGAAAGCTTTAAAATTTTTGAATCGAGATTTCAGGGGCAAGTATCGAGACTTAACGCTCATGGAACGGAAGCAAAGCTTTCTGATGCGCTTGTGGATTTTACTCTTCTGGCAACTGCAGATGTCGACAATAATCAGAGAGTGTCAGTTTTGGCCAATGGCGCTCCGCGAGACGTCAGTCTTACACCGACGTCGACGACAAATGATTACCTCAAAGTGGTTTCTTATGATTCGATTGCCTCTGTTCTTAGGCAATGCGACAAAGTGAAAAATTCAGGAGGAGATGCAACTTCAAAAACGCTCTCCACCAACGCCGCTCACTATCAGTCGGCGCCGCAAGGGTTTTCCGCCGCCGGTAGCAACCGTAGGCGTAATCGACCTTCCCGGAGAACCCCAGAGCAAATTGCTGAGCTCAAAGGGAAGACGCAGTGTAACACCTGTGGAAAGCACGGTCATCGGTTTCAAGACCACAGGAAGGACAGGACGCTGAAACCGGGTGTGAAGTCTTTAGATGCCCCTGCAACAGGCGATAAGGCACAGAATAACGTTTTGACCTTCAATATGGCAGAATTGAGCTCACAGAACTTCGCACAATTTACACCGGACGGCTTTATTGGACCACTCTTAGACGATGGAGCACCTTACAGCGGAATTGGGGTTACTGAATTGAACCTCATCACTCCTCTCGTCTGTCCCGATTGGAACAGGAAGCTGGAGCCATTACCAGAAGCAGTTGCTGAAAGACCCTACTGGCAGTATGGCAACAATGAACATCGAAGCCAGGCAAGGAAAATACTTGGATCGGTGGTCTTCAAAGCAAGAACGGACGAAGGTACAGTGGTGAACATCAGGCATTTGGTTATCGATGGTTCCTCTCAATGGGTTGTAGGACGCAACGTAACCAACTACTGTGAGATACTACATGTTAACCAGAACATATTGAAGTTGCCACCCGATGCCAGCGGCAATTCGCAAGGAAGCGTCACTCTCGTCGACAGAGACATGCACACCTACATTCCGCACACGGCGTCCACTTATCAAGCAGAAAAGCTGACCCCTAGGCACGAAACGACCCTGTTCTGTGCAACGGCTCACATCGACGGAAACCTGGCTAAGAAACCGTGGAAGGACTTGAAAAAAATTGTGGACAAAGTCCATAAACATGTCTGCGGGCACTCTACGTACTCCAACATCAAGATACTTCTTGAAGGAAACGAACTATGGACTGGACATGTAGACAAGCTTCAGCGCACACTTGAAGAGTGCACAGCATGCAGAACAACTGCTAGGCCAAAAGCAGACAGGAAGGTCTCACTTAGCTCGATGAGCAGATCCTTCAATGAGGTAGTGTGTGTGGACCATGTGTTTCTGGATCAGCACTTTGTTATGCACATAATGGATACCGCATCGCGCTACTCTGTTGGCGCAGTGGTGCAAGACACATCAATGCGTGAAGCTATTCTAGTATTTGATGCGCACTGGCTGACACCATTTTGGACACCGCTAACAGTCGCTTATGACAGCGCATTCAATAATAGTATCCTTGCCGAGTACCTGCGGGAATATGACATAGAAGCTAGACCTCTGCCGCCGAGAAGGCACAATAAGAACGTGCTTGAGTCCAAGCATAAAATCATCCGAGATGTCTTCACTCGCCTGAAGGAAGAGTCTACTGTGGAACGGGAAGAATGGGAAACCTCTCTGATCATTCAACAGGCAATCAGAATTTCCAATGATCTCTACGGCAGCGACGTTCTATCTGCGCAAGAACTTGCCAAGGGCTATTCCAGACCGATACAGAAGGGTTTCATACCAAAACAACTTCCACAGGAACTCGTGGATTCCTACCAAACCCTTCTAGCAAAGCGAAAGCTGACCTTGATTCTGCGATCAAAGACATTTAATGAAAGCCCTATTGCAGTAGGAGATCTCGTGCAGATATTTATCAAGAAGGAGCACGAAAAACGTGGGAAGTGGTCACGAGACAAGCCCGTGCTGGCCTTTGACATTGCAAACGGCACAGTGACCGTCCAAGGAGCCAAAGGAAAAAAATTAACGCTGCAATTGAAGACGTCAGGCCAGCAATAGTCCAGAACGAGCTAGCTACTGCTGTACAGAATGCTATTGATGAACTGGATCGAAACTTGGAAGAAGTTGTAGACACACTCGAAGAAAACTCCCCCGAATCCAGAATAGACTCTATCGGAGATGAAGTTCCAATCTCAAACCCAACTGCGCACAAATTAGAAGAAGAACCAGACTGCATAGGACCTAACACTCCCAATGTCGGTGACAATATAGAAGTGTACTGGCCAATAGACAAAAATTTTACGGAGGCACAATACATACGCATGACGAGAAGACTGGAAAGTACGCAGTTCATTATTTCGACGGAGATAAGGAAAATCTCAACCTGGAAAATGAAGTATGGAATTATCTCGACAACCGAGCAGTCGCAGAGCAGGAAGAGGATACGGACTATCAGTTCAACCAATCAAGCGATCAAACAGATGCCGAAGAACCTATCAGTGCAGCAGAAGTACAGTTGTCGCCAGGGCAAGACTTGCAAAGCACAGAGAAAGACCTCATTCAGACCTATTACAAGGCGTTCGGAAATACAGAATTTATGTTGCACCAAGCACAGGGGTTACCACCCTTTGCAACACAGAATGCCTATGACAAGGAAGAACGGTCATTTAAGAACATTGTGAGAGATGTAGCCGTTTCTCGAGTTCCTAAAACCGCGAACATAGAATCAAGCCACGTCCTTTACAAGAGGAAGAAGTGTGATGATAACTCGCTGACATTAAAGGCACGAATTGCAGTACATGGCAATAAGGATCGAGAAAAGCATGCCCTGAAAACAGACTCTGCAACATGCCCACCAGTTGGTATCCGCATACTGTTGTCTCTTTCTACGATCTATCGGTGGACTCTGGCAAAGATCGACTTCAAGAGCGCCTTTCTTCAAACGGAAGATCAACGAGATGTCTACATGGTACCTCCTCGCGAATGCAAAACACGTCATCAGCACTACTGGTTGCTGCTATCAGCAGCCTATGGTCTTGCAAATGCAGGGGCCAAGTAGCAAGAGTTTAGTGATGATGTGCTACGTGGATTTGGTTTTTCGCAGCTCGTGTACGTGCCGCAGCTCTTTTACAAAAAAATTGGATGGAAAATTTGTAGTCCTTGCAGTCAAAGTGGTCGATGACATCCTCTTTGCTGGAGAGAGAAAGAATTTGTCTACAATAATAGAAAAAATAAGACACAACCATAAACTTGGCACGATAGTGTATGGACCAGGTAGGGTACAGTTTTATGGTCTGGCGCTTACTCAGTACGAAGACTACACAGTTACCATCGATGAAGACGAAAAGCTGAAAGGGTACGAAGCCGGAACAATTAGTCGTTTAAGGAGAAAAAACCAGGAAAGCCAGCTGAACAGCATTGAACTCTCACCATTCAGGTCGCTGAACAGTTCAATTGGCTGGCTTGGCATTGCTGCCTCTCCGTTTTGCGCATTTGCGGCAAGCTATTTGCAGCAAAAAGGGCCATTTCCTACTATCAAGGACATGATAACTCAGATTTATATGCTGCGCACTCTGAAGAGAAAAGGAACGTCACTAAGGTTCCTGAGGCCACTCAGTGGAAAAGAATATCAGATCTCAATTGTAGTATTTTCTGACGCAAGCCGAACGAACGACTATGGACAGCTTGGGTTTGTCGCTGGACTTCTTTTTGGAAAACTGAAGCAAGACTCTGTCATTCATGTCATTTCCTGGAGTTCTCACAAGTCCCGAAGACCAGTTAAATCAATTGGATCGGCAGAAACTCTGGCTGCAGGAGAGGCCATCGATGAGGGCAAGGTACTTTGTAAGGCATTCCAGGATTTGTTAGGAATCCACGTTGGACTGTGGATCGTTGTGGACTCAAATGATTTGTTTGGCACACTTTCTACCTGTCGCAACGCTGCAGATCGTTCTATTCGTGGAGATGTCAGCGTAATCAGATACGAATTTGAAACAAGAAACGTTGACAGAATGATATGGATTCCAGGTATCGCAAACTATGCTGATCCGTTGACAAAAACCGATAGCTCTATCTCTCAAGCTTTGGAGTTAATGTTTTTTGATGGAAAAATATCCATGGACTTTCATGGTGCTTTATTCCGAAACTCTAACGCACCCACTGGTTAGTAGGAACTCTTAGAGGAATTGGTATGGAAAGCAAATGCATCTTAGTCAATCTATGCATACCCTAGGCGCATTTGCGTATAATGCAAGCCCTCTAGGACAGGTTTTGCATGACATGGTGCTGCAATAATCATGTGCAGCAAGAGAGTAGATTACGTGGCCGTTAGCATTCGATTGCGTGGCCTTTTAGTGATAGATTACATGGCCGCTAGCCCGCCTTGTCGGATATATAAGACCAAGAGCCTGGACTTGGACCCTCGGTTTATCCTTGGTAGGCAAGCATTCGAATAGTAATCTGAATCAGTAACTTGTTCTTTATCAGAAGCATCTACAACTACCCTTTATTATATAGGACTTACGTCGAGCCAGTCAAGCTCCGTCAACCTCAGAAAGGCGTGAAACGAAGCGATCAAGCTTCACAATGCAGATCTCGACGCAGAGAAGGATGGAAACCTGCGTCTAAATGTACTGGAAAACCACGTGCGTAGTCTGAAACAGTTTTTTCACTGTAGAGCGCAAGATGTGCCGCATTAGACTCTTCAAGCGGTATTTCGACAAGGCTAGCTTCCTGAGCATAAGTAAAGAGAGACTTAGAAAGCGAAATTCATAGAAAAAACGGATCGCATCATCTTAGCGGTGAACCTGGAGCATACACTACTTTTATACACCGAGGGGAACTGGGATGCACATAGAGTCCTTGTGACGAAACTCCAAATCGCATCAGCAACCACAAAGTATTCGAAGAAAACGCAGTCGACAGGAGCACACGCACAACTATTCCTTGAGAAGAGCAAAGATGAATAGATTGAGGAGCACACGACTAACACCGACAAAAAAAATTGAAGAAGTTGGAACGGAAACGGAGGACGAAGAAGAATTAATCATTAATCGTAAGAGGATTACAAAGGCGATCATCGGAAATACAGCATCAAAGAATTCCCAAAAGAAAAGCTCTGTCCAAGCAGTTGAGAGAGAGGATGTTCCACCGAAGAAAGCGAAGGTTTTGAAAGAACGAAGTAATCTTCTTCTTTGAAGTCAGGAAAAGCAGTTTGAATCTGATGAAAGCCAGGAAGACATTGAGGGACTCACATCTAAAAAGAAACACCAGACCCCAAGTAAAAAGGATATTAAGCGCTGGAAACATAGTATATCATCAAAAGGGCTGAAGTTGAATGTGAGAAGGCGAGAAAGCTCAAGGTCGCAAAAGCACGCGGGCGCTGGGCCCGATCCACTTTGTAAGATCAGTGGAGGCCGCTTCAACTCTACTCCAAGTCATATGGGCAAATCGTGCGGAAAAGCTATGCATAGTCTTTGCGGACAGCGTGTGTTAGGTGACGATGCAATTGATGGGATGCTCTTTTGTTCGATCGGTTGCATCGTCCAAATTGTTCGAAATAAAAATAAGTAACCTGGAGAAAGATGGTAGTTGTTGTTCAGTAAATGAATGAATTCAGCACCGGTCAGAAAACTGCAGGGGAGTTTCGTTCTGCCATCATGCCGAGCTATTTAATCTTGTGCATTCCGAGTCACAAACCGGTTTTTCATCAGCTCCCCCGCCGATACCTGCCCCGTATTCCGCATCGACGGCACCTCATGACGGAGCGAGAAGCGACGACGATGAGCCTATTTGTGCGGTTTGGCTCGACGAATTTGAATCCGGACAACAAGTGCTTCAACTGGCTTGTTTTCACCCATATTACAGGAATTGTATCGACCCATGGCTACAAGCAAGTTCAAACAGCTGTCCTTTATACAAAAGAGAAATTCCGAACCTCCCACCCCCTCCAACGCAGTTACATTACAGATCAATTCCCATTTCCTAAGATTTCTTTATTCCTTTATCTTATCGGGCAAAGTCCAAAAGAGAAAAACAAAACTGTCCCTTGGGAGGTATCTGTCAACTGTCAATAATTTCGACGATATACCGAATCGCACACCCCATTGCTTTCGCCTAATTTTATCGCTACACTGACACAGCAAAGAGTTTGTAGCTGTTCAACTCAGAGTTAATGACCTGTAGAACCGTAAAGTGTGCGTAGTCCGCTACAATTCAACATTTTGCCACGAATCATGCATTAGGTATTAGCTTTGATGTCGTTCTCAAACAAAGTTTCAGGACTGCTTCGAAACACCTTTAAATACGACAACGAGGAGCATCGGTACCTTTTCCGCAACACTTGTTGTAGATGGCTTCAATCCAATTTCAGCTAAGTTGCAGTAATGCTACACAATCGGTTACCCACTGCTCCATCTGCGGTGGGAACGAAAACACCGCCACATAAGGTTCTCATTGACTATTTAGAGTTAGGTCTGCTAGGTGTCAGCGATTACAATAATCTTCAGATACATTCGACATCAGCGTCGGTCAACTATTGACCAACGTTCACGTCCCACTTCTCCGCATAGGAGGTAATGCACAACAAACGCATTCTCATGCAGCAGAATCAATTCCAATGCAGCCTGCGTAAAACAAATCGTGAGGCCACCTCGTAGAAAGCCAATGAAATCCGCGAAATACAACAGTGCATTCCTTTACTTCTCTCCGTGTTTATGTCCAACGCTTTTGACTTGCCTCAGGAACTTCGGAATGCGGCAAGTAGATGGGAGCAAGCCTCTTCGAAAAAGCATTGCGCGGGATTCTTCAACCGTGATGGACATTGTGGAGTCTAAAGATGATGTTGACGTGCTTGAAGAGAGCGATTTTCCTAACAGCGCCCCTCGTGTGTTCCAACGTATGTACGCCGTTAATAAGTCATGCACTCACGTACATCGAATTGTTCTCGTTCCACAACACATGCCTGCAGAGCACGGTACTTTATCACGTGAGCAACTTTGTCGAGATCCTTATTTCAAATTATGTGTGCCCAATAGTGCATCTAGATGGCTCTTGATAGTATACGTATACAGAAGGTGGCTATGATAACAAAGTCAAGAGGAATTGTGTATGCTGGTATGGGTCCCGAATCACTGGTATTAATCAAGAAAGCACGGAAAGCAGCTCCATCGTATTATCAATTGTACAATGAGTCCATACAGGTCGGTCAACTAGTACGGGAGGTGGCGAGCGTAATGCATGAATTCACTCAAAGTGGAGTTCTGCGTCTGTTTGGAGTTAGCTCGCTTGTAGCAGGTTTTGATGATGAAAGGCCCCGATTGTGCCAGATCGATCCCAGCGGCAGTATTTATGCTTGGAAAGCTAGCGCGATTGGAAATAATATGGTTAACGCGAAAATCTTCATTGAAAAGCGCCATTCCGATGGTATTGAGCTGGGATATGCTATCTATACAGCTTTATGACTCTTAAGGAAGGCTTTGAAGGTCAGGTCATCGCAATGATATTGAAATTGGAATCATTGGCGAGGACAAGCTGTTCAAGTCTTTCACTCTCACAGAAATGAAGGACTATCTTACTGAGCTTGAATGAATAAACATGTGCTTCTCTCTCACGACATGAATCTTTGAATCTGCTCCATTGAATCAACACTAAGAGTAAATCATCAAGAAGAATCGAAATACGAATTTTTGTAACACGCTTTCGCTCTCGATGACATACAGCTCAATCATAAATCAACAAAGAAGGATTCTCGTCAAGATTTGCGATCAGCCAGACAACTGTCTTGTGTTCAAAGGCTGAGGGGCATGGTTTGACCCTGGGTTCGCCGCGGCTTGAGCACTCCCTTACAAAGTAATATAGAGAGGGTTGGAAGACAAATACTTCAAGTTCTCTGAACGTGCCCATTTGATGATACATATGTCACTTTTGAGTGGCATTGATCTGTGGATGTCTTCACATTGTGTGACCCCATCAACTTGAGTATTTTTCTTTCCGGTAAAAGCTGATGTCATCCCCAGCGCCCTCATCCGTTTTCTGTTACGAGGTCTATTCGTCAGTGTTCAGTACCAAAAGCTCCGTACCAAGACTTGCTTGTTTTTGACATTAGATTAGAGTTTTGTCTCTGCTATCACACGCATGTGTTTTGTCGAAAGCGAAGGAGTCTATCCTTCGTTTGTCTTCTTTCCTTTTTTGCAGTGGTGATCAGTGATTGAAATCTCCGGAAAACTGTTCGGCATGAATCTTCTATTTGATTAAACGAATGTCATACTTCCTTCTTCAAGAGCGCTCCACTCCTTAATGGAAAGCTCTCGTCCTTCTATATTGTGCTCAAGGTTCCGATTCGTCCGGATGAGACTGATCGTCCCTTTAATCATTAAAAACTACTTCAAAACGATGTGTATACTTTTGAAAGCCCTGAAAGCCCTAAAACGTTTTGATGTGGTCTAAAGAAGTGAAACGAGTCCTGTTCAGATCAAGTTCATGAGGCTAGTTAGCTAGCTGGAGAAGCTAGTAGATTCATGAAACTCATTTACGACAATGTTCCAGTCTTTAAGCAGCAGCAACCTTTTTGTTTGCTCATGCCTCTGCTTGAATTTCATGCAATTCAAGAAATTTCAGACAAGTGATGCTTGTATCTACTGGAGTCGTGCGTGGATTGTCACGGCCGATTGTGCTGTTTTGTGTTTTAGATTTGAGCTTCACACGGTAGTGAACGTTTGACAGGCATTTTTGAACACAATATCAACGAATGAAGGTTGCACTAGCGCGTCACTTAATAACATACTGGTTCACCAATAAAGACTACTTCTCTTTGATCGGACGCTGTCGATCTATTACCGAGGCTGCCGGATAACCTCACGGAGCGAACTTGTCTAGGCGGAAGCTCAGAGGCGGTCTTTTTGCTCAAAAGCTCAAGAACTCCAAAGGGATTTGGGCAGCGTTCTACCTACACAATTCTGTGGCTCCACTTCGAGTGGCTAATTTTTTCAGAAAGTCTTCTTTTACGGCCACAGTAGTTTCCGTCTTTTTCTCCAACCCAAATCTTTTGCATCTCGTTCCATACTTTGATGGCGCCCGTGGTGCACTCTTTTAGTATTTCTCCTCTCTACGGTTTCTACAAGGTATGCCCTTCATCTTTCTTCGCCGTTATTTGTCCGGATGGGCTTCCTTCCCAAATATTTCACTACAATCTACATCTCAGACACCACAAGCGCAATTGTTATCTTCGTATCTCAGCGCCTCATGTAGTCACATACTCTCTCCAGTCTACTTGAAAAAGCACACCTGAGAAATACCGCTCCTGCTTCATCCCCTTCAACCAGGCCTCACGGAACGAGCCAGGCTTTGCAACACGGTCATTCAATGCGCACATTACTACATTGTACAAGGTTGAGCCCTCAGCAGAGTGTAAACATTCATTCTGTGCCTGCACCTGTGAATACCATGCTGTTTGAAATGCAGTAGCTCCAGTTTCTAAGACTAAAAAAAAGAGGATTTCTAAGAATTTGAACATGATGCAGAAGTCAGGGAGTAAGGGTAAAGCATCCCATGCTTGAAAACCAGCCCAAATTCTTGCAGGACTCGTCGGTAATCCGAATAGTGTCCCAGGCGCTCTTATCTCCGCTTGGTGAACCATAGCGCTGCAGACCTCAGACGAAGATGAAATTGGAGGCAAAAAGCTATCGCTCTTTTAGGAGAAAGTGGTAGTTGTGGATGGGAGCTATGACCATTACAAGATTTTTCTGGCACCTTCACGGACACAACTGAGTAATACGACTTTAAAGTCATTAGTTGCGTTCACCGAACTAGTGTCGCAAGTGTTGCCTCGTGTGAAAGACTCATTGAAAGGTCCGTCAAGCTGCAATCGGACTGGTTCCGTAGGCAACACTGGAGACAGCGAAATGGTTCGAAGATCTACTAGTATTCCCTGCAGCGAGAACGGTGCGCCATATCACTTATCGAAAGCCTTACATCGATGACTTGTACCATTTCACTATTGATATGTCCTTTCGCCTACGAACTAGACTATCGATACGCCCATTCGTCTACGCAGCATCTTTTCTACTTTTGATTGAAAGAGAAAGTCATAGTTCCTTATCCTAATCGGTAGGGTTGGTTTTACGCGACGTTAAAATGTTTACGCTACTGACGAGGTTCAGTACGCTAGCGGTCAGTCCTCTTCGCCTGTTTCCGCGGAAACCCGGAGAACCAGCGTTCATCGGTAGGCACATAACCGACCCCTCCCCTTTTCTCGAGTTTGTCGACATTCGCGAATCAAAACAAACTGCATCAATCATCATGTCCGCCGACCCCACAAAACAGTGGGGATCAATTTTCCTACACAGCAACTTTCAAAGATGTCTTTAGAACTTGTTCTTAAGCTACATGCAGACTGTTCCTCCGCTGAGCGGTGAAAATCTTCTTGAAGCAACTCGTGAAGACATGGGAGCCGTGTAAATTGTCAACCTGGATATAGTTAGCAACTACAAAATCTACAAACGAATTCGTTTAAACGAATTCGTGTGTTCTTGGAGCAACGAGACATTGATGTTTCTCAGACAGCTGATACTGGAAGGGTGATTGCCCAAAGAGTTATAACAGCTATTTGAAAGGATGAAGAGTTGGTCGTGCAACACAAGCGTGCTATAGACTACTTGGAAGCCGTTCGAAACGGAGATGTTATTCTTTATTCACCTGGAGGAAGCGGTTCACCTTCAACAGCACAAATAACGTTCCAGATTCAAGTTCAATAACCTATCATTAGGAATGGAGGTGCTACAGCCAAGAATCTGGGAGGAGCAGAGGACGAATATCAGAAAAAGCGCGTAACGTTTTTCACCAGCTGTTACCGGGGTAAGCGCGACAAATTCAAAGGCGATCTTGAAGAAGATTGGCATGATCATGTTTCTTCCTTCATGGTCTACTGTAATCTGGGGAAGCTTAACGGTGGTATAAGAATTCAGTACCTGCACTTTTCTCTCGCAGAGGACGCGCTGCACTTTTTAAAGGGAGAATTAAAGGGCTTGATTCAAGACTGGGGCGCTGTTGTGGCAGTATTCAATGCTCGCTACGCTTCGGAGACGACCAGGGAAGATTTGTCTGCAAAGCTAGAGGACCTCCATCTAAAGGACTCCGTGACAAAAAATGTTTCTGAACGTGAAGCTTTGAACCTTTTAGTCAAAGAAATTGATCGCATTGCGCCAATGGCCTACCAGAAAGACAGAACGGACAGACCCAAGCGCAAATTTCTTTGCGGCGCAGTCCAGTGCATTTCATGGTTCCAAAACATCTTATCATAAGACAATGCCAAGCATCTATCATACAGAGACTTGATGTCGGAGTTATTCAGTGCTGAAAGAAACCAACGCCGGTTCACGGCATGAAAACACCGTGCGCAAACAGCGTAGAAGTTGAAAAGAGCATCTTCGGCTGATATTGCCATTCGTCCATCTCTTTCAACTGCAAACGTAGTCAAAGGACCACAAGATTAAGATCCTTCAGTTCATTTTGCTGGACAAGGACGTTACGCCAGACCACAGACCAGCCGATCAACATTCAAATCCCCGAGATTTGAAACTAGGCCTTATAATCCAGGATTAGTCTAGCCGCAACACACGGATGTACCCATGATGCTCAAGGTCTGTTACAACTATCAGCAGAAACGGTGCAGGCTTTTCACGTGTCCCAAACCCCGCAATGAAGCCCGTATTCACCGAAACAAAGAGCTAGCGAAACAGTGGTACAAACAATCTCGGTCCAAGAGAATCAACTTAACTGAACTCGACGATGACGCCTCTTCGGTATTCGAACAGTTGACAGAATCGCTTCTTGTTGAGGATCACTCACCCGACCAAAAACAAACCCTCATCGGTGACGCTGGACTTATGTTCGGCTTATATATCTAACAGGCTAACCAGTCGTGAACTCCCAACCACTTGGCCACTCCTGCACGTAAATCACATTCCATGCAGCTCGAATGAAGGTTTTTAGATGGAGACCGACTCGGCAGCACGATTTCTAATGAAAGGACCAAGAAACCCCCAGATATTCGTGACCGCATACCAGCGTACACATCGTTGCTCTTGCAATGCACCCCTGCACGTTTCATCGCCCGCTCCCGCCACTCCTGTCAAAATGACACCCCCATCTTTGCCCACAGAATCGTCAAGGGAGTACTGAACCACTGTGTAAACCCGGAGCGCAGAGTAACATATTCCCGCAGCAAACTCGGAGGAGGCTGTATTGACCCAGGGGCACACAAATCAGTCTGCGGACTGGCTCAAGCCAAGGCCTACTGCCAGACTTCCGGCACAATCTTTAAACTGCGTCCGTCACCGTATGCCTTCAAATTCGGCTTTAGAATCGCGACAGATTAGAGCAGCCGCACTTCAGAGTACCGTTACCCGCAAACACATTCGACTCCTTTTGAATCGATGTCGTTGACGCCAACATAACATTCCTGATTAGACTCGACCTCTTTGATCGCTGTGGTGTCTACTCAAACAATGTGAATAATGACCTTGTGAGTCACGGTACTGTTGACCACCCACGAGCACACCTGGGATGCGTAGGTGCATCCCAAAGCAGGGTGCTGCGGAACTGGGATGAAATAGCGCATCTGCAGCACAGAGTGGACTGTAGTCTGGATTGAGATGCGGGCGTTTGGACTGCGTAGGCCTTCGAAGTAGACAGCTGCTGGACGACAGCGACACCTACGCAGCGCACGCATCATAGAAAACCCAGAAGCGCAACCCACGAGCTGGTACTGGAGCACCACAGACTACTTTATAATAAAGAATACCAGACTCTGTCAAAAAGTCTGGGGGCATCCGACACAGCGCGGAACTTCTCTTGGTGCCCAAACTTTTGCTTCACGTGCGACGAGCGCGAATCGCGACACGTCAACAAAGCGCTTTGCCTCGAAAGACTACACTGTTTGCTTTTCGCGCTTAACGTGATGTCGAAGTACGGAGTTGTGTCAACCATTTCGGCGCCTAGGCTGGAGAATCCTACACAGCCGAACATGATCAAATTCGAAGTGGAGTATGCCGCGTATAAGTAATATATCGCTGACCTTAACCAGAGTCGCGCTACTGCAGAGCACATTCAACAAGCCACGATTCGACAGTGCTTCAAACCGGAAATGCTACACAGTCTGTGCATCTTGGAAGAAATAGATGGCGCGAGCACAGTCGAGGACGCGACTGACGAAGTGGTGAAGAACTGGTTTGAAAATTCTCTCAAAGAAGCTCCGAAGGACCTGGCGCAACGCGTACAGACATCATTGGGTGCATTGAAGTACCGAACATGTCCCAGGGACCCAGGTGGAGCTGTTTGAGAATTTTTCGTGAACCTAGTCATGCATTTGGATAGAAACAATGCATCAGATGTCGTGAAAGATCAAAAAATTTGCAAGACGATCGTCCCTAAGCTAATCAATCGCGTGGAACCCGCCGAGCTACGTATTCGTCTACTGAACGAGAAGTCATACTGGACAGCTGCACAGAAAATAAGCATATCCCATTTTATGAAACGCGCCAGCATTCTTGCCGTCGAAGTGCATAATAGCGAAGCTGCACGAGCGCAGATAAAACGAAGACATGAGCACGACGGAGGAAAAGTTTCGAAGAAGAGTGAACCCGAAGATATGGAGCGCGGCCGCAAACGTTCGAAACGAGATTCATCGAACTCAGGACCACAGAAAACCGCCATAGACGGTACTATGTGGACGAGGCCTTGCCTGAACAAGAAATGCGGCAAGAACCACCGAATCCGAGACTGTAGTATTACCTCCGCCGAAAAACGGAAGCAGCTCCTGGACGATTTCTTTGCAGAGAAGCGGGGGAAGAGAAGCATCAAAGTCGCTCGTTTATCAAACCATTCGAGCAGCAATAGAAGATACAACATTTCACTCGACGAACGAGTCGCAGCAGTCGCAATTTGAGACTCTGGCGCCGACTGTAGTGCTATATCAAGAGACTTGATGAAGCAAGTCAATACTGGAGGCAACTTGGAAGTCATCGATCTCCCTGAAACCATCGAACTCGAGACTGCTGTCGAGAGCACTGAAGAAGCCCCAATCGTGTTCACATCAAAGCAGAAGGTGGCCATGTCGCTAGTTCTAACCCTGCCCAGAACCAAGATACCTATACTTCTGCATGGAGTAGAGTTCTTCATTACGGATCAGAGTATGAAAGAGGTGATTCTTGGACGCCCCCTGCTCAATGCAATAGGATTCAATCTAGACGACCACCTCGAGAAGGTGGGTCCGGCAATCAACGGTATGCGTATCAGCCGCGTCGGTGTACCTACTGGGAAGGGTAACTACCGTGGTGTATCCTACAAAGACACAGAGGACGACCCAATTGAACCCCCGGAACACCTCACGGCTGGATCCGGAATCGACGACCCCACTGAAATCGATAAAGCTCTCGCTTCCCTGCAGGAGGAAGCCCGGAAGAACGGGATGAGTAATGAGGGACTTCGCGAGCTGAGGAGAATACTATGCGAGTATCGATCAATCCTTTGCATAAAGCTCGGTCCCAATCAACCCGCCAAAGTGTCCCCATTGGAGATGGAACTGCGCCCTGGAGCCAAATCCGCAGCCCTCAGAGGCGCTACGCGCAGAATCTGCGAGTTTTCATCAGTCACACGATCAAGCAGCTGGAAAAAATCGGCGCAGTGTAATGGAACCCAGCAGCCAAGTGGACCAGTCCCGCCCTGGCTGTACCAAAGCCCGGGACTGACAAACTGGGCTTCACAGTCGACCTCCGCTCCGTAAACTCCAAGACCCTACCCATGCATTCGGCAATGCCACATCTCGATTCGAAGCTACAGGAGTGCGGAGGCTCGAAAATGTTCGCCAACATCAATTTCTGCCCCGGGTATTGGCAGTTCGCACTATCTCCTGACTCGCAGGAACTCATGTCTATCCAGACACCGCTGGGCATATATTCGCCGCGACGTATGCTGCAGGGAGGTACAGACTCGGGAAACCATTTCCAAGCTTGCACCCAGACTGCCTTTGCGGAAGAAGTGCCCAACCTCATTCAATGTGTAGATGACTACCTGTTACACGCAAAAGACGAGGGCGAACTTTTGGTAGCCATCGAGAAGTTTTTAGCAGTATGACACCGATTTGGTTTCCGACTAAACCCAAAGAAGAGTCATTTTTTTCAAAGAACAGTGAAGTTCTGTGGACGTATCATCTCAGAGGACGGAGTACAGTATGACCCACGTTCATTCAAGGTTCTCATTGACATGAAAGCTCCGAACACCGCAAGTGAGCTACAGCAACTACTCTGCGCTACTGATTGGATGCGTACGTCTATCCCAGACTACGCCAAGAAAGTAGAGCCATTGCACGATCTCATGGAAGAGATGTACAAGGAAGCAGGCTCACGAAAGAAGTGTGCAGTAAGGAAATTCAGCGTAGTTGAAAAATGGAACCCCACGCACCAGGTCGCGTTTGACGATATCAAACGCCATCTAATATCTGCAACAAAGCTGTCCTTTCTAAAAGAAGGAAACACTCTCTGCCTGTTCACCGACGCTTCTGAAACCCACTGGGCCGCAATTCTCAGCCATATCCCGGAAGAGCATCGCAAACTCGACCTCGGGGACCAGAACGATGGGCCCCTCGCATTCCTTTCTGGAGCTTTCCGCGGCGCCGCAGAGCACTGGAGCACCCCAAAAAAGTAATGATTCACCATCGTCGAGGCTATGAGTAAGCTGGACTATCTCGTATCCGGTCGGTCGGTCTCTATTTTCACGGACCAGGCAAACCTCGTCAACATGTACGAACCGTACGGAAGAAACCCTGGCACACCACGCCAAACGGCTAGCAAGCTGATGAGATGGGCAATGAAGCTCAATTGTTTCAGGTACATCATAGAGCACCTACCGGGGGAACGGAATGTTTGGGCTGATATGATGACACGCTGGGCCGTAAAAAGTCCTGACAAAGTCAAAGTAGCCACTATGAGGGCATGCAAGACTGTTCTCATGGCGCCAATAAGCCCCAAACTGAAGCCGGAACTCGACTTGCCCAACCTCAAAGACCTGGAGAACTCACAACGTAGCAGTCCAGACAAGCCACCCAGCAGTTTCAAGCAGAATCAAGGCATTTGGCGAAACAGTTCAGGGCGTATATGGGTACCGAAGTCAGACACACTGTGCAAGCTAAGAGTTTTGATCGCAGCACAAACCGGATACACAGGACACCGAGCAAAGGAAGTTACAAAGGCAAACATCGAAAGACATTTCTGGTGGGACTGTATGGACAAAGATGTGAAGGACTTCGTGGCATCCTGTATCCACTGCCTCGCTAGTCACCCAGGATTTATCGTGCCAAGGCCTCTTGGGTCTGCGATCTATGCTACGAAACCCAACGAAGTAATCCATTTCGACTACTGCTATATTAGAAAAGGAGAGAAGCATCACATCTAAGTTCTGGTGATCAAGGACGACTTTTCTGGCTACTTATGGCTCGTACCGACAACCGAAGCAACGGCTGAAGTAAGCGCTGAACTGCTTACAAAATGGTTCGCCGCCTTCGGAACGTCGAGGATATGGGTTTCCGATCAAGCCAGCCATGTTAAGAACACAGTGTCGCGTAGTCTCAAGGATCATTTGCACACTCAGCATCATTTCACACTGGCCTACGCACCATGGAGCAACGTTACAGTCGAGGTAGTGTGCAGAGAGCTTGCAAGAGCGGCAAGAGCACTACTGTCAGAGTTTCAGCTTCCATTCGCCTCACGGCCCAGTGTGATGTCACTGGTGCAGTCAGCACTGAACAACTCTCCATTGAAGCGATTGAAGAATTGACTTCCACTCGAATTATTTACCGGGCTGAAGCAGGACGGCCCATTCGCCAGACTCACGGAACGCAAAGGAGAGTTGGAAACTGTGTCCATCACCGAGGCACAGATTAGGCAATTGCGAGAATTCGACCGGTGCAGAGAAGCAATGGAACGCATGCACCGAGACGTCGCCACGGCTTCTAGCAAGAAACGCAAAGCAGCGGTAGAATCACACAACCGGAAAACGAGAGTACGAAACGTGAACTTTTCTGAGGGCGATTTTGTGTTGAAAGGATTTCTACAGAAGAAAATGAAAAAGAAACTCTCGCTACACTGGACAGGTCCGTATCGTGTGACAAGCTGCAATGGCGAATACATCTTCGAAGTTGATTATTTACTTTCAGGAAAGAAGAAACTAGTGCACGGCCGTCGGTTGAAGTTTTTCCTAAACAAGAATTTTCAAATCACCGAAGAACTTCAAAATACCTCTCTTACAAAGACAACGAGCTACTGGTGGTCGAAGAGTTCCAGGATATCAGAAAAGAAGACGGAAAACTGGACATCTTGGTAAAATGGAAAGGCTTTGAGGACAACGAAACCGACTGGGTATCATTGGAAAGCCTACAGTACGACGTACCAGACTTGGTAAAGGAATATCTGGAACAAGTCAGGAAAGACGGTACAACACGACAGAAGAGAATGGTCAAATTTTTATGACCAACCTTCCATATTTCTTTCGAAGAATTGGTCATAGGGGGACTGTTGACCACCCTTGAGCACACCTGGGATGCGTAGGTGCATCCCAAAGCAGGGTGCTGCGGAACTGGGATGAAATAGCGCATCTGCAGCACAGAGTGGACTGTAGTCTGGATTGAGATGCGGGCGTTTGGACTGCGTAGGACTTCGAAGTAGACAGCTGCTGGACGACAGCGACACCTACGCAGCGCACACATCATAGAAAACCCAGAAGCGCAACCCACGAGCTGGTACCGGAGCACCACAGACTACTATATAATAAAGAATACCAGACTCTGCCAAAGAGTCTGGGGGCATCCGACACAGCGCGGAACTTCTCTTGGTGCCCAAACTTTTGCTTCACGTGCGACGAGCGCGAATCGCGACACGTCAACAGGTACAAAGAGTTCCATTTCTCTCTTACGAAAGAACGGTCGCATCTTTTTGTTTGGGAAGAACTCTGCAGTATTGTTTACGAGAGCCAAACTATCCAAGTTACAAAAGCATTTCTTCCATCCAAGTGCCCAAAAGCTCTATAACCTATTAAAAAGTGCTAAGCCAGAAGACACCACGACGGATACCCAACGGATACTCCAGGACATTGCTCAAGTCGGGCCAGTACTTTTCCGCCTCTCCGTTTTGTTTCTGTATTTCAATTCCGGAGGCTGACATCCGTTCCAACAAAGAAATAGCCATGAATCTCATGTACATTTCGTACAAACGGCGCAAACGTATACCCGTCCTTCCCATTGTTGAAACGCAAACACACTACGAAAAAGCATTCATACTGAAATGTGATCCCTCCGAGCACGTCTGGGACGCATTTCTGGAAGCATGGGCTACCACTTATACGGGAATGCCAAACAAAATGCAAACAGACCAAGGCTCCATAATGACCTCCAAGTACTAGGTGAAATGTACAGGAGACTTCGGAAATGAACTTCAGTTATATGGAGCACAGGCACATAACAGAATCAGAGTTGGTGAACGCTATCATGCACCACTGAAAAGAATCTTCAACACTGTGATACACTCCAGTCCTAATCGTGACCCCGAGCTTGCGCTACGATTTTCCCTCAAGGGCATGAATGACACCATGGAGCTAGAAGGCTTGGTTCCATTACTGCTTGTGTACGGCACATTACTGCGACTTCCAATTACTCCTTCTGTTTCCAGACAGACTGACCGATTTCGTGAGTTGGAAGCAGCTCGGAAATAAATGGCCCAGATTACTGCCAAACTCCATATCCAGCAGGCTCTCCGATCTCGTATTCCCCCGGCATCGGAGTACTTCATTGAACCAGGACACTGTGTACACTACGACGATGAAAAGAGCAAATAGTGGCGGGGACCACACAAAGTACTGAAGACCATTTACAAGGAAGTTTCTTTGGATATAGATGGACGCCTTGCTCGCTACAACATTTCCCACATCCTTCCAGACCCCGCTTTCGACAACGATCGTGAACACAGCCTTTTTGAGCGGTCAAATCACTTCCCTTCCAAGCAAACCCCGTCAGTACACTTTACAAAGATTCTACACCCTTCAGGCGCGTGCAGTAGAACACAATTATTTGACGATGAGAAGGCCCATGAACTTGCAAATTTAACACGATATGGCGTGTACGAAATCATCTTCTGTGAGGAAGTGGATCCGAAATCGTCGCACAACATCCTTGGTGGTCGATACCCCCTTTTAATTATGAAGAAGGAAACGAATAAAGGAGTTTACAAAGCGCATTTCATTGCCAAAGGTCATACTGATGTCGAAAAACGTCTTCTGGTCCACACGGGTACCACATTGAAGCAGTCTTCCATCCGAGCCCTCGTCGCCATTTCTACGCTATTTGATTTCCCCCACTGGTCACAGGACGTTTTGCAGGCCTACTTGCCCTCAGCCAACCAGCTGATGCGAGACATCTACGTGAAATCAGCAGCGAAATTTCGACTTTCGGAGTGTCATCTTCTAAAACTATTGAAGCCACTCTACGGGCTAGGCGACTCAGTGATTCCTGGAACCTAACATTCACCAGGAACTTGCGCCACGATTTGACAATGACCCCCACAGCCGTGAACTTGTCCTTGTTCTTCAAAACAGTGAGTAACAAGCTTATTGGCGTAATCGGGGCATATATAGAGACACAATCAGTACTGGAGATCCTGAATTCGATAACCAGTCCAGATTAACCGAATTTCACTTCGAGTCCAAAGACAGATAATACCAGAACTTCAAGTTTGCTGGAATCAAAGTCCAGAAGATATCAAATGCCTACCAACTCCACCAGACACAGTTCTCTAATTGTATCAAGCTCCTACGACATGACGCTCCCTATCCAGAGTTCTGATCAAAGTGGCAAGAATTTGCTTGGTTATTCCACACTAGACCAGACATTTCAGCCCCCGTTAACCTGCTGGCTCAGAGAAAAGAACCACTGTTCAATTTGGCCGCCGTCAAATCAATCAACGAACTGATCCGCCGTACGAGAGCTACCTCAACAAGAGGTCTGCTTCAACATTGTCTTAACAAGAACAAACTACAGATACGTGCGTGAAGTGACAGTTCTTTCTGCAAGACCACGTCGCTGCACTCACAATATAGCTATTTGATCTATTTGGTGGATGAAACTGGTTTGCACAACATTATACACTACAGCAGCTACAAAAGTCTAACACGTGTTCGATCGACAATGGGCGTGGAACTATACGCTTTTTGCGACGCTTTTGACTACGCATATCTGCTGAAGCGTGAACTGCAGTCGATGTGGAATGGAAAAGTTCCGCTCATTATGTTAACAGACAGCTTTGTGTTCAAATCTATCATCAAGGGGACAACAACGACCAAGAAACGTCTCACGCTGGACATTATGGCCTCGCTTGAAGCGTATCAAGACATGGAAATAAGCAACATCGGCTGGATTCTCGGTACAGACAATCCTGCAGATTGATTGACAAAATATGCCGTGCTCCAGACTTGAACAACTTCTTGACATCAGATATTGTTCCATCTCGGTTGAACAGTGGATACTTCGAAGCGTAGACGTATAGGAAAAAATCGAGTGTTATCGAAAGCCTTATATCGATGACTTGTACCACTACACTATCGATACGTCCTTTCGTCTACGAACTAGACTATCGACACGCCTATTCGTTTACGTAGCATCTTTCCTACTAATTTTTGATTGAGAAAGTCAAAGTTCTTTGTTCTAATCGGTACGATTTGTTTTACACGACATTAAAATGTTTACGATACTGACCAGGTTCAGTACGCTAGCGATCAGTCCTCTTCGCCTGTCTTCGCGGACACCAGGAGAATCTGCGTTCATCGGTAGGCACATAACCGACCCCTCCCGTTTTCCCGTTCCCGTGTTTGTCCACAATATTCAGTGCGGAACATTTCCTCCGACATTCAGCACAATGCCGTGTGCTATGCATTCCCCAATAAAAGGAATGCAACTATACATTATGGAGTGCGGGAATCAGTCAAAGAGGGCACGTTTAAGTTCTTAACTTGAAGGATAGCGATGCTAACACAAATCATCCGCGGGCACCAAGAAGCTCTTTCCATGTCAACACCTTGGTTTTCTTTTACTTCTCCGTTCTGACTTTACACAGATTCAGCCCTCACGCCAGTCGTTTTTCTTCTTCGACGCTCATCTGCCACCCCTTCTTCCTACTTTTTGTGTCTTAGTTCGCCCTAAGCAACTTTTGTTGATGCTCTCGAAACCCTTTGCAACCGTGCCAGGATTTCTGCTCAACAAACTCAAAAGATGATCAAAGTACTTCGTTTCTGTATTCCCCATAAACTGACTGATATGGAATATTGAAAAACCGACGGTCTTTTGACCGATTTCGTCATAATCAATAATTTTTATATGGTTTTCTCCGCTTCACAGCATTCATTCCCAACCTCAAAATACTCCAAAAATTCGAAATCAAGACCCCTTTCCTTTTTCTCCTTCAATTTCAAAATTTGGTGGGATATTTTTTTGCTGCACGCGCAGGAGGAAGCTTCACACAACTCTATAATGTATCCACATATTCTTGTTGGCTCCTAAGAAGAACTGTTAACATTGCTGGAAGTTTTACACCAGGTTTCTTCCAAACGAAATTCTTGAACTTCTTCTTTCCAGCTGCATTGTTGGGAATGCCAAAGTATTCTTCGTGATGCCGACAGATCTTTATATCCATCTTCAATATGGTCTGCTAACATTCATAACGAAACCAGCGATGAAGGTTTACTGACGATGCTGCACTTCTACGCAATGCGATAAGCATCATAAGGTAGTCCAAAGATTCCAAGTTCCTCCTGCGCTGTGTTGTCACCATGAAAAATAACGACTAAACACCACAGTATAAACATTTTAATCCTTGCAATTGATTCCAAACACGTTTTCTATGAGCTGTACCATAGAAAACTATTTTAAACCTTTATGAACTAAGAAAAAAATAGCGATCAAATAACATACAGATCTGTCTTATTTTCAATATCAATATTATACGCCATTCTCATTTTAAAACCAACAGTGTTTTAAGAATTGCAGAACATGAGAAAAGATTACACAAACTATAAACAAATGTTATATAACTCTCTCTGTTTAAAAATCATTCCTATTTGCCCCTTTTAGTAACCTCCCGATGATTACTAACTTGTGCGCCATTTTATCTTCTTGCAAATGGCGATTATTAACAATACAAAAGAATAATTCTCACTTCATAATTTCAGCGCCATTTGTGCGCCATTAGTAAATGACGAAAAAGAACGCCATTTTTAAACCATTCTTGACTTTTCCAATGGCGCTGAAGTTATGAGTTTGTACTTAATATACGATTTTTAAGAAGCAATGCGCCCTTTATTCCTCTATCTCTTTCGGAATGTCATAGAACTCTAAGTTTATACGCCATATATGACAACACCAATTATATAGACGCCATGTATACGCCACTTAGAGCATTAGAGTTCGGCTATGGAAATCGAGATCCTATAAAATTCACATCTTTCAGAACTTCACTACGTGGAACAAGTTTCCAAGTACCTCGTCGGCGTAAACCTTCCACTTCTTTCTTTTTAGCTTCTGCAAACTTTGAAGAACTAAAGCAAGGATCCCATATTTGCGAAATTTCAGTATTATATACTGATTGTTCATCATTGCCCGTGGTTCTTTAACTTCTGTCTGTAAAATCATTGAAAACGTAGTTCAGTATTTTTTTAAACCATGAGGAATAGATATATCAAAGTTGACGTCAAAAGTTTTGGAAATATAAGGCTTGGCTTGTCTATAACTATATTTTGTTTCCTCGCCATTTTTCATTTTTACGAAAACTTGTTTGCCGATACCTCTGATTACTTCAAACGGTTCAATTTATAGTAGGAGCTTTTTTTTCCCTATATATCAAAACCTTTTGTCCTGTTTTGAAATTATGGTGAACGCCTTCTGGAAGACATGATTCTATGGCTTGTTTCAGTCTTATCTCATTGGCTATGATTCCCATTTCAGAACGAGCACTCAAGAGAGCTTGCATTGGATCTTCTTGATCCGCTAATTTTGTATGTGTGCCAGGAAATCGTGTTAAAGTGCCCAAGACAAGGAGTGATGGAACAAGACGTTCCTGGCTTATGGTGTGATTCATAGCTTTTACAGCAGTGGGAAGTATTTATTTTTCGTTTGAAATGGTGGCATCAAACATTGTTTTGTTGTAGATTCGTCTAAGGGGATCATGATATCGTTCGCTTTCACCAATGGAGTTATGGATTTCCACTCCAGACTGAATAAAATCGATGCCACATTCATTCATATTTTCTTTCGATCGGAAAGAGGTAAACACTGAGCCTTGGTCACAATGCATATAGTTGGGGTACCCTGTGTAGACGGTTGCCCAATATTCTAAGAAAGCGGTTCAAATATCCTAATTGGATTGTCCATCTAGAAAACAAACGGCTCCTAAATAGGTATGTACGTCAACAACGTGTAACACCGGTTTTTGTCTATGAAAAATAGATACGGAGCCAGATCTTCGTTGTAAACCATTTCTTGAGGAATGGAAAACCGGAATCGTTGTGGATTTATGGTAAAACGTTGACACGTTTTGCAAGCTTTTGATATGTCCTTCAGCAAGTTTATGGTCTCGGCATTGGGTTCTTCGGGTTTTGCCAGTTTTAAGATTTTAAACAGCTTCTGTACCGAGGACTGATAAAAATGTAGATGCCCTTTTCTGAGTTGTGTTTTCGTGAAATGAGGTACGTATCGTTCGTGTCGATATTGAGGTGACCAATTTTCCGAATAACAGGCATCTTCCATCCATTCTTACAGATCAGAAAGATTTCTACATCATCAGCATAGATTCTCTCTCTATCAAGAAAATCAAGGCCAAGCAGTATTGGATCATTGCACTTGATCACGTCCACGGTAAATTTGAGTACTCTAGCATCCGGGGCGCAGATTCGAATAGTTATCTGGCCAATACTACAGAAGGTAAAACTACCAAGTCGAAAACGAATTTTCAAAGGCTTTTTCTTAAACTTTAAAACGTACAGCTTGCAATAGGCTTTTGTTTGCTTCTTGCCAATTACGGATGATTGTGCTCCGATATCTAGACATCCACAATTGAATTTTTTGGTCGTTTCAAAATCGGTATCAACATTTGTGATTATAAAACATGTAAACTAGTATTTTAACTGTACCTGGATTTTATGCGCTGAGCCGTTGGGAGCTTTTCGAATTTTGTTCAAAAAGTCATGCATAGAAGAGTTTCTCATAAAAAATCCAGTTGCGTGGCTGAAGTTTCGGCATCAATGCCGGATAAACGGTTTTAACATTGTGATCTGCTAAATCTTCTGATATTGGGTCATTATTGTCTTCTTTTTGTTCTTCGATGTTGAAGAATGTGTCGACGTCTTCGGTTTCTGATTCGTCTTCAACTTGTTCGTATAGTTCGCAAAGTACCTTCTTCAAAGCAATGTTCTGATCGGAGCATCGCTTTGACTTCTGAAAAAGCTGAACTTTTCTTGCAGAGATGGCAGCTAAGTCTGTCGGATGGCGACATTATTGCAAGATATATTCCTTTTCCCCAGAGGTGAAGCAAGTTCTTTCATTCATCTTGGGCTTCGTATTGTTCTTCTGACGGCCATATCTAGCAGAAGAAAGGTAACTTTTCGATGACAACTGATAGTGGACATCTGCGGACTTTGTATTCTTAGAGAATTTGAATACATTAATGGACTTTCGTGTCTTATCCTCTTCCTTTTCACGCTGAATAGCACATTCCAGCTGTGTGTTGAGTTCTTGATAGGAATGGTTTTGTGAGTCCAATCGGCTAATTGAATTAGTTGCCCATAAATGGCCAATAACTGCTTTTCGCAGATAAGATATCTTGTTTGCTTCAGTGCGACATTTGCAGTGGACTTGAGAAGATAGTTTATTTATTTCTGAATCTAATTTATCAATAGCCTAAGTTGTCGTACATTCCTCCGATTGAAAAGTATCAATTTGGATGTTCATCAAACGAATTTTAAGACACTTCTGCTTAGAAGTAGAATGAAAGTGTGCTTCAATAAGGTTTTCAGAATCAGCGAGAGATTGGGCCTCTTGTACGACGTGATCATTGAAGAAACGATTTGCGTTATTCCGTAGAATAACATGCATAAGTTGAATATTTGTGTAGTCAGATACCATTTAATCTTCTAATGCGATACTATAATATTCATAAAAATCTTTCCAAGAGTCTCCCATGGCTCCGGGAAACTTAGAGGATTTGTCTTTGAATCGCATTACCAGACTGTGTGAGATCATAGGGATATTTACGTCTTGAGTGCTTACTCTGATTTTTTGTGAAGGCATATTTGAGTTCATATTCATAGTTGGAGTAGGGTCCTCAACTACATGGTTAACTTGAGGTTCTTCCTGAGAGACAGGTGTTTGCTCTGAAAAAGGCGCGGAGGTCAATGTCGCTTTTGAAGCTTGAATTGCTTCTTCAGCCAAAGCACGGTCTTCGTTCTTGACGTAGATTGTGTATGCGAGATGGTTCATGGTTCGCCCAGAAGGATAGTGAACCAGTTCGACACCTAGTTTCTGTAGAAGACTAGCAATTGAGCTGAATAGAGCTACATTGCAAGATACTTGGTGCTTGAATAAAATATCAGATGAATAGTCTCCTCTAATGAGATTAACAAATTGATTACCAGTGATTTCAGGTAGATCAGCCAAGTAACTACGAATAATGTCCAAGGGACTCTTTTGATTTGAGTGACGGATCACCAGAGAATTTCAAAACACATGACTTGCACCACTGGACATATTTCGAACAGTTGGCGATGATGTGATATTAACAAATGAAATTGGAAAAGGAATCGGATATTCTGCAGGGGCCAGTGAAATTCTAGTGTTGGGTGGAGTCTGGAATGATGTGTCCGAAGCAGACGGTTGATCCCCAGATGTATTTGGTTGTTCTCTTGCGGATACTTAAGATCTAGTATTAACCATATCCTAATGAATGAATAATATCTATATTTGAGTGTGTGCTTAATTTTTTAATCACTCGTGTAAAAATAAAGTACTTTGGCAGATAATGCATTTCCTTTCTTTATTTTGGAAACCGATAAAAAAAACAAGTAAGCACTTTTCACTCAAATATAGTTGTTCTTATTCTTAGAAGTAGAACGATGACGACGACATTGAAGAAGTACCTTGAGGTCGTGAGCCTCAGAGAAATTTACCACACATATACGCCAGTAGACGTCTCCACGAGAATAGCTTGCACGTCGAGCGTTACGCAGTTGAAAGTTGCTTTTCTGATGCGCTTCAAGCTGCTGGATACTGCGAACCGATAATTTTTGAGACGGTACAGCGCCTAAACGTACGATTCCACAGACGGAGGTTACGCTTATGTATTTCTCTCTGAGTACCAACACGAGCATTACGTCGCGCAAATCGTTCGGAAAGCGGTTTGGAAGATGGAAACTTTGAGATAGAGAGGGTATGCGTAATCACGGGCAGATTATCAGTACTGCAGGTATCGCTATCGTCGCTTTCATAATTTTACGCTCGCTTTTATCGCTTCGTGTATCGCGCACGTGCTCGCTTTCGTGAGCAGAAGAATTTTCTGAAGATGAAGAATACCTTGCCACCGTATGTAAGAAAAAATTTTATAAAAAAATGTTACACACAAAAGAAAAAAGTGGTTATAAAAACTTACTTATTACTGCCCCTCTATTGGCTCTACAAACTTTGGATTGTTGCGCTAGCTGCAAACGGCGGGGCGAGACGGCTTCAAACGCGTTGACGTAGTAAACGTAGAATACGGCGTACCAGTGGAACCGACGTAGGTGGAGCAAACGACGGCGGAGCGGCGAAATCGGCGTAGGCGGAGTAAACGGCGCCGGAGAGGCGGAATCGATGTAGGCAGAGTAAACAGCGGCGGAGCGGCAAAATCGCTGATCATGTTGAAGATGGAGTTCAAGAATATGTTGATTTATTAATGACGAATACGATGATGTCGGACGAGAGAAAAAGTTCCCTTGTTTCTAGCTTTTTTGTAGTGGCTGGGTGCTTTCTGCTGATCTCTACCGTGCCATGTAATCAGCTTCATTCTAATTCAGCATACATTGTTTGCATTAGCCTCTTGTTAGACTGTAGAAGATTGAACCTACCACACATCGTAATGCAACCTACGCAATTCAATTACTTATTTGGGCTTCTTACCTCTCTTGATAGGTTCTTTTACTTACACTCTACTGTTCTGTTATAACAGATAAAACAGATTCCCATAAACAAACGAACAACCAAGAGCCACCAGACCTTTTCTACATCACTCACAAGAAAAGGTAATTTCTACATAGTTTTGTACGAAGAACTGCAGCATAAATGCAAACAACGAAAAATAAATCTATTGAACAACTCTTTTTTCTGTCTCGAACGACCTATCGATGAACAAGAGTTGGTGATGGCTGCTACACGTGAGAATGGCGTAGTGTTCTAGCTTCACGGCGTACAAATTTCCACAAAGCCACCAAAGAACCGATTCAGTCTTTTGAGTATACAGGACCACTGCTCCTTCGCCATCCCACAGTGGTGTACCTTTGTACTAAAAGATTCTCAAAAATCTATGACTGGCTTGTCCACATATACTAGACCATACTCTCATTACGAAATTTTGTAGCAGAAGCGTAACAGTGGAACAACACATCGACAATATAATATCTCAACACTTTTATGCTCCGTAAACAAAACAATTGCGATCCAGTAGTATCCAACGATATCTGTGCATGAGTTTAGATCCCGCATGTTTTCTAAATTTCAATTTTTATCAAAAGAATCGATCTATTTCGATCTGATAGGCTCACTAAATAAATATTTTTCAATGCTATAAAGCACAAGAGTAAAGAAAATGTTTGGATCTTCCTCTCTAAATTGCAAAGCAGCAAGCAGAACCGCTCTAGATGAACATAAACTAAGTCAAAGTGTAAGTCGCAAGTCCAACTCATGAAAATCAGGGAAAGTAGAAAGAAGCAGTTAAATCCAGGAAAAGTTTAGGTCACTATTCTACAGTAGTGGTGACAGAAATGACAAGCTGGCAAAAATCCGGACGCAGAAAGTGTGGTGAATACTGTAGTGTCGAAAAAACACTAACGAGAGAAAAGCTCTCGTTAGAAGTTTCACACGAGAATTGCTACTGCGTGGGTAGTCTGATGTGAGACTATCTACAACATTCTTTACGATATAGTGATTTGTAATTATATGGCTCTGGCTATAGGTACTTACGATTTGAATGCAAACAGATAGTTTGGTTCACAATCCTAGTATGTTACGGAAGAGTATTTAAGACTGAGACGAGACGATTTCTCGTCTCTCTCTTCAATTATCATCACCGTAAACAATAAAAGTTTCAACATCTTCTTAAACATCATCATCTTCTACACCGTCTTCGCCGAATTCGCCGCACCGCCACATTCTACCCCGTCGACGTCAAATCCGCCGCTCAACCGTCTTGTACGCCGCGTACATTGAAACGTTTCCAACTGCTCTGCAGGGCCGTTCGCAGTTTGCGCCACATTCGAAATTTAGCGCGACCGGTCTTTTGAATTCGTCTTATTGTAACGTCGACAGGAAACATTTAATCGGTAGAACATTTAGAAATTTTGAAAATTTGGAGTTTAAGTACCGGTGGAATTTTTTTTGCACTGCTCTATCACTTAGTTCTGGCTACTGTGCACCTGTCGTTGCCAGTAGTCGGGAGTAATACAGTTACTAACTTTCCAAAGTTTATTAAACCAATAGAGGCGCAGTAATAAGTATGTTTTTACAACTACTTTTTGCTATTGTGTTTAATGTTTTTCTAACAAAAATTTTCTTATATACAGTGGCAAGGTCTCATTTATCTTCAAATTATTGTTCTGGTGAAGACAGCCACCACTCGCGCGATACACGACGCGGTAGGGATTGCGACTCTGTGCACGTTCCGATAGCCATAGACTACGAAGCAATAGTAACAAGCGACGATAGCGACAGCGACGATAGCGAAACTTTCAGTGCTGGTAATCTGCCCGTGCTTACACATACCCCCTCTGTTTTAAAGTTTCCATCTACTGAACTGTTTCCCGAACGACGTGCACGCCACATTGCCCGTGTTACTACTCAGCGTGAACGACGTAAGCTTAACCCTCTCCACGGAAGCGTACGTTTAAATGCTGTAATGTCTGTAACATCTCTGTTTGCAGTATCCAACAGCTTAAAGCGCATCAAAGGCTCACCTACGAAACGCTCGACATGCAAACTATTCTCGCGAAGACGTGCACTGCCGCATTTATGAGATAACCTTCTCTGTGGCTCACGACCTCAAGGTGCATCTCCGAAGTCGTCGTCATTGTTCTACTCTGAAAAAAAGAACATTAGGCTCTAAATGAATAAGTTTTTCAAAAATATATAA
This sequence comes from Agarophyton chilense, assembly GCA_030374765.1. NCBI lineage: Eukaryota > Rhodophyta > Florideophyceae > Gracilariales > Gracilariaceae > Agarophyton > Agarophyton chilense. The sequence continues at coordinate 283,981 of JARGXX010000008.1, forward strand.
AAAAAAAGATAAACAGAACAAAGAGTACTTGTTTCAGAAGAGTAAATAAAGTTAAAAGAAAATACTCAACACTTACTTTATTAAGTAATGGTTAATACCAGATCGCAGATAGATGATAGAGGTACTTCAAAAATTCTAGTAATCAACCCTTCGCATCAAATACACCATTCCAAACTCCCGCAAACAATCGGCTACCGTTTCTTCCATCACAACTCCCAATGGATTCTCTACTCCCAGGATATAGTTTTGTTCCGTTTTCACCAATTCGTAATGTATCCGCTGTACCCAATTCTATTTTCGAATCTTCGCTGGTTATACGTAAAAGTGTTCAGAAAAACCTTCTCCATACTATCAGAAGCTATCTGGCTGACATACCTAATATTATTGTGGATCAACTCTTGAACCTTACTAGACGCGATTATACCCCGGACATGCTCTTCAACTCTCAGGTCTCATGCAATATAGCACTATTCAGCGCTCTTGCTCGTCTTTTACAGAAATTTGGTATGAACTTAGTACATCACCCTTTAAGAAAAACCATGAATCGTTTAGCACACACCATATAAATTCGAAATGAAGATCGTATCGTTGCCGAAGAGACAATTCAAACTTCCAGAGCATCGTTAGGTTCTCCATCATTGGTAGAACATAATCTATTATCTCAGGATACACCTCAAACAAGAAATCATGGACACTCGATTGATACCCAAAATACATCGGATGCACTATCCCAAACCATCAGGATCAGCACAAATAATATGGATATTCCAAAGATATCTCATAACATGGCCATGCATTTCAAGACCAAAACATCAAAATTCTCAGGTCCAATTAAAAGATCATGGAAAGATTTCTTTAATGAGTACTGTATAGTACTCGAAGACTATATGGTACGAGAATATAAGCATGTTCAGTTAATGCATAATATTATACGAGATAATGCGAAGCGTAACTTCAACGATCACGTTCTTCACAAAGCTTAATCCCTTGATGCAGCGATGAATCTCATCGAAGAACATTAATTCAACCTCCAAAAAAACGTATTGAAATACGATTACTAAATATTCGAATAGATTCCTTTCAATCTGATGAAGGAACCACTACTCAAGCAATTGGAAAAATGGAGGCAGAGATATCGAAACTGTCACTCCAAGGACCTCCAACTTGCCGAACTAAAGAAAATAAGATATATTGTCTTCGGAAAGCAGCATCGGGACACTCCTGGGCCAGTAATCCAATAAGCCGTTTGGATTCAGAAAACCTTTCTTACCAAGAATTTGTTACGCTACTGGGATGCACAATACAAAGAGAAAAAGAAGAAAAAAGCACAAGAAAGGCCATTAATATCTACAAATTACCAAAAAGCTCGAAATCATTAGATGTCTTGTATCAAACATCGGATAAAAGATATCTTCAGCCAGCGAGATATGGACATCACAAAAACAATACAAAACTTAATATCAATGATCGAGCTTGTTTCGATTGTGGCGAAAAAGGACAGAAGTATTCGAAATTGTTGCCATCCGATGGATCTTTCTTCTATGGCTGCAAGAAAAGTTCAAACTTATCAAAAATCTAAGAAATATCCGAATCAAAATCGTGCTTTAAGAAAAGTATTGTTCGAACTTTGCGAGCAGGGCGTTGCCTCATCCAAAGAGGAAGAAGATGCTGATATTTTTTTAACCTCGAAGAAAGCAACGAAAAAGATGATGAAAAATCAGACATTTCTAAAGACGAGACCGTGGAAAACATTTTAACGTTCCGAAACGCTGAAAACTCTAACCTGAAACTGGATTTTTATCCAGGAACTCTCCCATGCGAGGAATGTTCAAAAACAAAATTCGAGAAGTTCCTACAGCCTCATCGCAAAACACAGAGACACCGTTTTACCAAGAGTTGAAATGTTTTGAAATAACGAACACCAAAACTAATTTCGAAACACCAACCGAATTGAACGATGAATTCTTGGACATCGGTGCGCAAAGATTTATCATCGGAAGTGAGCAAGCCAAAGATTATTGCAAACAGAACAACTTTAAAACGAAAGCAAAACCGTCAAGAATTCGATTCCGAGTTGGAAATTCTACTTATCAGAGTTCAGCTCAGGTACCCACAAAAATTGTTGTACCAGATGGAAAAGTTTTGAAACTCAACGTTGATGTCATTAATTGCAATGTACCCCTTTTGATAGGTCTATACTTCTTGGATAGAGAGAAAATTTATGTTGATAATGTTTCAAACGTTCTAGATTGCAAACATGGATGGAAAGTGGTTCTCTCCCGAAAACTTGGACATGTCTATGTCGTATACAATAAAAATGCAACAAACTTCAACAAAGCCGAACTCAGAAAAATGCATCTCCACTTCTATAACCCTTCAGTGGATAAGCTGTTTCATCTTTTGAAACGAGCTGCACCAGAACAAGCAAATGCTCAAACAAAGAATCTTTTGGAAGGAAAATCAAAGTGTTGTGAAACATGCCAACAATTTACTCCAAAATAAAAACGATTCTTGGTTTCCTCTCCACAAGGAGTTTTTTTCAACAAAGATCTTGCAATCTACCTATTCTTTTTATAGACAAGGAAACCGTTTTGCATGTGGTTGACTTGCATTCTCATTTTAGAGCAACCCGTGTTCTTGATGGTCATACCATAAGAAGCATTTTGACTACGTTTTTAGAATGTTGGGCTACTTTGTATACAGTTTACCCTGATTCCATTAATTGTTATCAAGGCTTCGCATTTCCCTCCCCACGAGGGAAAGAAATAATGAATGAATTCGGAATTGACTTTATTCTTTCTTGAGTTGAAAATCATAATTCCATAAGTGCTGGTGAACGATATTACGACCTTCTACGAAGAATTCATCAAAAGATAACATACGACGCCAACATCTTTGATAGAAAGCTCATTTTGGCAACGGCCGTCAAAGCCATAAACGACACAATAAAACCTGAAGTACTGGTTCCATCATTACTTGTGTCAGGAATACTAACCCGATTCCCTAGTATTCATACCAACTTACCGGATCAAGAAGATCGAACGCAAGCCCTTCTTACGGCTCGATCACAAATAGAAATCATTCTTAATGAGATCAGACTCAAACAAGCTCTCGAATCAAGACTCCTTGAAGCCATTAATCACGACTTTATTCCAGGTCTAAAAGTTTTAAGATATCGAGAAAAACAAATCCTTCGTTAGACAGGATCCTTTGATATAACTAAGGTAATTGGAAAACAAATTTTTTTGAAATATAAAGATGGCGAAAAAAATTCAGCACAGTATCACATAAGCTAAGTATTTCACCAAAATTCTCCAGAAAATTTAATTGTTCAAAATTCAAATTTAGTTCCCCATGATTTTGAAGATACACTTAATTACGTCTTGAACAATTCGGATGAGTAGAAACAAGAAAAACCTCAAGAAACGGAAATAATGACGTACACTACCGAAACATTGGCTCCTCGTGATCCACGTGGAAACACCCCCAAATTTTTGAAAGCGAGACAAAAAGGACTAAACGGAGTCATCCAACGAGTTGCTTGGAAGATTGCCTCGAAGCGTGAAGTGCCAGCAAATGCAAACATAATTGGATTGGGGTTTGTTTTAGCTATCAAAACCCCAGGAACAGGAGAAGAAGTATACAATGCTAGACTTGTTACTAAAGGATTTTTTGACAAAAAACAAAACTACCTAGTTCGCAATGTATGTACGACACGACACAGTACCATTTGTCTCATCATGTCAATCGCCGCAATTTTCAATTACAACGCTTGGTGTCATGATGTAACACAAGCATACATTCAAAGTAAGCAAAATCTCTCTCGGAAGGTTTATGTAAAACCTCGAAAAAGAATAACCGTCTGTATGGACTCGTTTCCAAACCTAATGAAACCACTTTATGGACTTGCCGCTCCATTTCATTATTGGAATCTTACAATAATGAGCCATCTCCTCGACGAGCTTCGCATTTCAGCAGTGAAAGAGGATATATCATGCTTTTACAAAGCATCAGCTAAAACCTTTAACGGACTAAATGGTTCATACGTGAACGATTGAATTATCACCGGTAAAGATTCATTCATGAAGTTCACAGATCGCACATTGGAACGCTTTGAATCAAGAGAAATAGTTGTTGGATATTTAAAGTTCTGTGGTGTGCAAATATTGGCCTTGAATGCAAAATATGAAACACATCAAGCCCAATTTATTCGAATAATCAAGCTGTAAGAGAATACTTCTGATTTTCCAAAATTCAGATCTAAAAGAGTTCAGTTAGCATGGCTTGTTCACACTGCAACACAAAAATATCTTCTTATTTCAATAAAATTGCTCACATAACGGAAAGGATGTTCAATAAGTCTCATGGAAAAAAAATGTATAAGTTTATTCGTCCTATCGAAAACAAGGCAAAAACCATGTGATCCGTAAGATTAAATCTGGAATCCTTTTCATACGAGCTTATATCGATTTATCGCTCGGGAATAATGACGAAAATACGTCTCAGCTTTGCTACCTTATATAAATGTCTCCTCGTTTCAACCGATGCATCATCATCCAATATAAGAGCTATAAGAGCCGCTGCGTGGTGAGATCAGTACTTGGTGGTGAAGTTTATGCTTTTGCAGATGCCTTCGATTTCCCCTACACTCTAAAATTATATTTTTAATCTATTCTTGAACAGACTATACCAAAAAGATTGTTCACTAATTCCAAAAGTCTTTTCGATGTGATCACGAAAGCATCGTCTACTGCAGGAAAACCTCTACAAATTAACGTTTCTGCAGCACGAAAAGCTTCTGAAAAAAATGAAATTTCAGATGTCTTATTTGTTAAATCTAAAAAACATCTAGCTGAGATTTACCCCAAGCAAAAATTCAACGAAGTTTTCGATAAAATCTATCAATTCAATTGATGTGATCACCAAATTGAACAGTAGATAATTCGAAAAGAATCTTAGACAATTGCTTTAGCGATAATAAAAAAGTGGGAGTGTAATTAATACTGTAGTAACTTACAAAAACTCTAACGATAGTAACGCTCTCGTAAGAAGTTTAATAAGAGTAGTGCTACTGTGTGGGTAGTCTGATTTTAGACTATTCCCAACATTTTTTGCGATAGAGTGATTTGTAATTATGTGGCTCTGACTGTAGGTACCATCAATTTGATTGTGAACAGCTAGTTTGTTTCACAATCCTAGTACGCTACAGAAAAGTATTCAAGACGGAGTCAAGACGCTTTCTCGTCTCTCTCTCCCATCATTATCACCATCATCAAGAAAAGCTTCAACTTCTTCTTCAACATCATCATCTTCTACACCGTCTACGCCGAATCCGCCGCACCGCCGCATTTTACCCCGTCTACGTCGAATCCGTAGCTCCACCGTCTTGTACACTGCGTACATTGACACGTTATAAGGCGCTCTGCAGCGCCGTTCGCAGTTTGCGCCACAAAAAGAAGATAAAATAGCCATAACGAAAAAAAAGGAAAAAACAATGAGAGTAGAGTTAAAATAAAAAAGAACTGGAAAATGAGATTGGGAAATGGACTCTAATGATAGGAAGGTACTTTACAGACGGTTGTATCACCAGACGACGCCTGTGCCGGCCGGCAACACTTCTGTTGATAAAGGTTAAAAAGTCAGGTCGTAAACTATGCGAAATATTCTCTGAAAGATGTACCAGTTGCGCTTGCACACAAATTTAAAGCCAAGAAAGATTTGATGTGTAGTTTAAATTGTGTTTCGACGGAGTCACCAATACACTTTTTAGTGTTGAATACTGTTGTGAATCTCCATTCATTCCTGTAAAATAAGTGTTGAAATATCTAAACTATCCAACAAATCGGAGATGAAACTTTGGCTAAGGCAACGCTTGTATTAACTGGCACATGTGCAAGAAAAACCTGAGTCCTATGAAATCATATCCTAGAGACTAGAATACTGTATCAGTAAAAGAGGAAAATCATTTGGAGGTGTTTTTTACGGGTGTAGGAACGTGAATCGACACGGGCTTGACTCGGCAAGGGAGTGCGGCGGCAGCAGCCGACAGCCGTGTTTTTACAGTTCACGTCACATGGACAAGTGGACACCATGACACGTGTTGTAGCACGCAGCTTGTCACTAAAACTGTTTCTTTAGTGTGTTTCTTTAGTGTTTAGCATTTCATCGTCTTTTCTTTGGCTCATTTACGAGTTTTGCTGTACAGGAACCCAAATAAACGCACGATTAGCATTTGGCAATTGCGCCGGGAGCCCCCCACTTTTGTACAGCTGTCTTCTACTTGGTGTAGCCATCTCTCGTCAGCGGCCCATCAATGAACGTTTTGATAGGGTCTGGTCGAGGACTAAACAATCCAATTAACCATGAAATAAATACGGAAATAAGTCCCAGCACCCCACAAATAGCCGTCAACGGTCCATTCCAAGCCATAGACCTTTGCACTGACAACTTTGCGTGCGCGAAATTATCTGTAAAAAAGCGGATGGTTTCCTTAATTTTTTCTATGAAACTGCCTCCTTGTTCCATTGCTTCATGTAACGCGTTTCCACTAACCATCGAGCCGAAGACGTGAAATGAAGACGCATACATGTCCGAAAACCTATCTGTATCACTTCCCAACACGTTGTTCACTACTGAAGATTCCACCACGCCATTTTGGTCGTAAAACGCACTAAAGTTGCTACCACATTTCTCCAGTTTGTCATTCTCTATCTTTAGGTTGGTCTCCATCCAATCACCGAGACGTTTCGCGATCAAGAAAGATTTGTCACTGTCAGCATACAGCAGCCTTACAGCTCCAATCAATGGCAGTTTCGTAGCCGAAATCAGACTGATTGATCCGTCGTCAAGCACATGAGTGAGTAAGTAACCCCCCAGTCCTCCGAACGCCATCGTCTTGAGAGTTTCCCCCGATGTTGTTCCCCATTTCTCTACGGTTCTTAAAAATCCACTTTCGCTTGAAGGCAGCTCTTCACCAACTGCCCTGGCGGCCCCTGTTAACTCTCTCGGACCCCAAGCTCGGAGCTGCACCTTTGTATAGTTGGCTTTGATGAGAATCTGTTCAAATACTTCGCCCATTCGCTCATAACTTCCGAGGCCCTGGTACATTTCCGTCGCAACTGTCTTATATTCTTCAATTTTCTCCTTGAAGTCAGGAAAGTCTAACGAAGATTCAACCATAGCTTTCGTGCTGGCAGCAAGAAACGAGGTGCCTACCCCGTTCCAAATCCCCTTTGTGATTTGCACGCCCAACAATTCAGACACCAAAACACCTAACACCTTCCCTGGAATTTTTGAATCATCTGGGAAGAGAAGGAGCAACTTCACGTACGATTCATACACATCCTTCTTTGGATTGTCATACATATTGGTTGCGATTCGAATTCGCCACATGTTCAGAAAAGTTTCATCTTGCAGAAAAGTGGCGTACTTCGTTCCCCAATTGCCTGCCTCGTCTTCGATGTAGGGCCTGATCTCCACAACTTCTCTTTGATAGCCTTCCACGTACGTATGGTGAGAACAGTCGAAGAACTCAAGAGACTCGGAATACGATTGATAGTTCTCATCGATCTTGTCTACATCGATTTTCTCGATGTGTTCTTTGTATTCAGGGTCTGATACACAATTTAGGAGTGTGTATCCCATGTTCGGAACTGCTTCTTTCTGTAACCAGGCACTGTGTCGGTCGCGCACCGCTCTCAAATTCTGATTCAAAGTGGGGACAGCTCCTAAAATGTTACCCGCCCAATTACCTTCCAATGAAGCGTTCAAAAGATCTTGAATGTACTGGCCTCCTCTCCTTTGCGCTCTGTCGGTGAACGGCTCTACATCCGGATCATCATTGTTTCTTATCAGAGAAGTGAGGTTGTGCAGCTGTAGGACGGATAATGTTTTCGAAGCAAGAGGCTTTGGCACTGCAATCGAGGAGGCAGTTCGCCGCAAAATCGCTTGGTGTGCAGCATGTATTTGCGAACGTCCGGGGAAGTCGTCACTGAGTCCTTTCCACTCCCACTCTTTTCGTTCTTTCTCATCCCTGAACACACCATCAAACTTGCTGTAAACACGCCCCTCTTCAGTGATAATTGGATCTGTGGTTATGGTGAATGATGTGGGGTCAAAATACATGCCGTCTACTGTCGCCATGTCGTAGGTTATGGAAAGTCCAGAGACTGCTGTTGTGGTAACTCGGTCTGTTACATCTTCCCCACCCAGTTCGGCGAAGAATTTGAGTGTGTCTACGAACGTGGTGCCTAAAACAAGATCAACACTGTCCTCCCAAGTACCACTGCCCCCTTTCAGCCTGCGTTGAGTCTTGTACCGCTCCGACGTGGTACCCCGAACGGCATACGCCTTGGAGCCCGGTGAAGCTGAGATGATACCGAGAAAGGACATGCCGAAATTGTCGAAGTAGATTCGTCCAATGTGACTATCATACTCGTTGTGACCAAAGGTGATGCTGGGCGTTAATTCATCCCACTTGACGTTGAAAAGGGCGTGACCGTCGAGAAACACACCTGCTTTGGCCACGGACAATCCAACGGCCGCAGATATGGGCGCTCCGAGGCAGTGTGCGGCGACGTTGCCCGTGTGCGCCTTCCACGTGCCGTCGAGAACTTCCATGTGGGCGATGTGGCGTCCCACAAGGTCCGAAAGACTTGTAATGACCATTTGGGGTGGAAGATAGCTGGAATACAAACAATGCTTCGAAATTGGAAACAAGTCGAATCGTACTCAGATGAAGCTGAGCGATGTGAGCGGACTCGATCGTTGAGCCTCGCGCAGCTCTCGTGCTGTGCGTTTTATATCATTCTGCACTAGAGGTTGAAGGAAAGCAGCATGTGCGAAAGGGATAAGGTAAATACGTATATTGGCGCGTTGGATTTGAAGCACATCAAGCAGATGGAGAATTACTGACGTTGGCAAGGGTGGCAATCGCAAGAAGGGTGGGCATGTGCCACACCACGGGCAGCTTGACCTACACACATTGCCTGCCACGAGACAATGGCAAAAAGTTGGCGGAGGCGGCGAAGAGGGCTGTGTTTCATAGTCGACAAGTTTGTGCGGTAAGGGTTGTGTAACATATCGAGTGCAAAATATGAAGGCACGCAACGAACTGTTATACATGATTCCTTGAAGCGGGTGATCTCGATCTCCGGTCCAATCGCGTACTACCACCGTTCGAGAATAAAGCAAACATGGTACACGGGTATTCCATGTATACTAATAGTCAGATCCTGAACTTCACTTGAACTTCACTTGAACTTCACTTGAACTTCACTTGAGGCTGAACGCCCCCCACATACAATAACAGCTCGTCCCGAGAGTCTGCATGCGATTTCAAGCAACGCACCTATGAGTGGATGCAAGTTGTAGGGAATCACGATTCTTATTGGGAAGTTGTATCATACCGCGATGCTTGCTTGCTGCTGAGGTTGGATGCAACTGACGGGGAAGAACATCCTGTGTTCACAACGCGTCGGCCAAGAGAACGACTATGGTTAACAGGTAATGCTGCGGTAAAATGTATTAACCCTGAACAAGGCCAACCTTGTTGACATTGGAACACCAAGTGGCTCGGTTTGTAGAGCGATGACGAGGAGCCGCCACGTGTCCGACAAGTGCCGTCGTTCAATGGTAAAGCCGATCTTGTGAGCGCAAAGTCTCACCTTCTGTGCCTTACAGCGCGTCACATCCGTCACGAGCTCCGACATTGAGTTCGGCACGGATACCGTCGGCAGTCGCACGTAAAGCGGAGGGGCTGTCGGTGGAGAGTTGTACTATGCGCTGGTGGAACGCGGTGGAAGTGGGGACGATAGAACGGGCAGATAGAACCGGCAGATCCTGTGTCTCGTGGTGTAGTGCAAGGTTGCACCGTGCAACGTGGGCACGTACACAGCTAGCAGATACCCGAAATAACGTTTTGAGTAGAATTTGAATCAAGTTTTCCCTACTTCTCGGGCATGCCGTTGCTGCATTTCCTGTGCGCAGCTCTTTTCTGTAGCAGTAAAAAAGAAGGGTACGCCGATGGAGTTTTTGCTGAGCTATGGGGATGGGCACGTATCTGACTGATGACGGCGGAGAATTGGCGTTCTGCACATGTAATTGCATCGGATATCTCCGATTGCTGTCTGTGCAGATACTTGGAATGAAACTGACATGACAAATATCTCTACCGTCTATAGGACCGTTGGCCTCATGTGAAGCCATAATTATAACATCGATAGATTTTGAAAATTTTGTCAATACTCCTAAATTATTGCACGGGTATGTTTTCAAAGCTTTATTCTTTTTTGGCATCAACCTCTAACGCAAAAGCAGATTATCCACACTTTGTAAACAACGTAATCTTTACTTTTTTTCGGTCACAATTGACCTGCTAGGTCACCGACTCCTGCTTATTGATGCGTGGTTCCGAACCGTGTCAAAACCCGCGCATGCCTAGAGAAATAAAAAACTTTAAACGCTTTTCTAGAACACAATACAAAAACATGTCTCGTTAGTTTCGGTTGCTTCTTTGCTAAAATGGTTCGATCCAATGATGATCGATTAGAATCTTTAGAGTTTACTACCAGGGATAACATTTTGAAGTCAAACAAAGTTTATTTTTTTTACTACACGCTCTTCAAATCCTAAAATCGATGATCGTTTGTGTCTAAAGATAACCTTTCTAAATTTATCGACTTTTTGAAGATCCGAAGGTTTTGTCACGTCAGCATTTGGAAACTATGATACAATATATCATCCTCAAGAGTTCTTTAAACGGTCATGATATTAATGAAAACAAGTGGTCAAGCGTTACAAACTTTTGGAAATCCGTAAATGGCAATAGAAAATCTTTTGTTACTCTGTCACACAAACCGTGCGTAGATGAAGCATATCGCGCTGTAATGAGCACTGTATGAGTTGGATTGCAATTAGTCTACTATACTACACTTCTATTCATAGACAAGCTGAAAACGGTTGCGAATTTGAAAGAGGTTTGCATATGAAAGAAGTTTAGTTCTTCTAAAAAATGAAATATATATGGGAGTTACCAAACTAAATTTCGAGAATTTGAAATCTGAACATGCACATGTAACATTAGTTTTAGTAAGACTGATTGAAAACTGGTTCGCAACCGATCCCATCGTCTGCACTGATTCATATTTTGCATGTTCTAAAACCGTCGAAGAACTTTCGAAAAAAAAAACATTAATTGTATTCTTAAAAAAGTTACCACAATTCTTCCTATGAAACCTCTTCCAGCTCTTAGAATGACGTCACGAAAGCAGCACGTCTCAATAGATGCTAAACTCTTGAATTGGATCAAAAATTGATGTCGATGCTTTGGTTGGGTCGATAAAAGTGATATTTTATCTGCATTTGCAGCATTAAGATACGAGGAACTTCATTTTCTTTAAGTACGAAGAACCCAAAATGCTACAACCAAGAGAATTCCGCTTTTCATTGAAGTTCCATACGTTTAAGAATTGATGGAAATCACAGATCTCTTCATAATGATTGAAGTAAAAAAAAGAAGTTTGAAGCCAAGGAATGGTTTTTAATATGAATACTTGTTTGCTGGTCTTGTGCGTGGTCAACACTTGAAATATCTACGAAAAAGCATACGGTACCAATATGACTCTTACAACGCATAAATGTTATTGAATTTTTGCAGATGGGCTAATAGAAAACAACTGGGACGCTATTTGAACTATGGAAAGAACCTATAAAGAAGCATATCAAATAGCGTCTCAGAAAAGGGCTAGTACCGGAATTTTTTTGATAGAGACAATCTCTAAGCGTATGGAAGTGGCTGGTTCCGTTACATCTTTAACACACCAAAAAAATGCGAAGTATGCAAAACCACATACAAATAAATTTTCTTTGTTTAAAATTCAAAATCAAGAACGATAGGGATGTTTATATATGTGACGATGGCAATCGTCTTGATTGTTTTCTGGATCATATGCGTGAAATTCATCACTTTAAGTACAAAACATAATCGAAAGCACTGATGATAGTATGTCCATATGCGTTTTTCGGCCTGTTAAAGATATTTTTTAAAAGTTTAAAGCAAAAGTTCAACTTACCTTTAGCCATCTACTAATTCAATCCGCGCTGTTTAACTTTCTATATCTTTTATGGTCTGTTGCGAAGCTCTCTTTTTAGAAGATGTCACCGTGTTCTATAAGTTGTTGCAGATGACCCCTATGTGTTCTTAGAGAATTCTCATTTTAGACTGTCTCGTTTGAATAAGTTACATAGATCTCGAAGACATCGTAGTAATGCTGTCTTTCTGTGTAGATCGTCTTATGAATATCTATCGAAGGAGTTGAAGAAGTGGTGTCTATCTCATCTCTTTCTTTTTTGTCAAGGCTACACTTTATATTCGTTGCGCTATGGTGGCGCAACTTTTAATTTGCTTAATAGAATAAATATGAAAGATATTATGCTGAAAGGCATATGGAAATCTGAAAATTCTCACAAAGGTTGCTTGAATGCTAGGCGTGCCATGCTCTTGAGAGTTTTGCTACAAAAATTTGTCAAAGGTTTGAAAGTATCACAAGCAACTCGATGGAATCAAGCCAACTAATGGAGAAGGTGGAAAACTGTACTATGCTTAACGCAGTCTCGACAGCCTTGCGTTTTATGGTCTACCTAACGCAGTTATTATTGATAAAGCCAGCGCCCCCTGGGCAGTCAGTGACCTCAAGTGGATATGTCAGTGCCGAATAGCACTACTTAGTATAATTTTCGACGCGAGACGAAACTGGATGGGGATGGCCAGATCCGTCTTTGTCTCGGCCTCTGTTTGTGGCTATTTTGTTTATGAGGTGTCGGAACAAAACTGTTTGAATGTATCGATAACGTCATAGATTAGGATGTCAAACGGGCGCCACAACCAAGACACCGCCGCTTGTACTAAAGCCGGTGCAAAGGAGTTTGCGTAGGAACGGATTTGGGCAGATCAGCATCCGTCTTGGTGTCTCTCCTACCTCCCTCTTACACTATGGTTTTTACGTTTTGTATTTGTTTAGTTTTGGAAGACTGAACAACGCTTAACGCCGTCTTGATGGCCTTGCGTTTCCTGGTCTACCTAACGCAGTATTTATTGATGAAGTCTGCGTCATCTGGGCATTCAGTGACTTTGAGTGGAGATCTCAGTGCCGAACACTTGTCGAGCTAATCGAACGAGATGTTTTATGCGTTGAACAAAGCACACAGTAGTTGCCACATGTCTGTGGCTCTTACTACCGTTACATACACCGGATGTATAGCAGTAGAAGTACGCAAGGCATAACAAGTAAACGGATGTGACATGAATCATTCACATAGTACTCAAGTTGCATTAAGAAAAGACGCAATTACAAATTCAAATAGATAACAAACGGGTGTCATTCATATGTCAGCTTCAGCAGATCAAGCTGTCATATTCACACCCTCTGCTGATCAACACCTAGCGAGGTTCTGCATTGCTTCAAATACTCTGACGCAACCAGCTGATACGCCTGACCCGCTGTAGAGGCGAACTCCATCGCTTGTTGGCGCGTGCGTTCCGGAGGCCACACTTTCGCACTCCGTGTTCGCTCTTGCTCCACTTGTGCGCTCGTCAGCACGCGAACATCGGCCCATAGTTTGGCTTGCTCCACGAAAGGTTTGGGAGCGAGCCTCTGCCTCTGGAGTGGGGCATCCGTCATCCCCACGCTCTCATCCAGCGATATGAATAAGTGCTTGTACTTTCGACCAGCGGTGACGTTTGTCATAGCATATCCCTCCAGCTTCAAACTTTCACAAACCTTCACACGAACTTCTACTTTGCACTCATTAGAGCCAATAGCTGATGAGTCCGAAAGCGAAAAGTACAAGATTCTCTTCTTGCTAGATGAAGACCAGAATTTCATGTTCGCACTGTAATCTGCTACAGGTCCTTGAAAACGAAGCGCTTCGCACTTCGTAGCGAGAGACTTCGATCCAATCGACACTTCCATCTCCGCTACACTTGCATGTCGGCAGTGAGGAATATGACCTTGCAGTTTCGAGGCGTGAAACTCAATGCCCCACACTGACACAGCGAGTACATGGTCGTCATGGAACGGCTCGTTTGTACTCAAGGCCACCGTGGGAGGCGGTACGCTGAAAACTCTGAAGCCAAGATCCAAAAATCCACGCAGCTCCTGAACGTGCGAAATGATAAAAGCATCGTACAACTTGGCCATGATGCTACGAAAGCTTCCTGGGTTGCTGTTATCACTTTTCGCAAGCCCACGGTTCGTTCGAGAACCATCTTCATATCTCTCAAAAAATGCAGCTCCAATGTTGGAAACAGCGTTTTGAAGCTCAAACTCTTCAAAGCTGCACTGCCCATCTGAGTTGTTGTTGCCAAATATGTACTCGCCTCCCTTGGTCAACGACAACGAGTTTGTTTCCGAGCTGCCATATACAGCCAAGGAAATAGCCATGCAAAACCATTTCTCCAGTAGATTGTGTTGGAGCCTCTGAAGTCGGCATTCGATCTCGACCTGCTGCTGCCACTTCTCGGCGGGGTCCATTATCTTGCGCAATCCATCATCGAAGCCGCTCGAGAACTTCATGATAGCACCAATGATACTTTTCATAATGATTAAAACGTTCGGGTCGGCTGCAGCGACTGGAGGCACCTCTGTGGCCACCCTTAGCAGCATGTTTCTTGATCCTGCAACGTAGTCGACGGGAACCCCATCACACAGCTCCGTCGTTTCAAGAATCACGTCATACAGCATCTCGCGCGAGGAGGGGTTTTCCTTCACAGCCTGTATCCACTCCATTTCACTACCTGATGAAACAGCCGGCTCTACAACTTCAATAGAACGAACCTTCATTGCACTCTCCAAAAGATTTCCATTCTCCTCAATTATCAATTGCTCCAGCGTAGATGAAGAAGCTTCAAGAGACTCAATCCCGAATGCGGACCATGTCGGAGAGGAGTGTGAGAGTGCAATGGGATCGACACACGCAACATGCCCGGCTAGGCTATGCTCTGTATGCAACACGAAGGGGTGCGCACTAGTAAACTGAAATGATTTTTCACCGTTCAAGGCGTAAAGCGATCGGCCAGACACTAAAGGGCGAGCAATGAGCGCGACATTAACAGCAGCGCCCGCGGACGGACTCCAGATCTTATCTCCTGCTTCCAAATGCTCTATTGGGGAAAGCGTCTTCCGGTCTTCCATCATTACAACGGTCCCAGCCCGAAAGCATGAAGACGAAGGGTATCGGTATCGCCATGCGGTGTTTGCATATGCTCTAGACAATCCGCAGCAGGATCCTCTACCTTCGCCACCTACTGCTAGATTATGGTTTACTAAAACCTTTTCACGCGCTTCACCATCAAAGGATGATGTGCCGAAAGGAACAAATCCATAATATGAATAGGTCCGCCAAAACTGCACATCTACGGTCCATACAACTGGGAGTCCCGCAAGTTTAGCATCCTTGATGAACTGATCAACCTCGTTAGCAGTAGCTCCTAAAGCCATATACTTCATCCAGTGATGGTAGAGCTCAGACGAAGAGCTGTCCCACGCACCTGTGGCGTGAAGTATAGCATAATCGTTAGCCCTAGATATCACTATATCACGGTATGCGCCACGGGCACGGCGTAGGTCATGCTTCACGCGATTGTACAGAGCTGAGAACGAATTCCACTCGGTGACAATGGCCTCTGAGTATGGAAGGTACAAATGCGGCTTGAGATCCTGAAACGCACTTATGGCATCCGCCTGGATTTTGCTCCAGTCCAACATTCCAGAAATATTGCCGCACGAGTACCTCTGAATCGACGAGCAGAGTAGGGCTCGTCCAAAATTCTCGTACCCGATGGAAATGTTAGGTAGGGTGGGCGTGAACTTATGTCTCCACAATTTGCTGCTGTAAAACAATACATTGACATCATATTCTATAAAATAAAGACCTCCGATCGTTAGTTTCATCGTATCTGGAATTTCGCGTACGGCCCTCCAATAGACGCCTTGCTCAACGGCCTGAGTGATAGATTCCACATCACGCTCAGAAGGGTGCACGAGGTAAGCCATGGCCAACACATCATCGTAGAACGTCATAATAAGTGCGAATCTCGGACAAAATGGCAGGTACGAAGAAGACGACCAAGCGGCGAACGCACTACCGTTGTGTGCTGCTCGTCTCGGGCCAGAAGCGGGAGGTTGGAGTCGTCGCAGGTGTGGGTTTGAATCTCTCTTAGGGATACTCGAGAAATAACCTTTTAAAGAGTGTTTGAATCTCTCTTAGGGACACGCGAGAAATAACCCTTTAAAGACATGGGTTTTGTTTTAGATTTATTGCAGGAGGTGCTTTTAGGTACGTTTTGTTAAAGCTGCACCAACAGCGCACGTGCCAAATTTGATACTAGGTGAAGTAAGTGTGGTACTCTACATGCTTTTACGTGTGCCTTCCAGCGGGTCTTGTGGAAGTTCGCTATTCATCAGCGTTCCACATGCTATATCACACAGATGCAACGTAGCTCTAGGGTATATCCAACCTAAGGCTTGAAGCAGCTCTACCTAGTATTCGTGAAGTCCTAGATCAGGGTTTTACGGATTGCAAGCTACGTAAGCCTTGCAACCGGCCCTAACGGCTACTAAGCTAGACTAGAGATTAGACTACAAATAGAGATCTTGACTCGACTTGCCCCCATCTCGGACGGCAAGCGCGACCCGGACGAGCGACAAAAACCAAAGAGGCGCCCTTCTCAAAGAATCAATGCTTTTGCCCGTATTTGCATTACACCTTTCACACATCATTACAACAGATATCTACAAATGAAAACATGAAGATGCTTCCTGCACTCTTCAAAGCACTATTGTGCAAGACACGTTTGCGACCTGCATTCTGAACCCTTCTTCCGCGCTCCACCCCGATACTCACGTTGTGCCAGTTCTATCGTCCCCACTTCCACCGCGTTCCACCAGCGCATAGTACAACTCTCCACCGACAGCCCCTCCGCTTTACGTGCGACTGCCGACGGTATCCGTGCCGAACTCAATGTCGGAGCTCGTGACGGATGTGACGCGCTGTAAGGCGCAGAAGGTGAGACTTTGCGCTCGCAAGATCGGCTTCACCATTGAACGACGGCACTTGTCGGACACGTGGCGGCTCCTCGTCATCGCTCTGCAAACCGAGCCACTTGGTGTTCCAATGTCAACAAGGTTGGCCTTGTTCAGGGTTAATACATTTTACCGCAGCATTACCTGTTAACCATAGTCGTTCTCTTGGCCGACGCGTTGCGAACACAGGATGTTCTTCCCCGTCAGTTGCATCCAACCTCAGCAGCAAGCAAGCATCGCGGTATGATACAACTTCCCAATAAGAATCGTGATTCCCTACAACTTGCATCCACTCACAGGTGCGTTGCTTGAAATCGCATGCAGACTCTCGGGACGAGCTGTTATTGTATGTGGGGGGCGTTCAGCCTCAAGTGAAGTTCAAGTGAAGTTCAAGTGAAGTTCAAGTGAAGTTCAGGATCTGACTATTAGTATACATGGAATACCCGTGTACCATGTTTGCTTTATTCTCGAACGGTGGTAGTACGCGATTGGACCGGAGATCGAGATCACCCGCTGCAAAGAATCATGTATAACAGTTCGTTGCGTGCCTTCATATTTTGCACTCGATATGTTACACAACCCTTACCGCACAAACTTGTCGACTATGAAACACAGCCCTCTTCGCCGCCTCCGCCAACTTTTTGCCATTGTCTCGTGGCAGGCAATGTGTGTAGGTCAAGCTGCCCGTGGTGTGGCACATGCCCACCCTTCTTGCGATTGCCACCCTTGCCAACGTCAGTAATTCTCCATCTGCTTGACGTGCTTCAAATCCAACGCGCCAATATACGTATTTACCTTATCCCTTTCGCACATGCTGCTTTCCTTCAACCTCTAGTGCAGAACGATATAAAACGCACAGCACGAGAGCTGCGCGAGGCTCAACGACCGAGTCCGCTCACATCGCTCAGCTTCATCTGAGTACGAATCGACTTGTTTCCAGTTTCGAAACATTGTTTGTAATACAGCTATCTTCCTCCCCAAATGGTCATTGCAAGTCTTTCGGACCTTGTGGGACGCCACATCGCCCACATGGAAGTTCTCGACGGCACGTGGAAGGCACACACGGACAACGTCGCCGCACGTTGCCTCGGAGCGCCCATATCTGCGGCCGTTGGATTGTCCGTGGCCAAAGCAGGTGTGTTTCTCGACGGTCACGCCCTTTTCAACGTCAAGTGGGATGAATTAACGCACAGCATTACCTTTGGCCACAACGAGTATGATAATCCCATTGGACGAATCTACTTCGACAATTTCGGCATGTCCTTTCTCGGTATCATCTCAGCTTCACCGGGCTCCAAGGCGTATGCCGTTCGGGGTACCACGTCGGGGCGGTACAAGACTCAACGCAGGCTGAAAGGGGGCAGTGGTACTTGGGAGGACAGTGTCGATCTTGTTTTAGGCACCACGTTCGTAGACACACTCAAATTCTTCGCCGAACTGGGTGGGGAAGATGTAACAGACCGAGTTACCACAACAGCAGTCTCTGGACTTTCCACAACCTACGACATGGCGACAGTAGACGGCATGTCTTTTGACCCCACATCATTCACCATAACCACAGATCCAAGTATCACTGGAGAGGGACATGTTTACAGCAAGTTTAATGGTGTGTTCAGGAATGAGAAAGAACGAAAAGAGTGGGAGTGGAAAGGACACAGTGACGACTTCCGCGGTCGTTCGCAAATGCATGATGCACACCAAGCGATTTTGCGGCAAGCTGCCTCCGCTATTGGAGTGCCAAAACCTCTTGCTTCAAAAACATTATCCATCGCAGAGCTGCACAATCTCAGTTCTATGATAAAAAATTCTGAAGATCCAGATGTAGAGCTGTACACTGACAGAGCGCAAAAGAGAGGAGGGCAGTACTTTCAAGATCTTTTGAACGCTTCATTGGAAGAAAATTGGGCGGGTGACATTTTAGGAGCTCCCCCCGTTTTGAATCCGGAATTGAAAGCGTTGCGTGAACGAAACAGTGCCTGGTTACAGAAAGAAGCAGTTCCGAACATGGGATATACCCTCAAAAATTGTGTGTCAGACCCTGAATACGAAGAACACATCAACAAAATCGATACAACGAAGATCGAGGAAAACTACAAAATGTTTTACGAATCATCTGAATACTTAGACTGCTCGTTTGCTTCGTACGTGGAAGCCTATCAAAGGGAAGTTGTGGAAATCACTCCCTACCTCAAAGACGTTGAAGGTTGTTGGGGAGAAAAGTACGCAACCTTTCTGCAGGATGAAGCCTATTTGAACATTTGGCGCATTCGTATTGGAAGTGAATCATATGACGGCGCGAAGAAAGAAGTTTACGAATCGTACGTGAAGGTACTCCTTCTGTGCCCAGAACATTCCGAAGTTCCAGATAAAATATTAGGGGTTTTGGTGGCTGAAGTGCTAGACGTGCAAATCAAAAAGTCGCATTGGAACAACTCAAACAACTCCTTTGTTGCAGCCAGCACAAAAAATATGGTTGAAAGCAACATCGATTTTCCTGATTTCACCGAAATCATTGAAGAATATATGATAATTGCGACGGAAATGTACCAAGGCCTCGGAGGTTATGAGCGAATGAGCGAAGTTTTTGAAAAAATTATCATCAATGCCAACTACACTGAGGAGAGACTCGGATTGTGGAATCCGAAAGGGTTAACGGAGGCCGCCAAAGCAGTTGGTAAAGAGCTGCCTTCAAGCGAAAGTGGATTTTTAAGAACCGTAGACAAGTGGGGAACAAAATCAGGGGAAACTCTCAAGGTCTTGGCTTTCGGGAGTATTGGTGGTTTTTTTCTTACTCACGTGATTGACGACGGTACTACGAACCTCATGTCTGCCATAAATCTTCCTTTGCTTGGGGCGGTACAGTTGCTGTATGGTGAAAGCGACAAATCATTCTTGATCGCGAAACGTCTTGGAGCATGGATGACGACCAACGTTAAGGTAGAAAATGGCCAACTGGAAAAAATTACCTCCGACTTCAGCGCCTTTTATGGGGATGATGGAGTTATCCAATCTTCAGAAGTGTACCAAACGTTGAGAGGCTCTGCAGACCGTTTTTCGAAAGTATTCGCTTCCGCTTTTCACACATTTGGTATGGTCGTGAGTGGAAATTCGCTTCGAACGGAAGTGCAGCAGAGAAAAGTCGTACCCCTTCCGTATATTCTGAAATGCATCAAACTCTTTCACAAGGCTTTTAAAGTTGGAATGCCCGGAGTGACAAGGACTTTGGGATGGATTGGCCCTTTGTCCAAAGCATTACTTGTGGTAGATCTAGTGCAAATGTTCATCTCATGGATACTAAGATTGCTAAAGCCACGACCAGATCCGATAAGAACTTTCATCGATGGGCCGCTGAAAAGAGACGGCTACACACTAGAATAGGCAACCATCAAAAGCACCTAACTGCCGAAGAGAAATGATATATTGCTTTTGGAACTTATCCCTTATTGCCCTTCATCTTTGACATTGAAGACAGAACGACAATGTACAATATACTACGCCACCTTGGTGGGCTTTGTAAACCCAAGAAAGGTTCTAGCATTTCCATTGAGAACTGCTGGTGCATGTGGTACCGTAGCAGCCTCCATGACCGTGTAAAGGCGGAGCTCAAAGAGCAACGATATGGAATTGGGTAATTTGTCTGTCATAGATGCTGAAGTTAGTGCGTCGAAGCTCCCGACCATTTACTGTCGCAGTGTGCCTCTACTAGAATCTTAAGTACTCCAAATTGAGCGCGGTGTAGAAGCCAAAAGTCCGTATCGGACAACGTAAGCCAAACGTATATCTTGGACCTTCGGGACCAAACTTACGTATCGGGTAACCGTGGCCAAACGTCCATATCCGACAACATCGGGCACCAATGGTCAAATTTCCATATCGGACAACACTCCCCTGCTTCCTACAACGAGATTAATTGTTTAACACACTCTAAAGTTTTCTTCTACTCTTGTATCATTCGCATTTGCAAGAACTTTCCAACTTGATTGTAAACATCTGCCTTCTAAGGCTTGGTGAAAACATCGGCTTTCATTTCACTGGTCGGAATGTACTCAATGTGAACCTTGCCTTTTCGTGTTGTGTCACGAACCAAATGGTACTTCACATCAATGTGCTTAGTGCGTTCATTGCACACCTCATCTCGGGAGAGACAGATCATTCCTTGATTGTCGCCGTACACTGTAGTTGGTCCATTCGCTAGGACTTGAAATTCCTTAAACAGTCTTCGCAACCATAGGGCTTCCCGTACGGCAAACGACATTGCCACGTACTCTTCCTCTAACGTTGACTGCGCAACCACAGTTTGTTTCTTGCTTCTCCAAGCAATGGGTCCACCCCCAAAAACAAATACAAAACTACTTGTAGACTTTCTATCCTCCCTATCACCAGCGAAATCGGCATCGGAGTAGCCAACCAACGTCTCAGTCGTCTCACAGCCATATGTATTGAATTGATTGCGCGTTGTATATAAGTACTTCAAGACGTTAAGCGCTGCTTTCCACAAAGTCTTGTTATACTTGTTCATGTATCGTGCAAGAAATCCGACTGAGAACGCAATGTCTGGCCTCACTGTGTTTCCCAGATGCATCAGAGCTCCTAAAAATTCTTAATAGGGCATATCTTCCTCCTCTTTTGATGCCTCTGCGTCCTGTAGTGTCGCCGTGTCCCGCAATGGAACATGAACAGGCTTGCAGTTGCTAATGCGGAACTTTTCTGAAAGGTTATCTATCATTGGAGATTTGTGAATCCTTATTGTACTTTGTACCTTCAAATGATCAACCACAATTCCAAGAAACTTCTTAGGATTTCCGTCCGCAGCTCTACCTTTGTTCTCAGTTCCGCCAGAAGCCGAACCAACTGCTCATGACTTCGTCCTGCCACCAATCCGTCATCTACAAACATAAGTATCCAGATTCGCTGAGATCGAGCTCCATGGATGAACAGTCCTGGGTCAGCCTGAGACTCTGTGCACCCCATTCCGAATTAAATATTCGTGTATTTCTTCCTCCACGCTCTTGATGGTTGTCGAAGACCGTGCACCGCTTTGTTGAGATGATATACGTGGTCTTCTTTGCCTTCCTGGACAAAATCCTTTCGGCTGTGACATGTAAAGCGTCTCTTCCAGATCACCATACAAAAATGCAGTACAAACATCAAACTGTATCTTTTCCAGTCGTAGTGAAGCGATGATGGCAAGTACGGCACGCAAGGTGGCATACCGAACCACTGGGGCAAACAGTTCGGTATGGTCAATGCCTTTTCTCTGATTGAAGCCTCTTGCCACCAACCGGGCCCTATATCGCGCTACAAGACCCTCTTCATCGCGTTTCTTGTAGTACACCCATCGATTGTCCAATGGCCTGCACTCAGCAGGAGGCTTAACCAACTTCCACACACTGCTGCGTTCCATTTTTGTAAATTCATCCTGCATCGCAGTCATCCAGAGCTCTTTTTCAGAGCCATCCATAGCTTCTAGAAAGGTATCTGGTGCCTCTTTATCATCCGCACTAAGAAAGGATCGTGCTGGGAGTGCAGAGGCTGCGTCGGGTGAAAAACGTGATGTTTGTTTGCGAGCACGCGTCGACTTTCTTGGCTCAATTGGGTAGTGTGTTACTAGCTCTGGATCGTAGCTATACTCAGATATCGCATCTTAAAACATTTCTTCGGGTTCCGACTTGATGATTTCAGAAGCGTTAGTGGTCTGCCCTTTGTTCTGGGACATGCTCTGAACTTTGTCCACACTGTGCGAGACATTCCGTACTTCATGTGATACATGTTTGTCATCATTCTCCCCTGTCTCCTTGTCCCATCCTACTAGATCTTCATTGAACCATACGTCCTTGGAGACGATGGAACTTCTCGTCTCCGGGTAGAAACCTTTGTAACATTTTCCTTTGGCGTAGCCCACGAGGATGCCCTTCACAACCCTCTCTGCATACTTGCTCGCATGTTTCCTTTTCTCCTTAGGAATATGTACAAAACTCTGTGCGCCAAACGTGCGAAGATGCGCAATATTGGGTTTGCAACCCGTGAATGCTTCGTAGGTCGAAACGTTCTTTCAATCACTCGTGCTTATTGACGTGCGATTACGGAGATAGTTGGTATTGTTCACCGCATCTTCCCACAGTTGCTTCCTATACGGCGTGCTTTTTATCTCAGAAAGCATGGTTCGAGTTTTGTCATTTAGAGTGCGGTTAAGACGCTCTTCCTTCCCGTTTGACTCGGGACTGTAGGCAGCAGTAGTCTCAATTTTGACTCCTTTGGTTTTCAACCACGATGTGAAGGACTGAGACACATATTCTCCACCATTATCAAACCTAAACCGTTTCCACTGGTGCTCAGATTGTGTCTCCAGCTCTTGAACCATGTCCTTGACTGCCGCCTGAACATCCGAACGGCGCTTGACAAATCGTACAAGAGAAGGCTCGCTCTTATCCTCGTATATCGTAACGCAGTAGACGGCACCAGACAGAGACGGATTAGGCATAGGTCCCATCACTTCGGAATGCAGTAGTTCCATGACATTCTTGGCCTGATTCTCCGCGCTTAGTGCTTTCTGAGACACGCGTGCGGATTTTCCAACTGCACATGGCTCACAAAAGACTATGTCGGACACTTTAGAGATCCCAACACCATCTACAAACTTCAGAGTCCTTTGCATTGCATCTGCGCCAGGATGCCCAAGAAGCTTATGCCACAGCAGTGTAGCGTGATTGCTTGCTTTTGAAATAAATGCCGAGTCCCTGGACACAGAACAGAAAACCATCTGGTAGAGGCCTGTCTTGATTTCTATACCAGAAGCCATGATATCCCCCATTGGTTGATTGATTACCATACACAGTCCGTTCCCCAACTTATCAGATTTGAAAACAATGGAGTAGCCCTTACGGCGGATGACACTCACCGACACAAGGTTGCACATTACGTCCTGTACATACTGCACGTCTTCTATCATTATGTTCTTCTCATTTCCAAAAGAAACGCCTCTACAATGCACATCCTCTTCACCTCGAACGATGACGGTTTGAACATTTTAAACCGCAAGTTCTTTCTTTTTCGGTGCCCGAAGATCTCCGCAGAAGATGTGCGCATTGTTGGTCATGTGTTTTGTGGCACCAGAGTCCAAGTACCACTTGTGTTCTCCCAATATAGACAAGCCCTTTCCAGATACTATACCTGCTGCTACTAACAACATCCAGGCATTTTCGTCTGCCTTATCGTGCAACCCTTGGGTTCTCTTCTGCTTCTCAGAGCTCTTAGTAGATGCACCGTACTTCTTGAGGTAGTTCTCGCTTCGCGGGTTCTTCCTGCAAAAAAGCTTGATGTATCCTTTCCCGTTACAGAAAAAGCAGGTTTCGTCCTTGTTCGATGTAGATCCTGGAACGTAAAAGGCAGCGCTACTACTATTGCCAGCCTGTCCTGCTCTACCCATGTTCACCTGAACCTCCCTTGTGATTAGCATGGGAATCTTTTCATGTAGTTTCTTGTCAGTGGCCCGAATCACCTCTGCGTTCACTTCATTCTCCTTCGATAACCCTTGAAGAAGTGCACGCAGCTTATCTTTGTCGAAGACAGAATGACCGACACTGCCGAGCTTCGATTCGACTTCTGCTAGACGGCTCATGTATGCTAGCACAGACTCACCAGGCTGCATACGTATCTTTTGTTACTTGTGGAGCAGAACATCGATGCTGGCTTGTGAAACCATTTCGAAGTTCTTCTGCAGTGTCTTCCATACGACGTGTGAATCGTTCTCCTCAAGAACAGGGGCGATGCAGGAATCACCTACTGAAAGAAGGATGCACGAAAGCGCAATGTCGCGCGTCTCCTGGTGTTTTTGCTGTTCCATTACCGATTCGGGGTCCAAAATGCGTACACTTTCATCGATGATACCCCAAACACCTTTCGCCCGCAACACTAGTTCCATCTTTCGAGACCATATGAAGTAGTTGTCGGCCTGCGGCACAGGGACGCGTACATTAGAAAGCTCAACGAGCACGTTTTCCATCTTGTTCAGGGATCGAAAGAAGAGTTAAAAAAAAGCACAGATTGCGTTACGATAGGCCCATAACCTCTTGTCGTAGATGCAGATGTTAGTGCGTCGAAGGTACCGACGATTTACTGTCGCAGTGTCCGTCTACTAGAATCTAAAATAATCCAAATTGAGCGCGGTGCAGAAGCCAAAAGTCCGTATCGGACAACTTAAGCCAAACGTATATCTTGGACCTTTGGGGCCAAACTTACGTATCGGGTAACCGTGGCCAAACGCCCATATCCGACAACATCGGGCAGCAGTGGTCAAATGTCCATATCGGACAACAATTTGAAAGTTTTGCATGTCTTACAAAAGACTATAGGTTTATAAGAAGTATCAAAATATTCCTCCTAACAAAGATCGGACGTGTTTAGCAGATAGTAGTCCGGGTTGTTCAACGTTGGCGCAAGCCACCCCTCGTTGTTCATTTACGCCCAGTGTGGTGCTGAACATGAAACGACTATAGACTTCAGAACATTGTTTTGGTACAGAGTAGGCACTTTACAATAACATATCTGTGACAATTAGCGTATATTCAGCTTGCCTTTATTTGGAGGAAATGTAACTATCGCGATCAAAGATCCGTTTAAATTTTTGGGCAAAGTAAAAGCAATGCAAACCGCTAATGAAGTTCTGCACTCCCAATGGATTTCAGCACTTTTCATATCGCTAAACGGCTATGATCGGCAGTGGGTCGAAGTGAATCTGCCACTATTGGAACGGGAAGAACTGCACGCTTGTTTTCTTCATCATTTTGAGTCTCTTGCCATCCAAAACAACAGGGGCGTATTTGTGACTGACTTTTCTTTAAAGCCAGAAGTTATAGTCAGGCCGATTATTCACGAAGTAAGATACATTTAGTCACTTTTAGGAAAGAGCCTAATGCCTCAATATCTCATTGCGAACAAAAACTATAATAAGTTTAAACGCTTGCGGCTTAAACTGTAAAAGCCCAGTTTGTCCCAAGCGATTATCCTTCAGCTCGTTAGCGACAAACACGCGGATAAGCCCTGTCATTTCTATAGTACTTGAAAGAAACGACTGTGCTTGATCTCCTTCTTTCCGGCCTAGATCGCTGAATAATCTTTCCGCAGGAGTAGATGAGGCTTGAGCTGACACTCCCGCCCTGGCAACTGTATTAAATGGTAACGGGCTAATA
This sequence comes from Agarophyton chilense, assembly GCA_030374765.1. Lineage (NCBI taxonomy): Eukaryota > Rhodophyta > Florideophyceae > Gracilariales > Gracilariaceae > Agarophyton > Agarophyton chilense. Next base: position 310,250 of record JARGXX010000008.1, read on the forward strand.
ATTGCTCGTTTATTGTTCGTTTCTTGCCAATACAGCAGAGCTGCCTGAGGCTCTCCCCGCCCGCTTCGTAAGAATGTCTCCCCCATCCCGCCGTGGAAAAGCCCGAATACAGCCTGTAGTTTTTCACACTTGTGCAAATACCCGTTAAGCTCAATGGCTTCCCTCACCACATCCGAGTACAGAACACGTTCATATTCGGCCTTCTCAATGTCGAAGCAATCGAGAAACACAAGCCTGCATTCGTTGATGTCCAAAACTGCCACGAAATGAAAAAGGAGAACGCGGCGGGCTTCGTTCTTTTCGCGGTTTGGATGACAGTCTTCGTCTGGGAAAGAAAAACAAGTCACCGCTTCTGCGTCGGCTCTCCTCCAAATCGCACCAAGACGAGTCTGCAAACGGTCTGCGAACTGTAATGCGAGCGCCTTGGGATGATTTTTGCGCAGGCGCACAAGCCGTGTAGAGTCGCGTTCTCCTTCCGCAGTAGCACAACTCGGCGCTGTAGCCAGAGCTCGTACCTCAAAAGCGTCGTCGTCCTCCCCAAGAGGGTTAACACCAGAGTTTAAATTACAGGGAACCGTTATCGAAGGCAGTAGAGCACCAGCCATCATGAGCAGAGTTTCGTACAGTTCACGGGGCAACCTTAGAGCGCGGGACAATATTACCTTCCGGTCTGCTTCTAGATGCCGAGCAACACGTCGCATCTCTACCAAGACAGTTATGGACTCTGCCAGCACGTCATTCTGATCATCGAAGAGGGACGGGAGGTCTTCGTTGCTTATACCACACTACGCCGCAACTGAAGAGATGTTGCTCATACGAGACAAGTACACTGACATCGCCTCGAGGCGCGAATGCCAACGTGTAGATATGTCTTGTCCCAATCGCTGCAGTCGATCCGCAGTAACTCCGTCTTCTGTATGCTTTTGTGCGAGCAATTGCGCAGCTTTCTAATGATGATTGAAATACGTCGTCACATTGCTGACGTTATCTAGGTACTTCCAAACGGTTTCTTCCTCGAACACATCGTTCACTACCACAGCAAGCGGGTGCACGACACACCGGACGGAACCCACAAAATTAGTCAACAAATCCCCGGCTCCCGCTGTGCTTGCCTCGTTGTCACTGGTTCCCATATGAACGCGAATGCCAATTGACCCGACGATAGGATTCTGTTCAAGATCCTCCTCCATCATGCAGCGCAATTGTTCGCCCGTCTTGGAAGATAGACCAATGTTAAGCGTGGCAATCGGTACGCATCGCAGTTGCCAGTCGTCGTTAACATAATGCCAAATCATTCTTAATATCGGCGCCCTTAGAGCCGCGCTCCACCCGACAACGGTGATGCAGCTGGTCTTGGCGTTGTTAAGTGCTGCTCGAAGGAGACGGCAAACGGCGGTATACGTCTCATAAAGCATACTTTCAATAAGCGTCGGGCTGGAAAAAAGTACGCGACCACCGAAAACATCCACCCAACCCTGCAGCACTGGGAGCGAAAGCTGAGAGCACGGCAACTCCTTGTAACATGCGAAGAGAATCACTGCAACGACATGATATTTCTTCATGGGAAGTGAAACGGTCGTCTGCTTCTCAGGTACTCTCGCGGAGAGCGATGCTCGAAAGTAATGGTCCAAGGAGCGGTGGCGGCGACGACGGGACAAAACTACGCGGGCTTCGCGAATACATTCTTCAAGAACCGATGGCGCAGCACTGCTACCGCTAAGCGCCGTAAGTCTTCGATGCAAAGTTCCGTGTCTCGTTTTGCAATGCTCTATAACGTTGCTAGTCTAAAGCGTCTTAAGCTATGAATATTGGTGGACTTTCAAGATTGGTTTACTTCTATGTCTACGAAGAAGAGCAGGATCACTAAGTCGATCAGAGATGACGTCAGCAGCATCAGATATGAGTTCAAAAAAGGCTGTTTCGAATCAATCTCGGCGATATCCGGCTCTGTTAACTTGGTTGATCCTCTGACAAAGATGGATAGCTACCTGAATGAAGCATTTCGGATATCTCTGTATACAAGCTGGCTGAACATAGGCTTTGATGAAGCCTCGGAAATCAAGAGCTCTAAGAAGCCCCTTGGATAGCAGAAATGAAGATGAATATGGATGTTGACTACATTTGTAATGCTCAGGCGATGGTGTACATGAATAGATACTACATTGGATCTGTTTAAATGGCAGTCGTAATAGTTGTATTACTATGCAGTTGACATAGACAGTATAAAAACCGCACCTGCTGGTAAAGGTAGTCATCGGATTACGTAGTCATTCAGATCGCAACCCTCAGCACGCCCAAGATCACTCCTAATACCGGAATACTGTTCATGTGGAATGCAAAAGGTTAAATGCTAACAAATGCATTTGCAGGCAATTCTTTACAGGGAGACGCGGGAAATACAACATATTCCTTCACTCATGCTATATATGATTACAAACCGTTACATAATTCTCTACACACATTTCTACAGACCATATCACGCTACGTTGGGTGTTTGAAACTCATTGAGAATAATTCATAGCTACTTCCTTCTTGAAAAATATAAATTTTTCACTTCTGATAAACATTACATGCTGTGCAGAACTGTTAAGATGCTGTAAACCTTTCGTTTTTTACGCTTCCATTGCAAGATAAACCAGAGCTTGATTTAAATGTTTTGCAGCTTTACCGTGAAAATGAAAGTTGAGTCACATTAGCGACAGAAAAAAAGCAAATAGAATGTAATGAAATCTTATGCCGAAATCGATGGCTTAGTACCATAAACTGTTTCAGCCTTCTATAGATTCTCTTATGTTTTGCTCTAAGCCAGGCATGCACTTCTTTGTCGGATTCTGACACATTTTCTTTCTTTGCGCATGTCCTATTTTTGTACCCGTCACCTGTGAGGACTCTTTCTAGATTCAATAGCTTAGAGCTCAGCTTTTCCCGGAATATTTGTAGATCGGGAAACCTTATGCATTGATATCCACCAGTAACCCAGACATTAATGCTTGAATCTACTCTAACTCCAATTTCAAAACGTAGACCAGCTACGTTTAATTTATGAGAGTACTAAATATTAGAAAAGGGCGTTGGTTCATAATTTGGACAATCCCAACCATCTACAGAAATGAAACAGTTGTAAAAAAATGTACCTGATTGCCTGGAATTCAATTTGATCCATTTTTGACAATTGTTAGAATTCAGAAAAACTGATAAAAATAGATGTTGTTGAGTTCTGGGTTCTGTCTGACAGATAGGCTACTTATCGCTGGATAGTTGCAGTAGGGCGATGTGTAAGGGGATTTGCAAACTCCGGCAAAAAACATTCGGGCACACCCACCGGGTTCATTTCTTCTCTGATGAGTTACGGCTCAAGATTGAGCGGCTTTTATGCGTACCCCCGCCGGAATGGTTTGAGGCTCTTGCCAAGGATCTTCTTCAGGTGTGTGGCCGAACCAACGGACGCGATAGCGCATAGTTCCATCTTTTCTCCGACCGGCGGAGATGATGCGCTCAATCACATATTGTTGATGTTCATACTCTGGAAAGAGAGTGTGGTCCAGAGGAACAAATCCATCGGAGGCGGTTGGGAGCGATGGGTCATAGTAGTTGGCATTTACTATCTTGTCCGTGGGGCTATTCGAGTCCTCGGGAACAGATTTAGGGGGTGTGGAGACTGGAGCGTCGACCTGAGGTCGTGGTGCTTCCGTTGGGCCAGGGGACTGGGACTTTGGTGATGCGGGAGAGCTGGGGGTACGTGTCACCCAATCAATAGATAAAGTGTCCTGTAGGCCGTCAATTAGTAACGTAATTGTATGCTGATTGGCCTTAAGGCCTTGTTATGGTCTCGTAGAGCGAGGTAAGAGCTTCCGCGTAGTGTAATCGAGGTCCTCATTGTCTTTCGGTGGCCGGTCCAGGCAAAAAAGTTCTCCTTTCCCAAAGGTCGGTGTGTTTCAAACGGCCTTGTCAAAATTGATTTTGTAACGTCGTTGGACTTTAGTCAGTATAGTTCTCGCCGATGGGATAACGCGGTCGATGCGTTGGCGCAAGTAGCGCTTCGCCTGGGTATGAGTCATACCTTCGGTTATGTGCAGGGGTATGATAGACCCCTGAAGGTCAACAGCTATCGGCGGCGGCGCTCTTGTTAGCGTTAGGTCGAACGGTGTTGTCCCCGTGGAAGCGTGCACCTGCGTGTTGTAGGCATAAACCAGTGGCTCAACGTAGTCGTCCCAGTCCAATTGGTGCTCCGAAACGTAGTGTGCCAATCGGTCCAGAAGGGTGCGGTTGAAGCGTTCGGCTTGGCCATTGATTTGCAGGTGGTACGCCGTGGTGGTCACATGTTTGAAACCTAAGGTAGCAAAGACATGCGAGAAGAATTTGGCTACAAATTGGCTGCTGTTATCCGTAAGGAGGTAGATTGGCCTGCCATATGGATATACCCAGTGGGACAAGAAGGCCGTGGCTACATCCGTAACCGTTGTCTTTCCTAGTGGCTGGGTTCGGGTAAGTTTTGTAAATCTATCGGTTATAACCACAACAAACCGTTTCCAATGGGACGAATTAGGCAAAGCCCCAAGTATATCCATTGCAACAAATTCCATTGGACCTGCGGCGGGGAAGAGCTTCAATTTGGTTTGATGGTTGGCGCGAGTCCCTCGGATCTGTGCGCACAATGCACAGTTCCGTGCGGTTTGCCATAGGTCCTGCGCAATTAGTGGCCAGTAGAAGAACTGCCTTAGGGTCTGGTACATTCGTCGGTCTCCAGGATGACCAGCCAAGCGAGGGGAATGGGCGAGGTATAGGAATCGCGTCCTTAGCGAAGTTGGAAATACCCGTTGGAGTGCGCCATCCAGCGGTGAGCGGCGACATAATAGTCCAAATCGGTCTTAGTCGAACAGGCATCCTGGGGTTCCTACCAATTTGGCTGTTTCCTTGCAGTATTCGTCTTCCACCTGCGCCTTTAGAAGTTTCTCAATAGTTATAGGGAGGAGTTCTTCTTCCTCCGGGGCTATTGCATTAACCTGAGGTGGTGCCGAATTGGGCGGTACTGTCTCCCATTCCAATAGGTATACTTCGTTCTTCTTTACCTCAAGATACTCTGATTGCACTTAACCTATAAGGTCATCTGTTTCCGTATAGTTCTGAGGTCCATCGTCTGTAAAGGAGGTAGGAATTAGGTCGTCCGATGGAGTGTCATTAGTTCCGTCGGTAATGATTCGCGACAGGGCATCTGCTGCTTGGTGCTTAATGCCTGGTCTATATGTTATCTCGTAGTCATATTCTTACAGCCTGGGACGCCACCTAGCGTGGCGACTCGATGCAGCGGTCATATTGAGTAACCAGCGGAGTGACTCATGGTCTGTTCTAGTGGTAAACCTGGTTCCCTCGAGGTACGGACGGAGTGTCAATACAGACCATACGATGGCTAGACATTTCTTTTCGGTCGTACTGTAGTTCCGCTCCGCGTTGGTGAGCGTTCTGCTCCAGTAGCCAATAGGTCGATAGTCCTTCGGTGACTCCAGTTCCTGTAGCGTTGCACAACCCACTTGGACATAAAAGGCATCTGTGTCCAGGACGAAAGGCCTCTTGGGTTTTGGTAAAGCCAATATGGGTGGATTCAGCAATTTGTTCTTTAGGGTCTGAAATGCCTCGTACTGGTCTTCGGTAAGGGCTTCGAACTCCGAAGGTGTTCCCTTCTTAAGCATCGCGTTGAGAGGGGCTGAGATCTTTGCAAACCCTTCGACGAACCGCCGGTAAACGTTGCACAAGCCCACGAAGGATCGTAGTTGCGTGTGGGTCCTACGAGCCTTGTCTGGCGAATCGCATTTGTGGTCCGTGTGGCCACTTTTAGCTTTCCTGGGAGGACGACGTGACCAAGATAGTCCACTGAGGCCTGGAAGAAAGCGCATTTGCGGAGTTTCAGTGTTACTCCAGCGTCCAATTGGATTGTTAGCACCTTCTTCACGTGGCGAAAGTGTTCCTTTACGGTCCGTGAGAGGATTCTAACGTCATCCAAATAGGCCAGGGTGAACTTACATGTGACTCTGGACAGTATAATATCCATTACCGGTTGGAACGTGGCTGGTGCATTCTTCAAACCAAAGGGCATGCGAGTAAATCTGAACAGACCTTCATGGGTGGTAAAGGTTGTCAGCGCTCTCGCATCTTCGGCCAAAGTGATTTGCTAGTATCCAGAGTTAGCGTCCAGTGTGGTAAATACGAAAGCTTCGCCTAAGGAATCCAGACAGTCGTCCATGCGGGGTATCGGGTATGAGGCCCTCTTGGTTACTGCGTTCAGCTTCTTGTAGTCGACACAGAAGCTGACGGAGCCATCTTTCTTCGCCACGAGGACAAGGGAACTTGCCCATTCGGATTGGTTTGGAGACGCCGGCTCTATGAATTGAGCTTTGCGCATCTTGTTCATCTGGTCGGCGACAATTTCCCTACCTTTAGGGCTGGTACGGTATGGGTGCTGGAAATGTGGTCTAGCATCATCCTGAAGGTCAATGCGGTGTGTAGTGGCTGTGATTGTGTCAAATATACCTGAACACATGGCCTGGTATTCCTTGAGGAGATCAAGTATCTGGGGCCTGTAGGATTCGAATTCTGCACCGATAGCCACCGTCCCCTCCCAAGGGTCGCCGTCCTCGTCAGGAGTTGGCGTTGCAAGGTTATCCATTTGGGCCTCCATAATAGCCACGGGCGTAGGTTGAATGATACCAATCACTGTACCTTTCGGTAACCGCACGGGTTATCTCGGAAATTGCTGATTGTGACCAAAAAGGACCTGTTGCGGTGGATGTCCATTACTCCATTGGCCATCAAGGTAAGGTGCTTCAGAACCGTTTTCGGGTGGTTCTGAATCGTTACGAGACCTGAGGACTGGGAATGGACCAATACAGCGATTTGGATCATCGGGGGTATCGTTATGGCCTTTGACAGGCGAACCTTATTGGACTTCTTCTTTTCGGAGAAAACCGCTCGTTTGCGGTTGGCTTCTGGCCCTTGGGCTGAACCAGTTGTGTAGATGGAAGGTGCGCGGCAGAACGTGACTTTCCTGAGGCCTGGATAAATGCCCTTGATGTATCGATCGATAAAGGAGTTCCTTAGGATTGCCTCAGCGCCCAAGTTAGGACATGCATGGAACCACGTGCGGACTTTGAATTGTCGTACCTGGAGATAAAGTGGTACTATCTCTTTTATGCAAATTGGTATACGTGATGCCTCGGTAATCGTTGGGGTCTTCCTTGTCTGAACGAAATCTTGCCACCCCAGTGGGAGCAGCTTAGGATGGACCAAGTTAGGACCAGCGCCTGTGTCCAATACAGCTGTGGTCACTCGAGCGTTGTTGAAACGAAGTCCTAGGGTTTCTCGAACTTTATAGTTCTCTTTCCTGAGGATACAGACGGGGTCGTTACTGTGTTCCAATTGTGGTTCATCCTGATTGGTTTATGGCAGGTGGTTTGTTTTGGGATGTGAGGAGCTCTTTGGCTCATGACCGTCCAATTGGTTGAGGCAGGGGCTTAAAGAGGGAGTATGTGCCTATTGTCGTCCCTCTAGGAGTTTTCCGATGGGGTTTTCGTTTCTTCTTTAGGATTGGGTTCTTCCACGGGGTTGTCCGTAGGATCTACAGTGGCGTGGACCTGTTAGGCCTTGATCGGTTTATCCGGTGGCATAGCGTGAGCTTCTAAGGGTCCCTGTGGTCCTTTACTCGGCAGCGTGGCATAGCGTGAGCTTCCAGGGTTCCCTGTGGCTCGTTGCTGTGCCCTGTTAAACATTCCTTCGGATCTCCGCACCCGGTAATTCTTTTCCCTTAAGGCTAGGAGGTTTTTGTGTGCGTGCTCAGGCAGATAACTCATGCAGTGACAAGATTGGACCATTGAAAAGCAGAGGAAGCAAGCCCTCGGGGAGCGAACAAAAACGTCCTTGCGGGGTGCGAAGGGGGAATACTTGGGTGTGGGTGGTCCAGTGGTCGCTGTAGTTCCCTGGGAGGTATATGATCGGGGCCCGGGCCGAAGAGCACTGAAATTAACTGCAACGACATCTCCCGAATCTGCGTAATGGAGTGATGCATCCAGGTCCGATTTCGTGGAGCCGACCAAATGGGCTTCGTTGGGTTTACGCAATGGAGTTGTGTGTCCTCTGGATTTATCAGCGTTGCTCCTCGAAGTCCTGTAAGTTTTTCCATAACCCTCTGCGTAAGTGACGAGCCTTCAGAAGGGGTATTGTGGGTTTTCCGTGCGGTAGTTGTGTAAATGGGTCCGAATGGCAGGGAGGAATCCCGTGATGAAGTGACGTTCAAGCCGCCCTTCGGAGATCACGTTTCCACATCGGTAAGCCTTCTTTCATAGGTCGTCTGAAAAAACCGACTCGGTCGTGTTGGAGCTCTGCCTAAAGGAAACCATTTCCTGGTGGGCATCCATTATAACATCATCCGTGGCGTAAGTTTCCAAGAGACAATGAACAACCTGAGGGTACGACGTGAGGAGCTCATGGTCTTGAGCATCCACGAGGTCAGTTGTGCCAGATATCTTCGATACCTCTCGATCACGCGCCTGTCATGTAAGGAATATTTGGAAAAGGTACAGATCGGCGCCCTCGTGGCCACCGTTCTGATCACAGCTCGTACAGAACAAACTGAGAAATCTAAGGACAGCAATGGGATCGGAACCCGAAAACTTGTCCGTAATGGTTACTTGCATCTGTTTGGCCCGTTTGGCGACTCTTCGAGCAAACGAACCAGAATATTTCGGGGACCTGTCGGCCAGCCGGTAATTTCGGTAGTATGGAACCTCAAGGAAAGGTTCTTTTGTTGTTGTCAGTGGTTGAAGGCCTCGAACGGCAGCCTCATTCACTTCCGAGTCGGTCGTTTCGGTCGAGTCCGATTCGGAATCACTCGTGTCCGAATGGTATCTTCTTATGCGTCTTCTGTTCTTCTTTCTCCTGCAATTACTTCTTTTCTTTCCAGCGGAATAGGGACATAAAGGATCGATCTCTCTATCAGATCCAATGGAGCCCTGAGGTCGCTGTATGTCATATTGTCCTTTGGGTAGGGCAATCTGTCTCTCTTCTACACGCAGAGCCTCTATTCTGCTCTTAAATTGTCTTTCCATTGGAATTTTTTGATGGTGTTCCCGGCGAGGGGCGGGTAATACCGCCACTTTTGGGAGTTCGATAGAGGGTTGCCATATGGAAGCCGGATGGTTGAGTTGTGGAGTGTACCTAGGGACCGCCTGGCCTGAACGGCTGGTGACTACTCCTTGACAGACTATTGCTTTGTGATACATCTCAATAGACATAAGCGATTGAAATGTATTATATATTCTCTCGTGCATATTACTTGTAGTCCATGACATTAATAATCCTCTCATTTAGCCTAACCAAAATAATTCTCTGAACTCTTCGTCTCAGACACATCGCTAAAATTGATGTTCAATCTTCCAGTAGACAATGTTAGCTGTAGTGCATCGGTTAAACAGCTGTCCATCTTCGTGAGGGGATCTGCTAGACTTACAGAGCCGGGAATCCATGACATCGAGTCTACAGTTCCAGTTTCAAACTCAAATCTAATGCTGCTGACATCATCTATGATCGACTTGTCGATGGAATTTTTCTGCGTAGACATCGACATGAACAAATCTTTGGAATCGACTAGAACTCTCAGCTTAACTACCATGTCTAGTAGTTCTTGATAGGCGTTCCTGACATTCTTCCCTTCATCTATCCCTTCTCCTGCTGCAAAAATCTCTGCAGCTGGCACACTTTTCACTGGGCGCTTTGCCTTTTGTGACATTCAGGAGACTACATGGTACATTGCATTCTTGTGCATCTTGCCTATAAATAGGCTAGTTATAATTCCCAGCTGTCCAACATCATCGATACGAGATGCATCAGAGAATAGGAAAATACAGAGCTCAAAGCTAGCTTGTCAGTTGGCCTTGGATATCAGATAACGGTGCCTAGCTTCTTCAGCTTTTTGACCGTGTTGATTTGTTCAATCAAGTGAGTCACGCAGATGTCAAGTGCTTTCTGTTGAAGATTGCTGAAATAGAATGAGCACAGAGGTGAAGCAGCAGTCCCCATCCAGCTCAATGAGCTGTTGATTGATGCAAGTGCGGACTTCTCAATCTTGTTGAAGCTTTCTGCAGACTCTTTTCGTCGCGGACGCGAAATGGGATATTCCATGAAACCTTCCAGCTTGTCTTCGGCGATTGCGTCGGTGGCAAAGTCACTGTTTTGGATGGTATTAATTCCAAAGAACAGTAGTTTTCCTGAGCCATTGTTGACGACGCCAAACTTAAACATATCATTGAAGTCCTCTACGAACCTTTTTGCAGAGTCTCCTTCGCCAGTCATCTTGCTATCATCTACGATTTTGGCTACTATCAGAACCGTTCTTCCATTCTCTTTCTGGTAGAAGAGCTGCGGTATATATGCAGAATAGGAGAGACCAATTTGTCGCATCTCTGTGTCAGACGCATTAGGCCATTTTGCGTGGGCATTCAACAATCCATAGGCAGCAGCCAAGAGTAGCCAAACATGAGTAGACTTCATTATACTTTTTTCGGGTGGCCTTACGTATACATCCCTATATGCCTGTCCCGTTTGTAGAAAAGCAGCTGTTACATCGGCCTTGTGTAGCGTGCAGACATGAAGCGACGCTATCGATTCCAGCATGCGCATACCAGTAGGAAAACAAGTTGCACAGTCTTTGCTAAGCTCATATTTCATGTCATTTTCATTTCCATGCGGTGCGATACGGGCTTTAAGTTTCATGGACCCGTCATCATTACTTTTGATCTTATATAGGCGATGGCTACTTATAATGTTGGAACCGGGCGGAACTAGCCGGCGAAACACTGGCTTAACAGTTATGAAAAAGCTGTCTTCTTCTTTGGTGTACGCATTGTGCATTAAGTTTTGATCAAACCCTTGCACTTGATGCTGAAGGAAAGGCTTGTTTCCGAAGTGATCAAGCATTGATTTGAGGATTTTGTCTTCTTTTCTTACCAATTACAATGGCACAGCCACTTGGCTTCAGCTGGCAAACAAGCTGTCAGTGTAGTTCCAAACTTTCTTTGTCATATCAAGCACTTCAGTTTCACCATCTTCGTAGTGCAGATTGACATGCCCTTCCGTAGCTTCAGAGTGTACATTCCCCGTGTAACAGGTGTCGTAAAGAGGCCAGAAGACCTCGACCCTATCTCCAACGTTGGTATTGTTCTCATAGTCATCACCATCAAAGTTGGAATCGAAGCATTGAGAGGCAGCATCATCTCAGCTGTGATTGGCCTCATTGACGAGTGGTAGTACTGACTCAAATTCATTAGCCTTTCTGATGGCATCCAGGTCATCTTACTCGAGCTTCGAGAAGCTAGTATCTGAAAGTGACAACGGAGTGTCTTCAAAGGCAGCGGATATCTCTATGCCATTTTTACCTGGTACCGTGATGGAGCCTGCCAGTGTGTCGATAGATGTCACTGTCTTTGGGGTGCATAATTGACCTCGTTTTTCTTTGTACTTCTTGATGAAGACCTCTACAGTGTCTCTAGTCGATATGGGTACTTCGGTGATCGACTTTGACTGAGAATCCGTGCTAACTTTCGTGGAGCAATGAACTGGTCTCTTGCTTCAATTACATCAGCAGGAATGGAGGTGTCAATTGGCTTATTTCCCACAGGCTTTGTCAACCCTTTTACCAATTGGAATGCTGAGAGTTGGTCATTACCGTAGAGATAGTTTGAGATGGTCACAGATTTTTAAGCCGATAGAATAGGATCAAAATTGTCACCAGCCTCTGCCTTGAGGCGGAGAATCGCGTTCCTTATGATCATATGTTTCGATTCTATTGCGTTTCTAGCATTGCAGCGGGGTGCGACCGGGTGCAGGGGTATTGCGAGCGAGTCACAATAATTCGAAATGCACCTAACTTGAGGGCTTTGTCGCCACGTATGGCTTCGGGGGACCAGAAAATCGACACTCAACTTGCTTAAAAGTCTTTGACCGCTTTCTGAAAAGGAAATATTGAGACAAAACAGGCTGTGGAGTATCTCGACTACAGGTCCATAATGTGCAAAAGACACAGTCGATCTAGGAACAAGTGATCAACGCACACTACGTCATTGAATGGCTTCGAGAGAGTGCTTATGGATACTTTCCGAGTTGGTGGAGGAACTGCAGTTGATCGACAGGCTGTGAAGCCAGCCACGATGTCAGCAACATACGTTGCGACAGTATGGTTCCGTAGACCATTACGTTGTAACAGCAGCTCAAAGTCATTGAAACATGCATGTCCCCAGACATGTTTCTGGACTTTATCTACACTTGACGTCAGACCAACCTGGTTTCTCAAGGGTGACAGTCGATAGACAGTACAAAGTAGAATCGAGATACCTTGTCGAAGAGGTGAACTTCTCAACTGGAATGTAACTGAGGAACCCTAAGTCGATCATGGATATCGAATCAGGCTCTCCTGCAATTTTGAAACACAGTGCATTACGTGCAAGATGCAAAATGTTGGCCTTACGGGTGCCATTTCTACCGATCACCCATTGCGAGGATCTTTCAAAACTAGGTGGGTGCTTTCGATGACGGCCCCGTTGTCTAATGTGGCCCTACGGATTACTGAGCCAAGGATTCTTCATTGGGGGCCTGCATGTTGGCAAGTACCATACTGCCATCTGGTATGTCCTTCTAAGGAGTCAGGAATCCGGTCCAGCGTTCCATCAGCAGGAATGCCGAGTTCTTGCGACAGTCGTCGTAATTCCACTTGGCCGTTTTCCGAGTATGGTGCGCCGTCGTCTACAAGAGAAACAAGCCTTTCGGGTACAGAACCAACATTAATAGTGGCTGTAGAGCAGACGAGGGAGGCTAAATAAAATTACATCGTTTTGTTATCGTATCTTGTGGCCTTGGTGTCACCGTCAGCGCCAGAACGACGTTTTGTCGATGATACAGGAGCATCAAAACTTCTTACATGGGGTGGTAAGGACCCGTCGGGGTTATGGTTTCTCTTCCACTGACTATACTTGCCACAAGTGTCGCAGGGATACTTCATCGTATGTGACAGTCCCTTCGAGCAATTACGGTCATTGTTTTTATAGTTGCGAGGCGGAATCCAAGCAGTACTCGCACACAGAGGTTAAACATTGGACGAAATATTCGGTACGGGATTGTGAACATTTTCATACCGGCGCAACACCGACGCTACCATTTCGTACTTAGCGGTATTCAAGAAGTCCTCTGTGGTGGCCTCCGTTGTCAACGTTGAGTATGTTGATGCAGCTGCCAATACGAAAACACGCTGTCCTTTCTCATTCACCGAGTTTGCCAGGAATACGAACGCGGTGAGGGCTTCGGGACGCTTGGCCGTTCTTGATTGGGCATTAAACTTGAATGACTGGGCGTCGAATCTGAGTTCTAAATTTCTGAAGGATTCATTAGTGGCATGTTAATCTCGAAAAAGGCAAATAAAGTTAGCATAGACTTCTCTAACAACCAAGAGAGATCTCGCTTGTATATAGCCTTTACTATCGATTTTGCACCAGTATCCGAGGAAACGTCGGTGTCTGAGATTGTGGAGCACAAGTCTCTCGCCCTGCCATACAGTTGAGACTTCAATATAATCTCTCGCAAGGCTACAGTAATCTTATTTGAGTTGGATTCGCGCATCCTGTCTTGAAAAGCAGTCAAGAGCGAGACATATTTAGCCAAATACTCTTGGTTTCCTTTTCCATCAGTCCAGGAAACGGTTCTGGGTCCCAGGACAATCTTAGAAGGCTAGTGGTAGTTGTAGAACCTGGTGCTAGGCCCGTAACTAAGTATTGAACAGTATTCAGGTACTATGAGAGTCCTAGGTCGAAATAGTCGAATTTTTTCCGTGTTTCGCGGTCATCAGGTGACTTACGGCAGCAGAGGCTGTGTTTATATAGAGTTCAGTGTTCAGTCTACAGACCAGTGCTCTGTGATACATCTCAATAGACATAAGCGGTTGAGATGCAATATCTATTCTCTCGTGCATATTACTTGTAGTCCATGACATTCATATGGTGACATTCCCTTTGCGCGGCAGTCGGGGCGGTTGGTGTTTCTATGCGGAATCTGAGCGCCGTTCGCAGCCATCAGTTGTGTCTTTGGCGTTACAGTCGTGGATGAGGCGTGGAGGCCATCACCTTGCTTCAAGTCCGAAGCAATGTTCTCTTACCTCACAGATTAGAGGTACTCAGTTATGGTGGCGTGTTCAGAGAGAGTGCTGTCACTCGACGCTGCCGCAAGTACATAAACGCGCTGTCCATCCTCGACCATAGAGTTGGCCGACAGCATAAATGCTGTAAGCGCCTATGGCAACTGGGCCAAGCCTGATTGGAAATGGAACTTTGATGCTTGCGCATCACATCGCAGTTCAAAGTTTTTGAACAACTCGTTGTTACCCGCTTGACCTGAAGCAGTCCAATAAAGTTTCCATATACTTCACGAACAACAGAGATTGATTCGCGATTATAGATCGCTTGAACGATGCACTGTGCAGCAGTTTCTGACGCCACAAAGACATAAGTGATTGATGAGCATAGGTCCTTCGGTCTCCCATACAGCTAGGATTTAAGCATTATACCTCTGAGTGAAACGGAATTCTTGTTCCAGTTGGAATCCGGGAGCTTGTCGTGGAACAATGTTCACAGCACCACAGATTTCGCATAGTCTTCTTTGGTTTCCTTGCCATCCATCCAGGGCCCGATCTTGAGGTCCCAAGAAAAGGGCGGACGCCTGGGTGTACCCGACGAAGATATTGGTTCTGTGCCCATAAACTAAGTATTGAGCAGTACTCGTGTACTAAGTAGGAGGATCTGGAACAAGTGGGGATGAATTATAGCTGTCCGTGGTAGTCAGGTCGACTCCAAGTAGCACACTTGGGTTGATATGCTAGTGCGACAACTGTAACGCAATGCAGTTTGAATTAAAATAAATGTCTAACCGGTTGCAATGTAATAAAAGTTCTCTCTTTTATGTTACAAATCTGCTCTGACATCAAGATATTCGTATTGGGCCACTGATCGTAGGCAACATGTTACCTTAAAGGCGTGATATAAATTTTTTGAACGCCGCTCAGACTATGTAGGGGAACAGAAAGACATATTGGCATTTAACATGGTGTACCTAGGAGATGGTGGGTTGTACAGCGACACTTTGGACGTACCCTTACTGGACGACGGAGCACCGTGAATTGGCGTAGGAATAAAACAGCTCCTGCTTATTAAATATTTCGTGATTACTGGATGGAACGGAGACCTGAAACCGTTGCTCCGTTCTATCGGCGATCGCCTGTACTGGAAATACGGGTCCGGAAATCAAAACAGAGATTCTAGAAAAATTCTTGCCTCAGTTGTACTTGTCGCAAGCTCTAACGAAAGAAGTACGATTCGAATCTGGCACTTAGTTCTTGATGGATCATGACAATGACTAGTCGGAAAAAATGTCACGAAACACAGCAACATCCTGCATATGGGAAAGAATTCCCTAGAACTGCCATCCGCCGAGCATGGTCAAAACGATATAATCCACCTGATTGAAAGGGATATGCGTTCCTACGTGCCCTACTCAGCGTTCACATTTTTCTCAGAAGCCCAGACGAGTGATAACGAAATGGCATTGTTCTGTTCGACTGCTAAAATCGAAGAAAACGCTCCTGCAAGACTTTGGAGTGATTTAAAGAAGGTTATTGACAAGATACACCATCACGTATGTGTTCACTCTACCTACTCAGACATCAATATCTTAATGGAAAGAAATGGTTTATGGAATGATCGTGCAAACTGCTACTTGCAGGAAAAGCTACAGAAGTGCACTGCGTGCATCACAACCGCAAAACCAGCAACAAATAGAAAAATCTCTCTCAGGAACATGAATAGGACTTTTAATGAGATAGTTTTCATCGACCATATGTTTCTAGAGGAACTCTGCGTTATGCACATCATGGATGATTCATTGCGCTTTTCCACAGGGGCATTGGTCGATAACACGTCGGTGAAGAACGCGATTTCGGCCTTGAATTCTCAATAGATTACACCGTTCTGGCTACCATAAGTTGTACTATTTGACTCTGAATTTGATAACTCTATCTTTATAGATTTTATTATCAATACGGGAGTAAAACCTCGGCCCATCCCACCACGAAGACATAAAAAACAGTCTAAGAATCGAAAAAACGCGTTATTCGAGATATGTTTCTAAGGCTTTAGGCGGTATCTTCTACGAAGACGCAACGTTGGGTTGCGCTCAATGTGCAGCAGGCACTAACAATCTTTAACGATCTCTATGAAAGCGATGCCATGTCGGCACAGGAGCTTGCAAAGGGAGCCACGCACCCAGTTGGAGGCGAAATTCCGTTTGTTCTCCCCAAGGATATGCTCGACGCTCACCAGAACATAATTGCAAAAAGAAAGCTCTCACTAATGCTGAGGTCGAAAGCAGTAAAAGAGTTGCCCTATAACGGTTGGGGACAGCGTCCAAGTTTTCATAAAACAAAAATCGAAAAGTACGGTAAATGGACGCAGCCGAGAAATGTGCTGGACTTTGATGTTTCCAGCAAAACAATGACAGTCCCAGCAAAGAATGGAAAAAGAGTGAAGGCTGCAATTGAAGATGTAAGACCAAAAATGAAAAATGACGGTCTAGCAACTATTGTGCAAGATGCTATAGATGATCTTGACCGAAGTTTATCTGAAGTGCTGGAAGATATCAAGGACGAAACAGAAAACGAAGAGCCTATCGATAAAAAACCGAAAAAACGGAATCCAACACCACTACAGCGCACTAATGTTGAAATTGAAGCGGATTCTAGTGGTGCAGGAGAGCACACCCGTACCCAGGAAGGAACAGAAAACCAAAAGATTTCTGCCGTGGAATCTGAAGGGGTATAAGAACAGATTATTCCAGTAGAAATGGTGCCGCACAAGAAATGTTTTTCTGTGAGAATAACGTTTTATTGTTCCGTGCGCACCAATACAGACTGATTGATGTTTTAGAAAATTCATAGATCTGTTTGCCCGTAATGCTGGAGGGTGAACGCAACTTGCACTTAAGCAGTTAGACCTTGCGATCAGGTTAGATCTGGATCTGGCCAGAGGGTTGCCACCGACCCTCAAACCGCTACCGATTACTACGAACTTTATATTTTTAGAGGCCCTTCCAACACTTCAAAGCCTTCCAAACCGCTTTATTCTTGAGACATTCGTTTTGTGCCGTGGACTGACGGAAGGGGAAGTCAAGAACGATATGCTGCTGCGATCCGATCTTGGCAGTCTTTTCATGACAGATTGCCCGATTCGAACAACAGCAAGATTTTTAATGATCTGCAAGGAGTCATGTTGCACTCTCAATTGTACGGAAAAGCTGCTGATCTGTGTAGATCCATCGCTGATGATGTTATGCAGTCCGAAAAGGGAGTTGTTGCGATCATTGAATCTCACTACGTCCGCGATCAACTCGCTGCAGTTTCAGATGTATATCACGACTTCATGACGCTCATGAACACTCGTAGCGAACCAATCACTGCATTTGCTATTCTTGGAAATGCTGGAGTAGAGAACAGCGAGCGAATCTCTATCCTTAAGGAACTGGCCACCGATGGACTCTAACTTCTCATCTTCTGCATCTAGTGACGGTTTCCTGAAACCTGTTTCATAGAAAGCGATTGCTTCCGTCTTGCGACAATGTGACACGATGAAGACGGGCGCATCAAACCCAAATACTCTCTAGGCTATTTCGGGCCAAGCTTCCAGTGCGAGTTCTTCCAGTAGCTCCGGAAGAGGACAGTCTCGGAGACTCACCCAGAACAGCTTGCTTACTACAAGGGTAAGACCAGATGTAGAATTTGCGAGAAGTTTGGCCATTAGAAGGCAGATCACAGGAGTGATGTTTCTTTGAAGCAAGGAGTAAGGGCAAGCGATGAACCCCTTTCCAAGGAAAATCAGAACAACACACTCACATTCATCATGGCTGAGTGGAAATCTGAGAATAGCGCTTGCACAGGAGATGCCAATTTCATGAGATCACTGCTGGATGATGGTGCTCAATACAGTAGATTTGTAGAGAAGGAGTTAGATCTGATCAAATCTTTGGTATGCCCAATGTAGATTGGCACATTCAACTCCATTCCTGCGTCAATCTCTGACAGACCGCACTGGCAGTACGGAACTGGCGCACACTTGAGCGAACCGAGGAGAATATGAGGGTCAATTCTTCCCGAAGCGCGTACCAATGAAGGTAGATCAGTTCATATTCGTCATTTGATCATTGAAGGATCATCTCAGTGGGTGATTGGCAAGAAAGTCACTAAGAACTGCAGCATCATTCATATCGATGAGAATGTTTCCCAGTTGCCTGACGATACGAATGGCGTGCCGCAAGGATCGATATCGATCGTCGATCATGACATACACAGTTACATCAGTTACGAAGTGTTCACTTCTCGCGTTCCAGAGGCGACCAATGAAGGTCAGAAACAACTGTTTTGCGCCACCGCCTCGGTGGGGGACACAGATACTCCCTCCCTGCCCATGGAAGGAAAATAAACATGTTGTGGACGAAGGACACAAGCATGTGTATGGCCATTCTTCGTATTCTGATGTTGAGATTCTTTTTCAGAGAAATGAGCTTTGAAATGAATATTTCAAGAAGTACTTGCAGCAAGTTCTTGAAGAATTCACCAGTTCTAGGAAAACTGCCACCCCACAGCCCTCCCAAAAGGTGTCTTTGAACTCAATGGAAAGGACAATCAATGAAGCTGTGTGCATTGATCATATGTTTCTCGACGAATATTGTTTTTTTCACACAATGGATGCCAGTACACGCTACTCTGCTGGAATTACGGTCGATGCAACCGCGATGAATAAAGCTATGGTTGCGTTTGATGGTCAGTGGATCTCCCAGTTTTGGACGCCTATTTCTGTTTTGTTCGACCCTGCGTTCAACAATAGCCTGTTACATGGATATCTCGGTGGTTATGGGATCTAGGCGCGGGTAATTCCCCCTCGCAGAAAAAAAATAATATCCTGGAATCCAAACAAAGGATTATTAGGGATATCTTTTTCTGAATGAAGACTGCATATGCTTCAGAAACTGAGCATTTCCAGCTATTGATTCAGCAGGCGATATGTATATCAAACTATCTTCATGGTAACGACGTGCTGTCGTCCCAAGAACTGGCAAAGGGTTATACGAGGCCTGTGATAGTGGGGAAGTTACCAGTCGAGATACCCCACGATTTCATCAAGGCGCCCGAGAACTCGAGAGCAAAGCGCAAAATCACATTGATCTTACGTTCTCAGAGTGTGAAGGAGAATCCAATATCGGTGGGAGATTTGATCGAGGTGTTCCTGAAGAACGGCAAAGAGAAGAGAGGCCACTGGACCAATCCGATGCCCGTACTGTCCTACGATCATACTAGTCGAACAGTCAAGGTTTTTGGAACAAAGTGTAAGCAGATGAACGCTGGTATTGTATATGTAGAGTCTGCCATCAAGGGAGACGAGTTAGCCAAGGCAATTCAGTAGGCAGTCGAAGAAATGGACCACATTGTCAGTGATGCGTTGCAAAGATTGAATACAGGATCTGAGGGAGCTTCTGTAGAAGTACTAAGCTCTGCGGACGAAGGAGAACTTGAGTTGGATTCTTCTGAAGGAGTTGAAGTTCGATTACCGATTTATGGCGAGTTGATAAAAGTGTATTGTCCTTTACATGCGCGCTACTACCCGGGAAAGTTCCCCAGCTACTCACCAAACCAGAATATGTACACTCTTTCCTACAGTGACGGGGAACAGCAGTCGTTGATGCTGCAAGATGAGACACGGACTTCGTTCCTTCCTAACGAAGAACGCTTACAATAAAGAAGAAGAGTCTTTCAAGAAGGAAGTTTACAAAGTGCCGGTCAAGAAGGTCCCTAAGGAAGCAGAGATTATCATGAGCCACGTTTTCTACAAGGTGAAGAAGTGCGATGACGATTAGCTTGTTTTGAAGGCAAGCATCGCACCACACGGAAACAAGGACAAGGACAAACTCAACTTGAAGACTGACTCTGCTACTTGTCCTTCATTTGGTATCAGAATGTTGCTTTCGGTTTCTGTGCTGTGTAAGTGGATTCTTGCGAATATTGATTCCAAAACAGCTTTCCTTCAGACCGGCGATACTAGACGAGATGTTTATGTCATTCCCCTGCGAGAATGCTTTGAGATTAAAAAGTTTTACTGGTTACTGTAGACTGCTACCGTTGGCGTGATTAACGCCAGCGTCAAGTGGCAGAAGCTAAGGGACAATTTGCTACTCTATCTTGGCTTCAAACAGCTATTGTTTGTTCCACAACTGTTCTTTAAGGTTCAAGAAGAGCGGTTGAGTATCATCGCAGTGAAGGTTGTTGATGATGTATTGCTTTCTGGGCCGAGACACATTTTGTCAGCAGCCATTGAGAATATTGAAAAGTCGAACAAGCTAAGAACGATAGTGTACGGTACAGGAACGTTCAATTTTTACGGACTCACGGTCACACAATTTGAAGACTTCTCTGCATCGGTTCAAGAAGAAGATAATCTACAGGTATACGAAGCTTATCCCATCACGAGGAATGGAAGGAAACAATATGAAGAGAAGCTGAATGATTTGGAATTGGCATCGTTTAGATCACTGAATAGTTCGCTTGCGTGGTTAGGAATTGCTGCATCACTATTTTGTGCACTAGCAGCAAACTATTTGCAGCAGAAAGGACCCGTACCTTTGGTTAAGGACATGATTACGCAGATAAATAAACTGCACGGGTTGAAAAAGCAAGGTAATGTAGTGAACTACAGGCGTACAGTGGACAAAGAACGATACGATCTGTCGATACTCGTCTTTTCTAATGCTAGTCGTGTCGTAGATCATGGACAATTCGGATAAATTGCAGGGCTTCTGGTAGGTGTCTTCGAGAAAGATGCACTATTTCATACACTGTTGTGGGCTTCGCATAAGTCCCGTAGGCCAGTGAGATCAATTTGCGCGGCTGAGATCCTCGCAGCAGGAGAGGCGATTGGTGAAGGGAAGGCTTTGGTCAAAGCCTATGAGAGACTTCATGGGATGAATGTGGAGCATTTGGTGGTTGTGGACACCAAAGATTTGTTTGAGACTCTGTCTACATGTCAGAATGAGAGCGATCGATCGATTAGAGTGGATATCAACGTTATTCGCTATGAATTGGAGACGAACAACATTGACCGCATGATCTGGACACCAGGGAAAACCAACATCGCTGATCCGCTCACGAAACCAGCTCTTCCAATTTGTCAGACGCTTGAACTTTTGCTGTTTACTGGACAAATACCTCTAGATTTTGGACAGTCGGTTAGTAGATCTTCGAACAGATCAATTCGATAAATGATTACGACAAAGGGGAAAGTGAATGTAGAAATGGTGCAGAACAACAAATGTTGTTCTGTGTGAACAACATTTTATTGTTCTGTGCGCACCACTACAGTTTGCTTGATGTTTTAGGAGCTTCGTATATCTGTTTGCCCGCAATGCTGGAGGGTGAACGCTACTTGCCCTTAAGCAATCAGACCTGGTGATGAGGTTAGATGTGGGTCTGGCCAGAGGGTTGCCACCGACCATCAAACCTCTACTGATTACTACGAACTTTACATTATTCCACACATAGGTATAAAAGTATACGGGCCCCTAGATGAAAGGTTTAAAGGTGGCACTGCCGCCAAACACAATATTCAAACCAACAGCTACTGTGTGAAATAATTTGACCGTGAAACGGAAACAATAAAGCTTCAAGAAGAAACGTGGAAATACACGGCCACGAATGAAGCAAAGCCGAGAACCAAGAAAATTCATGAACCAAAAATAACATTGAACGCTAAGGAAGTGCTGTTGTTGCCAGGTCAAGAGTTGGAAAGAGTAGAAAAGGAAAAAATCCAAACGTACTACAAAAAAGTAAAGGGTAGTTGTAGATGCTTCCGATAAAGAACAATTTACTGATTCAGATTACTATTCGAATGCTTGCGTACCAAGGATAAACCAAGGGTCCAAGTCCAGGCTCTTGGGCTTATATACCCGACAAGGCGGGCTAGCGGCCATGTAATCTATCACTAAAAGGCCACGCAATCGAATGCTAACGGCCACGTAATCTACTCTCTTGCTGCACATGATTATTGCAGCACCATGTCATGCAAAACCTCTCCTAGAAGGCTTGCATTATACGCAAATGCGCCTAGGGTATGCATAGATTGACTAAGATGCATTTGCTTTCCATAACAGGGCCGCCAAAAGTAATGCACAAGAACTTGCGGTGCGTTATGCGGCTCATCAAGGCCAGTTTGCATTCAACGTGTCGATATGCGATGCGTTGGGTAGCTCCAACGACGAGAAAAGCCATAATGGATTTCGCGGAGGATGAAAACGGGAACATGGCGAGAGAAAACACTCAGAACAGCGCAAACGCAAAGGTTGAGAGCTTCATAGTGGAAAGTGGCGACAAAAGCACGGGTTTTGATCGTATTGCGTGTAACGCGTTTGTTATGGGCTTTGAGTTATCTAGAGATGAGAATGGAAGCTGAATACGAAGAAGATTAAAGGAAACGGGGAACAAAGATGATGGAGAAGCTCTCAATCGTGTTTAGGAGGTAGCAGTGAAGAGACCCGAAGCTTGAATCTCGACTTTTCCATTGTTATTATCGAGGAAGTGCTGCTCGAAGTAGAGGATTCAACTGACCCTATTGTAGGTGGCGCGCTGATTTTGGGAGTTGCTCCATTTGGCCAATTCGCGCTTTAGGCCGCATCTAGTTTTGGAACTGGTAGTGTAGAATAGCGTATACTGCGGTCGATGAACATGAACAGGAAGAATGAACAACACCATGATGTACAGTTCATGTTGCCTATCTGTCAGCAATCATAACCCACCTTGAAGCACGGCGGTCAGACCAGCAGCTGAACCAACAGGGCTCTCACGAACTGCGTTGTATGACGCATTTGCTTACCACCTAATCCTGGGTGGTAATGATTTAAAGACGAATCACCACCAGGTACCACCTACAAATTGTAGGTGCCAGTCATACAAGAAATTATTACAAAAAAATACCAGACTCCAATTCGCGGAGTTTCCTGGTCTCTGGCTTCACTGCGAGAGCGCGACGCGAGCAGAACCGTGACGGACCAACTCTATCACTTAAGTTTGACTACAAGCAAGGTTTACAGCGCTCCCGGGGGCACAAACGGAACTGAAACAAGTACAACGCGCGGGCTCTGGCCAAGCGTTGCACGTGTTTCAGAGCTCGACGTATTCATGAGAAACACATTTCGTATTCACGCAATGCGTTCTGGGCTCCTTTTCTTCGTGGAGTATTCTGCCATTGCATTGGGGAAAGCAAATAGTCATTGTTGTTGCAAGGAGAGAAAATTTATTCTCCTCTACAACAAACACATCCTGCAGGCATGAGCCCTATATGGCCCAGACCCTTTGTTTGTGGTCCTCGAAATACTTTTTGGCGCAGTCTATCCTTTCATTATTTATACGTACTGTTCCACTACAGTCTTACATGATAACCCATTATTTTGTGCCCAAGAAAAGCAACAAACTTTGCACTTTACTTTAACTTTTAAATATTGGTAGCACAAAATACTTAAAAAAAGCAGAAAACAGAAGAGGGCAATGGTTTAATGCTTCCCCAACTTGCTTATAGAGCACAGGCCTCCGCTCCTCTATTAACTTCGAACTGAAACAAACGCAGACACAGACATCATATATAACATTTAATCTTGGGACTTGATACGTAGGCCGCGAGCTAGTAGTAAGGATTAAAACATCGCCCGGATGAACGCCGGCCACATAGCGTGGCGAGACGTTTTGTCTTTGCCGACATCAGCAGAGAAGGTATTAAAGCCCGTAATGCGCTTCATAGGAATCTTGATAGTTACTATCTCCTAGTCTGTCTCATCGTCTACGGTCAATTAGCGAAAGTGGTCTTTGTTTATTCCATTGCGCAGCTTTCCCCTTCCCATCCTTTATAGCGCCCCAGGTCGCCCATCAAGCTTCTTTGCAATGCTACCTACTTCGCTGTCCACGGCTCTTGATTCCACCTCGCCACATTTTCGGCTGAGTCCTCCATTGACTCCCTATGTCACCCCCAACGATTTCAGTTGGCCAAGACAGCCACCGCTTTGTTTTCGTGCTCACGAAGCAGTGCTTCCATAACGTACAAAACCCGAACCATAATTGATCTGTTCGTCTCGGAATAATTCCTCGTCTCCTTCCGACTGCCGCCTTGTTTTTAATTGCACTTTTGCACAACTAGAAGATAACTTGTCCTCACCATCTTGTAGGGAGCCTCGTTCTTCTAAAATTACTGAAAAATGGAGGATTTCACCGCACCAAACCCCTTTGCATCCACAAGAGTTACTGAAATGAAGAGCCGAACCAAGAAGAATTATTGCACACGTCACATACCGCTACCAACAAGAAATCTCATATATCTCTAACAGAGAAAAAAAATCCACGATGCACACAAAACAGCTTTATTTGAAACACACCATGAAACCATCAGCGAGTTATTGAGTTTTCTGGCAATTCTAGATCTTTTGCATCTGACGTGCTCACCCAAATTTGGGGCAAGCATTCTGATCAAACCGATGGAGTGACCTCGCAACATGTGACAGATTGCTCCACGGACGCCGAACCGCCTCAAATTCCACTTCACACGGCTTCGTCTAGCTCTTCATATTGGCAACCACACAACGAAGACCAACATATCTTCCACCATTCCTCACTTGCCACGCACAGAGCGCCTCCTCACCATTCTTGGTGCATGTCGATGAACCAGTTGCATACGTGTCAAACCACGTCATTCTTTCCTGAAAGCAGAATCCCATCATGTGGCGAATTAATCGTTCTCTCTATGTGACCCGCCCTGTTCTGAAGTGAGGCAAAGAAAGATTTGGGATGTGTAGTACATGAAACATGAAAGGCCAGCAATCGGCGAATAACAAGATTTGCTTTATGCACTGGAGGTTTGAGAGACTTACCAGCACTTACGTAGCACCTCTCGCTGTCCCATCAACGCACAATAACGTCAGCCTAACACTAAACAGTGCATACTTGGAAATGCCTCTTGACGTCTTTATAGTATTACATAAGCTCGTGCGCTCCATAAATGACCGTCCCGCATAACAAAATAACATCCACCGCAAGTAAGCTCTATGATGAACATATCGAATTTCTCATCGTTCGCCTTCTCTATCCTCCTTGTTTGCGTTTCAGGTTTCCCGCTTCTAAATGATTTGGACGGTCCCTATGGCCCACAATGTTGGGATAGAAGAACGTTCCCATACATCCAGTGCGAAGGGGAATGTCATCCATATAATCTACGCATTCACAGAGGTTGCCAACAACAACGACAGTTTGGATGCCACTATGCAAGATGTGAAGGGCGCAACCACTTCACATGCGCTCTAACTCCGGAAGCGGCAGCTCAAACTAACTGTGAGTATGGGCAAATATATGTCAAGTCTGTTTCCCTTCAGCAAAACCGTCCTGTGGATTTCCAGCTTGCTGTCAATCTGCCCGGTCGTGATATTGATGTCGTGCTTCTTATCGATGCGAGCTCCTCCACAAGACCTCGCCTTAATGCCGTCAAGAACCAGCTGGTCTCATTTGTGAGACAGCTTAGTGGAAGAGCTCGCGTTGCTGTGGCCATCTATGGTGGAGAAGACTCCTTTGACGAAACCGGAATGAAGGTGCTGTCTGCAGCTAGTGAGGATGTGCAACTAGCGTTGAATGCTCTTGAGAGTATTCCCACTTTCCCAGATGGCGTGCGCACGACGCTAACTGCTTTGCACTCAGTAGTAACTTCTCAGGAGCTGTCACTTCTTCGAGAGCGCAGCATGATTGTACTCCTTGGAGATACACCCGGGCGAGAACCGGAGTGCCGATACCAGCTTTCTCGAAGTGCCATTTCAAACGAATTGTACGGGTTTACTTCTGGATTCTCGGTGATACCGGTAAGCCTCGGTGGGGTGGGATTGGACGCGGCACTAGCTCCAATTTCACCATGTTCAAATGGGTATGGCAGTCAAGACCCGCAACCGGTAGCGGCTGGTCAGGCGAGCAATCTAGCAGAACAAACCAAGGGCGAGGTGATACAGTCGATCACGACAAGCAATCTGTTTGATGCCGTTGACCGCGTAAGGAGAAACCCTGCCCGAACTCACCAGGCCAAACCAGGCGCGGAAATCTACATTTCCACCGCCAGCGTTGAGCCCGTCAATCAGCCTTACTACCCTCGCCAGGAGCGCATTAACGGATGTGGAGATCGTATTACTACAAGCGTGACTGGAGTTCCAAGATATGTAAGCGAGCCTTTTCTAAATACCGGCAGTTTGAGACTTGCCCTGGCACAGGGGGCTTGTAGGAGAGGTGGTTTCGAATGTCAAATTCGGATTATGGATCATGTGCGTGGGTACGAATCTATGAGTCATTGGTCGAGACCGATTGTGAACTACAAAAAGATTAGCATTCGCGCATGCATGTGATGATGCAGAAGAAAGGAGTTGGGAGTGAATCACGGCGTCTGCGGAATATAGTTTTGCATTTGTGTGTCAAGGGGGTCAGGCGCATGTTTGCTGATACGAACGATGTTGTCTACTAACAGGTGGGGGAAAGAATCTTTTGTTTTTTTGTCGACTCGAAACCCAGACAGAAGTACCATGTGCTTGAAAGTAAAAGCTGTATCATGACTTTCCGTGAGTAGCTTCAGTGTTGTTGTGTAATCTTGGCATTGCTGCCATATTGGAAGCTCTGGTATGATTCATGTATACGAAAGGCACAAATGCGTAGTAGTCAATCGTTCGCGCGTGGAATACAGTTGGCGTTAGCTTAGTGTGTCAATTTCCCAGAGGAATGCGCTATCGCGTTAGCTACTGTAACCTCTTCTGATATCTCTGTTGTTACTGTTAGAACGATACATACTGCTATCTGGTTCTTTCCCGCCGAGTCAGCAGTGTGATGATTTGGCGGATGGTGCTCATAAAGGTCACTCAACCCCGAGGTGGCCACTCACCGAAAGGGGAGCAACCCTGGTGAGCCTGCCCCTTTTTGTGCTCTCGCCAAACCGCGCGCACCAGCATCGCATCCCTGCAGCATCTGCAGTTTCACGCTTAGTGCATCAACCCTCAGCAGTACCGTACAACTAACAACAAGTGTCGCTCCCTATGGGATGAGAGAGTCTCCCGCTGGCAATGTGCAGATGCCGGTTCCGCCACGAAGACAACATAATACCAATGATATCACTTCTGGTGCTGCCAGAACAATGCTCTGTGGATGAACAGGGTACAGAATCCTTTTAGTATGCAGGCAAAAAGCCGGCGCAAAATTGAGAATTGAGATTATCTCTCTGACCTAGAACGTTATCGAACAATCGCGTTTTACGCGTAAAACAGTGGGAGAAAAAAGGAAGGGATCAACTCAATAAGTGTTCAATGTGGTAGAGGGACGAGCACGCACACTATGAGGAGATCTGTATGTCGCCAGATGAGTGTAGTTCTGACACGAGATGTGAAAGACGTCACCGCGCCCTTGTGAGGATGCGTGCAAATGCGTACCTATGTATGATAAATCGGTGAAGGTGAGTACTGTCCTTGGGTTGCGCTTGCCCCCGCACATCGGGGGAGAGTTGTGCAGCAGACGATTCGGCGTAGGCGATGTAGAAGCGGCGATGCGGCGGAATTGGCGTAGGCGGCGTAGACGGCGTAGAATGCGGCAGAATCGACGTAAGCGGCGTAGAATTCGCAAGAGGAACAAAACGGACGGGAAGGACAGTGATGATGATGGGCCAGTCGTTGTTGAAGAGGTTAAAACTTGTTCGATAGATGGTTGTCGGACAAGAGAAGTAGTTCTTTTTGTTCCAAGCTTTTTTATAGTGGCTGGGAGCTTTGTGTGGGTCTCTACCACGCCAAGTAAGCGGCGACATTCTAATTCAATGTCTACTAGATTAGGCTACTAATTCAAAAAAATTTGTATTTCGTGGCTACCTAAAGTTTTCTAGTTGGAATTTTAGTTCAACCTACGCACCTCCCGGAAAAAAATTACGTTTTTAATTGGACAATCTCATCTCGCGAATGAACGTCCTCAACATTCGTACTTTACTTTTAAACGAAACAATTGTTCAAGCATATAAATGTATTATCCAATGCTCAATTTTATGATCACCACAGTTGTTTTTTTAATATTTTTCTATGTTTTGTTCAGGTTTTGCTTCGTAAAAAATGTTTTTATTATTGTTTTCAGATTTTACCAATTCAGTGTCAGATATTACATTTATTATCATCAGCTTCACGGGCTGGCAAAATATCGATTAATCGTCGTTTCCCAGCTGTAGATGAACACTTATTTATAAAGATTTCACAACTAGACGGCTTTTTTAACTTTTGTCGTGAATTATGTTACATTGATTGAAACCTTCAGCCAATAGAGAGAAAATAAAGTTTTGAAGTACGGTTTTCATTTTTCGCTATTGCAAAATCACTTTGGGCTCGTTTAAATAGATAGTTTGAACCTAGCTATAATAAATTCAAAGTAGTAATTTTTTCTTGAATCTCCATAATGACCTTTTTCATTCTTCGTCGAATAGATTTCGTAAACTTTTTCTGTGACTTGAGTGGTGTTGTTCCCGAAGAAAGATATGTGTTGAATTGTATTCATGAGCCAGGAAAGCTGAGTTTTTTTGGATATAAACTCTGCATAGTCATTATTGTTTTCACTGGAATCATTCTATTCTTGAACTCTTTTTGATGAATTTAGTACTGTTATCGACTGCCCGTAGCTTGAGTTTCACCGATTTGGAAAGAACCGATAACTCTGTTTCACGATTCGAAAGGTTCTAGATTTTTGTTTGTAAACATCATAAATTCATCTTCACCAGTAATAACTGAGTCTTCAACATATGATCAAATGATTCTAAAGATATTATCTTTAGATTTATTGGAAAAGCAGAAAATATCTCCTTTTACTGCGATCTTTTTAAGTTCTTCTCGTAGATGTGATATGATGATCAAATTCCAAGAATCACAGGCATCTGTTAAACCATACAATTGATTGATAAGAATTGGGAGACAATGGTTTGGTGTATCCATGTCCGTGGGAGGTCGTTTGTATATCTGTCGAGTAAGATATTGATTAACCTGAGTGTAGACTTGGGTAACATCGTGACTCCATACCTTGTAGTCGAAATTTTACCATCGATTTTCATAAAAAGTCGAACTGAACACTGTCACAGAATGTACAGCTTACACCAGCTTAGACATAATTGAAGATTCCAAGCAGCAACGCATTGATATTCGCCCATGTGATACGGTTCTATTTCATTCCTGGTGGATAAAGCTTTTGGATGGAGCAAATCAACATTTTACGAGCTTTATAAGTATGAAGCCGGCGTAGGCATTTTTAGAGCTGAATACCTCGCAGAAATCGGCGTGAGCGCCGTGGGTGCAAGTACATGGGCATTAGAAACTGTGTTTCTGAAAAGAGGCATGGATTGTTTTTATCCCGTTCATCAGAATCTATTTACAACAAACGGAATATCCATCCTGGAAAACATGGACTTTCGTTAAAAGGTGTAAAAACACGTTAAGAAGTTCATAATTTTTTTCGGTGCTACTCGCTTGAGAAGAACAGCTCAAATGATGATGAATCCTACAGCGATTCACCCAAGTGAGGGCTTTGTTGAAAGGGGAAGCTGTGGCTGTAGCAGTTTATTTGTCACGCTATGCAGTGAGTCGATTGTATCATAATCCGTAAAAGATACATCTCAGATACACCTCGTTCTACGTTTGGCAAAGATACCTTTGTAGGTACCATGCAGCTTTTTGCGAGGTACAGCGCTCCATACTCCCTGCCGGTCCCTTTTGCTGGTATGAAAACAACTCTACTGGTCCCAACGCAGCATAGGTATGATCGGAAAATCACAACCCACAAATTAAATCGGCCAGCGGCCTCCGGGCGCACGCTCCTCCACCTGCTCGCAGTGTATTAGCGTACTTCGTTTTTCGCCCACATCCTGAGTTTTATTTACACTATGAGATGAAGTTTTGCATTTTCTACTCGCCGTATTGCTGAGTAAAGTGCGCTCGTCGGCTTGTATTAGCTTGGCCCTCAATTTTCGTACCCCGCTCGCGCTCCCCTTCAAACGAGAGCATACCGTCGTTCACTCCCGTCCGCTCAGAGGTCATAAGCGCCGGCTTGGTCCGCCGCTTCCAGGCGAAGAGCGACGAACACCTGCACGACGACACTGCCACCGCCACGTATTATACGTGGTTCCCAACTGTACCAACAAAACTTGTCGTGAATCATCGCTGAAATAGGTAGAAAAGGAAGCGACACACACTGCCGTACTCGCAACTGACCGACTCGACCTAGAAATCAGGTAGTCAGGATTATTTTAAATCTGTCAGGCTGCACACACGCAAGACACGTACGCATTGCACACTTATAAGCGAGCCTAGCGTCCGCTTCAGTAAAGTCGAGTCAGAGCTCCTCCGTCACAGGTTATGGGACCCACCCCACGCTAGCAAATCTCTCACGCACACATTTATCCTCTCTCTTCTTCATCATGTCGAAACACCTTCCTTCACGCTCTTGAGCCCTAGTCTCTCCGCCAAAAACTTCCCTCTATTTCACAATCATCTCTCGTCATCACTCGCTCTTCCTCCATTCCAGTAACCCGACAAGCTCGAACCTCCACTTTCGTCAGGGCGTTCCAAACACTTTGCATCCAGCGCTATCAACGTCGCCAAGCACTAACTGAAGAGCGCCAACACCTGCAAGATCTAGTGTTCAACACCTTCATAAACGAACAAGATACTCACACCCCTTGTGAAAAAACTCAATTTACTACAGCTATGGATACCAAACTCAACGTTCCCAAGCTGGACAGTTACAATCCCATATTTTGGAAAAAGGCTTTAGAATCTAACGCTGCCACAATCGACGCCTCTGATCACCATATAACAAACCTCCCTGAACCGGCAGACCCAGCAGCTCTACAAAGCTTCAACAAAAAACGTCACAATCTCTGTGCTCTTATCCTTTCTACGGTTTCCTCTATAATTCTGAATCTGCTTAGTATTGTTCATGACCCCACTACGAAGGATCTTCTCTACACGGTAATGGACCATTTGATGACAAATACAAATAACAACTATAAGTATCTCAAATCCGAAGCAGAAAACATCCACTTCACCACAGCTATGACCATTGATGACTACGTTGAGAAACACCATTCCCTACTCGCTCGCATGATTTCCTCTCAAAATCCAAATATCCAAGATGAGACAACCTCCGTTGAGTTCTTGATTGACGGCTTACGTCATAATTTGTTTACCGTCAACATCGGGCGCCAGCTAATGGCAATTAATCGTCCCACTATCAAAGACATTATACACCATTTCTATCGCCTCAAATCATACATTATGACCACCTCTGCTCCGCAGTTCCCCTAACAGCATCCACCAGCCTCGCTACCCCCCACTAGACTAACGCTGTTTTCACAACCACCTCCTTCTCGACGTGCTGCTCCTCCAGCATTTGAACGCTACCTCCGACAGTGGACCCCACAGCTCCACTTTCGACCATGCTGATTCCACTCATAGTTTATGCCTGTCCCCCCAAACCACACAGACGCCCAATGTCGCGATACTCGCCATACGAAATTTACACGGACCGATCCAAAAGTCAAACCCGAGCCACTCGCCCCGCAAGCCTATCAAGCTATGGCCGCTTTTGAACAGCCAGCATAGCATCAGGCATCAAAGCCCCGCGAAGCCTTCCCTCAGTATGCATATGCAGCATATCCTGCTGAATATCCACATGGACAGAACGACAACCATAAAAAGCCGGATGACAACAACAAAATGGCGGGTATGTTCATATTAGATTCGGTAGCACACTGCACCCATATTTGACACCTTCTTCAGTCCCTCCAGTGGACCCATCATCTCCGAACGATCACCGCCGCTAACCACACCACTTCTTGCACCCATGTCGGCACAATACAGATCCCGATACACCCTAAACACCCTCCTCTCACCATTCCATGCGTGACAGCGAAATCCCTTCACTCCAACCTACTTTCGGTCCACGACTCTGCCAGGCAATTCGGCGCCGTCTTGTTCACCCTATCTCGAGGCTATGTCCTCAATCTGCACTACCCACGCAGTCCCTTCATCGTTTATACAGCCCCATGGAAAACAAATGCGTTTATCCTCCAATCCACTTCACCACCTGACGCCCCACGAGCCCTCAGAAGCCCTACAATTAGTACCGCACACCGCACCAGCAAGAAAAAACCTGACACATAAAACCCCGATCACTCCAATACCACCTCCTTCTCAGCCTCTGTTGACGTGTCGCGATTCGCGCTCGTCGCACGTGAAGCAAAGAGGTTGGGAACCAAGAGAAGTTCCGCGCTTTGTCGAATGCCCCCAGACTCTTTGGCAGATGCTGGTATTCTTTATTGTATAGTAGTCTGTGGTGCTCCAGTACCAGCTCGTGGGTTGAGCTTCTGGGTTTTCTATGATGCGTGCGATGCGTAGGTGTCGCTGTCGTCCAGCAGCTGTCTACTTCGAAGTCCTACGCAGTCCAAACGCCCTCATCTCAATCCAGACTACGGTCTACTCTGGGCTGCAGTTGCGCTATTTCATCTCAGTTCCGCAGCACTCTGCTTTGGGATGCACCTACGCATCCCAGGTGTGCTCGTGGGTGGTCAACAATCCCCCTATGACCAATTCTTCGAAAGGAATATGGAAGGTTGGTCATAAAAAGTTGACCAGTCTCTTTTGTCGTGTTGTATCGTCTTTCCTGACGTGTTCCAGATATTCCTTGACCAAGTCTGGTACGTCGTGCTGTAGGCTTTCCAATGAGACCCAGTCGGTTTCGTTGTCCTCAAAGCCTTTCCATTTTACCAAGATGTCCAGTTTTCCGTCTTCTTTTCTGATATCCTGGAACTCTTCGACCACCATTAGCTCGTTGTTTTGATAAGAAAGGTAATTTTGAAGTTCTTCGGTGATTTGAAAATTCTTGTTTAGGAAAAACTTCAACCGACGGCCGTGCACTAGTTCCTTCTTTCCTGAAAGTAAA
The DNA here is from genome assembly GCA_030374765.1 of Agarophyton chilense. Classification (NCBI taxonomy): domain Eukaryota; phylum Rhodophyta; class Florideophyceae; order Gracilariales; family Gracilariaceae; genus Agarophyton; species Agarophyton chilense. The sequence goes on from JARGXX010000008.1 coordinate 343,383, forward strand.
TATTCAACTTCGGAGATGTATTCGCCATTGCAGCTTGTCACTCAATACGGACCTGTCCAGTGTAGCGAGAGTTTCTTTTTCATTTTCTTCTGTAGCAATCCTTTCAACACAAAATCGCCCTCAGAAAAGTTCACCTTTCGTACTCTCGTTTTCCGATTGTGTGATTCTACCGCTGCTTTGCGTTTCTTGCTAGAAGCCGTGGCGACTTCTCGGTGCATGCGTTCCATTGCTTCTCTGCACCGGTCGAATTCTCGCAATTGACTAATCTGTGCCTCGGTGATGGACACAGTTTCCAACTCTCCTTTGCGTTCCGTGAGTCTGGCGAATGGGCCGTCCTGCTTCAGCCCGGTAAATACTTCGAGTGGAATTCGATTCTTCAATCGCTTCAATGGAGAGTTGTTCAGTGCTGACTGCACCAGTGACATCACACTGGGCCATGAGGCGAATGGAAGCTGAAACTCTGACAGTAGTGCTCTCGCCGCTCTTACAAGCTCTCTGCACACTACCTCGACAGTACCGTTGCTCCATGGTGCGTAGGCCAGTGTGAAATGATGCTGAGTGTGCAAATAATTCTTGAGACTACGCGTCACTGTGTTCTTAAAATGGCTGGCTTGATCGGACACCCATATCCTCGACGTTCCGAAGGCGGCGAACCATTTTGTAAGCAGTTCAGCGCTTACTTCAGCCGTTGCTTCGGTTGTCGGTACGAGCCATAAGTAACCAGAAAAGTCGTGTTTGATCACCAGAACGTAGATGTGATGCTTCTCTCCTTTTCCAATATAGCAGAAGTCGAAATGGATTACTTCGTTGGGTTTCGTAGCATTGATCGCAGACCCAAGAGGCCTTGGCACGATAAATCCTGCGTGACTATCGAGGCAGTGGATACAGGATGCCACGAAGTCCTTCACATCTTTGTCCATACAATCCCACCAGAAATGTCTTTCGATGTTTGCCTTTGTCACTTCCTTTGCACGGTGTCCTGTGTATCCGGTGTGTGCTGCGATCAAAACTCTTAGCTTGCACAGTGTGTCTGACTTCGGTACCCATATACGCCCTGAACTGTTTCGCCAAATGCCTTGATTCTGATTAAACTGCTAGGTGGCTTCTCTGGACTGCTACGTTGTGAGTTCTCCAGGTCGTTAAAGTTGGGCCAGTCGAGTTCCGGCTTCAGTTCGGGGCTTGTTGGCGCCATGAGAACAGTCTTGCAGGCCCTCAGAGTGGCTACTTTGACTATGACAGGACTTTTTACGGCCCAACGTGTCATCATATCAGCCCAAACATTCCGTTCCCCCGGTAGGTGCTCTATGATGTACCTGAAACAATTGAGCTTCATTGCCCATCTCATCAGCTTGCTAGCCGTGTGGCGTGGTGTTCCAGGGTTTCTTCCGTACGGTTCGTACATGTTGACGAGGTTTGCCTTGTCCGTGAAAATCGAGACCGACCGACCGGATACGAGATAGTCCAGCTTACTCATAGCCTCGACGATGGTGAATCCTTACTTTTTTGGGGTGCTCCAGTGATCTGCGGCGCCGTGGAAAGCTCCAGAAAGGAATGCGAGGGGCCCATCGTCCTGGTCCCCGAGGTCGAGTTTGCGACGCTCTTCCGGGATCTGGGTGAGAATTGCGGCCCAGTGGGTTTCAGAAGCATCGGTGAACAGGCAGAGAGTGTTTCCTTCTTTTGGATAGGACAGCTTTGTTGCAGATATTAGAAGGCGTTTGATATCGTCAAACGCGACCTGGTGCGTGGGGTTCCATTTTTCAACTACGCTGAATTTCCTTACTGCACACTTCTTTCGTGAGCCTGCTTCCTTGTACATCTCTTCCATGAGATCGTGCAATGGCTCTACTTTCTTGGCGTAGTCTGGGATAGACGTACGCATCCAATTAGTAGCGCAGAGCAGTTGCTGTAGCTCACTTGCGGTGTTCGGAGCTTTCATGTCGATGAGAACCTTGAATGAACGTGGTTCATACTGTACTCAATCCTCTGAGATGATACGTCCACAGAACTTCACTGTTCTTTGAAAAAAATGACTGTTCTTTGGGTTTAGTCGGAAACCAAATCGGTGTCATACTGCTAAAAACTTCTCGATGGCTACCAAAAGTTCGCCCTCGTCTTTTGCGTGTAGCAGGTAGTCATCTACACATTGAATGAGGTTGGGCACTTCTTCCGCAAAGGCAGTCTGGGTGCAAGCTTGGAAATGGTTTCCCGAGTCTGTACCTCCCTGCAAGATACGTCGCGGCGAATATATGCCCAGCGGTGTCTGGATAGACATGAGTTCCTGCGAGTCAGGAGATAGTGCGAACTGCCAATACCCGTGGCAGAAATCGATGTTGGCGAACACTTTCGAGCCTCCGCACTCCTGTAGCTTCGAATCGAGATGTGGCATTGCCGACTGCATGGGTATGGTTTTGGAGTTTACGGAGCGGAGGTCGACTGTGAAGCCCAGTTTGTCAGTCCCGGGCTTTGGTACAGCCAGGGCGGGACTGGCCCACTTGGCTGCTGAGTTTCTATACACTGCGCCGATTTTTTCCAGCTGCTTGATCGTGTGACTGATGAAAACTCGCTGATTCTGGGCGTAGCGCCTCTGAGGGCAGCAGATTTGGCTCCAGGGCGCAGTTCGATCTCCAATGGGGACACTTTGGCGGGTGGATTCGGACCGAGCTTTATGCGAAGGATTGATCGATACTCGCATAGTATTCTCCTCAGCTCGCGAAGTCCCTCATTACTCATCCCGTTCTTCTGGGCTTCCTCCTGCAGGGAAGCGAGAGCTTTATCGATTTCAGTGGGGTCGTCCATTCCGGATCCAGCCGTGAGGTGTTCCAGGGGTTCAATTGGGTCGTCCTCTGTGTCTTTGTAGGATACAACACGGTAGTTACCCTTCCCAGTAGGTACACCGACGCGGCTGATACGCATACCGTTGATCGCCGGGCCCACCTTCTCGAAATGGTCGTCTGGATTGAATCTTATTGCATTGAGAAGGGGGCGTCCAAGAATCACCCCTTCCATACTCTGATCCGTAATGAAGAACACTACTCCATGCAGAAGTATAGGTATCTTGGTCCTGGGCAGGGTTAGACCTAGCGACATGGCCACCTTCTGCTTTGATATGGACACGATTGGGGCTTCTTTAGTGCTCTCGACAGCAGTCTCGAGTTCGATGGTTTCAGGGAGATCGATGACTTCCAAGTTGCTTCCGGTATTGACTTGCTTCATCAAGTTCCTTGGTATAGCACTACAGTCGGCGCCAGAGTCTCCAATTGCGACTGCTGCGACTCGTTCGTCGAATGCAATGTTGTACCTTCCATTGCTGCTTGAATGGCTTGATAAACGAGCGACTTTGGTGCTCCTCTTTTCCTGTTTCTCTGCAAAGAAATCGTCCAGAAGCTGGTTCAATTCATCGGCGGAGGTAATAATACAGTCTCGGATTCGGTGCTTCTTGCCGCATTTCTTGTTCAGGCAAGGCCTCGTCCACATAGTACCGTCTATGGCGGTTTTCTGTGAACTTGAGTTCGATGAATCTCGTTTCGAACGTTTGCGACCGCGCTCCATATCTTCGGGTTCACTCTTCTTCGAAACGTTTCCTCCGTCGCGCTCGTGCAGCTTCGACGTTATGCACTTCGACGGCAAGAACGCTGGCGCGTTTCATAAAATGGGATATGCTTGCTTTTCGTGCGGCTGTCCAGTATGACTTCTCGTTCAGTAGAAAAATACGTAGCTCAGCGGATTCCACGGGATTGATTAGCTAAGGGACGATTGTCTTGCAGATTTCTTGATCTTTCACGACATCCGATGCATTGTTTCTGTCCAAATGCATGACTTTGATCACGACAAATTCTCTAACAGCTCCACCTGGCTCCCTAGGACATGTTCGGTACTTCACTGCATCCAATGACGTCTGTACGCGTTGCGCCAGGTCCTTTGGAGCTTCTTTGAGAGCATTTTCAAACCAGTTCTTCACCACTTCGTCAATCGCGTCCTTGACTGTGCTTGCGCCATCTATTTCTCCCAAGATGCACAGACTGTGTAGCATTTCCGGCTTGACGCACTGTCGAATCGTGGCTGGTTGAATGTGCTCTGCAGTAGCGCGAGTCTGGTTAAGGTCAGCCATATATTCCTTATAGGCGGCATACTCCACTTCGAATTTGATCATGTTCGGCTGTGTAGGACTCTCCAGCCTAGGCGCCTAAATAGTTGACACAACTCCGTACTTCGACATCAAGTTAAGCGCAAAAAGCAAACAGTGTACTCTTTCGAGGCAAAGCGCTTTGTTGACGTGTCGCGATTCGCGCTCGTCGCGCGTGAAGTAAAAGGTTGGGCATCAAGAGAAGTTCCGCGCTGTGTCGGATGCCCCCAGGCTCTTTGGCAGAGTCTGGTATTCTTTATTATATAGTAGTCTGTGGTGCTCCAGTACCAGCTCGTGGGTTGCGCTTCTGGGTTTTCTATGATGCGTGCGATGCGTAGGTGTCGCTGTCGTCCAGCAGCTGTCTACTTCGAAGTCCTACGTAGTCCAAACGCCCTCATCTCAATCCAGACTACGGTCTACTCTGGGCTGCAGTTGCGCTATTTCATCCCAGTTCCGCAGCACCCTGCTTTGGGATGCACCTACGCATCCCAGGTGTGCTCGTGGGTGGTCAACAGCCTCGCACTTTCAAAAAGACCAAAACATTTTTCCAGAAACAAACACCCGCCCACCAGCAAAATCCAATCGGCAAACAGAGAGCCCACTACGGCTCAAACTCACCCCCCCCCCCCCCCCCCCCCCCCCCCCGGCCGGCAAAACAAGCCCCACTGACCGCACCACTCAATCATTCTTCTACTGGCACGTTGTCCTCAAACACATCAACCTCAACCAATTACAAGCCATGGCGCTGAATGACTCGCTACCCCTCCTCCACAAATACCTTCGCTAACCTTCACATCCAATTACCTGCTCTTCATGTCCCCCCGCCAAGCAAACACCACACCCACACCGCCGCAAAACACCCAACTACATCATAAGTGCATACATCAGCAGCGATACCTGCGGCCCATTCTAACCCCCCTCACGACACGGAAACATCCATTTTGTCACATACTTAGATGCCGCAAGTCGACCGCAAAGCAGTCCAGCAGACGACACCACTCGCCATATTCTTCATCATCCCACATCATGGACGGCCTCCCATCATATATCGCACGGACAATGCGAAAGAGTATCAAATACATGAGATAAATGCACTATACAACCTCCATGGAATACAGTACCACTCCAACACACCAGATCAGCCTCAAGAAAACTCACTCGCTGAACGCATAAACCGTACCATCGTCACAGCGCACTAGACGAATCGCTTTGGGAGGACGCCATGAAAGATGTAATATTCAAATGCAACATAACCACCGATGACACAAGAGGCAAGACACCATATGAACAATGGCACAGCCAACCGCCCAATCACCTCAAGATTTTCGCCTTCGACCAGCTTGGCACCATACCCAACTACCACACGCACAAAAAGAAGCTAGAAGCACGATCCCACCCAGCACGCTTCATTCACAATACATCCCTAACCCACATCCTCGGTCTCAACATCACAACCAACCAGTACAACCACCTACGATCCATTGACTTCAAGCCCTATTATCACCCACTCGACCCTCTCTTCTACAATACACAAGCGTTTCAGGTCATCACCGCGATCCCTAGCAATATAACCTCCGCCACACCCCCCTCCATAATCTCTCCCCATCGCCCGCCGATGTCGCCACGCCTCACAATGGGCTCTATCTCACAACGCCGAACTTGACACCCTACACAACACCAAAACAATACAATGGATCCTAACTTACTACCTACCGCACCCACTCAAAACTATCCCCTTAAAAATGACATATCGCTACAAACGTTGAGATGACGGAGAAATTGAACGAGATCGCGCAAAATGCATAGTAAGAGGAGACCAAATGAAACCACACATTCATTTCGAGCCCGACAAAATCACTACATACACAGCAGAACCACCCTCAATACGCCTAATCATGTGCTTGGCAGCAGAATTCAACTTGAAGCTAGAACAATTCGACATTTGCTCCGCTTTCCTTCATGAGAAATACAGTCACACCTCACAAGTCTATGTACGACAAATACCTCGATTTGATGGCAGCTACAAACACACCTGCAGCGCAAGAAAGCTCATTGGTAATCTATACGGAACCCCTCCCGCTTCTCACATATTCTTCGATGGACTCACCACGTTTCTCAAATCTCAAAACTACGAACAAACCTCAATTGACCCCTTCTTTTTCATTCGCTACACCAGGGACTGCCTCAAAATCATTTCAATAACAATAGATGACTTTCTCGTTGCAGCACCCACTTCAACACCAATCGATACTCTGTTTCACACTCTGACAACCAGATACAAAATTAGTCCTCTCGGAGAACCAAAACTGTTTCTAAACTGGTCTTTGTAACGCTTCACAGACGGCTCTATTCACATTTCGCAACCCCACACAATTCGGAAAATTCTGGAGAAACACAATATCCATTGCTGCAATCCCAAACCGACACCCAACGTCGACAGCGCTAAATCACTATGCACGTCCAATTCATCTGCTTTCATTCCCCCCGACAAGAACACCCCATTCCAGCAAACTGTTGGTGAACTGCGCTACATTGCGGACTTTACCCGCCCGGACATCGCCCATGCAGTTAGCCGCCTTGCCATTAACATGCACAGTCCCACCGAAAGCAATTGGGGACAGCTGCTCTATCTGCTTAAATATCTCCGAGGCACGTCCTCGAACAGAATTCTTTACAAAAGTCCTCGTTTCGAGCAACTATCATCCTACTTCGACGCAGGCTTCGCCAATACAGCCGACTTCAAATCCTATAGTGGAATCATTCACATTCTTTCTAACAGCCCTATCATGTGGCAATCGGCCAAACAAAAAACTGTCGCTCTATCGACGTGTGAAGCAGAATACTTGGTCGCGTCCGCAGCTGTGCAACGAACCATTTGGCTAAGGCGTTTACTCTCGGATATTGGCTTCTCTAACGCTAAGGCAACTTGCTTTTACGTGTTCAATAATGCTGCTATCCGAGTAGCTAAACAAACCGCCCCAACCAAGCGCCGTAAATACATCGATCTCCGTCACCATCACCTACAAGAACCCGTCCACAACAACTGCATTTCTATCAACCACATACCAAGCACACGCATGCTTGCCGATATATTAACCAAGCAACTCAAGAAACAACCTTTTCTCACCCTCAGATCGTCGCTGAACGTCATTCCCCCACCAACCAGCCCCTTTCTTCAGCGTGCAGTGGAATGTCAGGCTGCACAACCTTCCCACGCTGATGAAAGCTCTTCTCAGGCTGCACACACGCAAGACACGTACGCATAGCACACTCATAGGCTAGCCTAGCCTCCGCCGTCGCTTCAGTAAAGTCGAGTCAGAGATCCTCCGTCACAAAATCTAAAAAAACCTAAAACCCTTAATAAAAAGGTTAAATGATACGATTCGGGGGGTGACCGCTTGCAGATTTAGACTACCCCAGGGGTGACACTGCCCGTAGAGGTTGTTTTAGGGGTTTAGCTTCAGGGGTTTTTGGGGTTGTTTGCACCTGTCACCCCAAGGTGGTCTAATCCTGCACGCAGTCACCCCCCCCGAATTGCACAAATCTCCCTACTAAAAAATATGTAAGCTGTATATAAGTCTGACCATTGAACTCCATATGAACCTCATATACCTTCTGTGCTCACCAGTGTTAGTTCGCAACACGATAAAACCACCTGACAAAGTCATACTCAAAAACTCCGAACCAGTAACCCCTCGCGACCTTCCTCGAACCCACTCACCATCCACGAACCCATCAAACACAACTTGCCGGTAGTAAATGTAGGGAAAATATGTCTTCCCTTTCCAAGTCACTGCCATCTACTTCTACGGTTCCATAGAAGAATGAACAATTTTAGATGGATATGTCATATTCGAAATTATAACTGGTGCAGGTGAGTTCAGAGCGCTTGTGATTATCATCTCCGTGCCTGACATCTGTTTTCAAATTACGGGCGCAATGTGGGCGCTAGGCGCCTCAGACGCATCATTACTAGTGACTAACTGTGAGTTCTTCATGGTATCGACCACTTTCACCAATTCACGACTGGCGCAAGGTCTTCTTGCCACGTCTTCGGAAGTGAAATCCATCGTGTAGTAAGGTGCGACTGTATTGGAGCGCGTTCTTAATAACTACACATTCGCCCAACTTCCTGATACGAAGAGCGAAAGACACATGGTTGAATTTGGAAATTGTAGTATCACCATTTTTGATGACGAAATCATCGTTCTCTGCGAAGTCGGAGGGCAGGAGGCCGACTGCTTCATCAGCGGCCTCAAATTCGCGAAATCCATAGCCATTCAATATCACATATGTCTTGGGAGATATAGATGTTGTAGTATACATCACCCCTTCCATCACTTCACGGATGCCGTATTCATCTGCAGTGCAAACGCCAGCACATACATTCATTCCCGATTTCGACACTTTCACGATGTTGTTCCCATTTCTACCAAATATTCTTGGCTGTTCTCGCGATCGGCATATACATATAGAAGTGCATTACCATCATGATCGGTGTAAATGTATGACCTCTCCGAAGAGTAGACGACCGGGCTCACGTTTCCAGCTTGCAGAAGAGTGTACTTATTATCGCTGAAGCATTTCATTACGGTGCTGCGGACTTCAGTATCATCATAAATTTCAACACTAAACAAGAATCCTGGACGGAAATGAATTTGGAAATATTTGGAAACGGCTATGACATCGATTTCCAACTTTGATACTGAGAACACGCATCACAACACACGACATCTGAAAAGTCCTCCTCAGCTGTTCTCTTCGCCTTCCAACATTTTTACATCAAGAAAAGTAGTGCAGTTGAGGACAAGTATTGAAAAATGAAGCGGCATAGTGTGGTGAGAGATATTAAGTTGCTGATCATAGTTGAAGTTGTTCTCGAGTCGAGAAGGATAGAAATTTCCCTCCCATCTCAGCCTCATTAAGTTGTTAACGTCACTTACAGGAATCGTTTTCGTCTCGGATCCGTCCACAATGCTCAACATCATGAAGTCGGGATACCAATCTACAAGAGCAAAGGCTTCGTTCGTTGAAGAATGAACAAGTTTCCATTCCATATTGTTAGGCTGCTCGGCTCTTTCCACATGCACAAGTGCAGGAAGCGCTCGTTTGATAACCAAGATAATTTTCCCCATTTTCGTATTTGCATTGAGTGCCATGAAGTGCCCGTGTATTGGATTATTGACTCCAACGGCAAAATGGGAAATAGTACATCCCCGCGTGTGTTGTCCTGCTTCGTCTTCCTCCAAGCGGACGCCGCCTGTATTTATGGTCCCCCCTAAAAGCGGCTCGTCATAGATGGGTCAAACGCCGGTCGTCTTACGTGTAGAGTCGCTCTAAGCGTTAGACGTATCACATGCTTCTCACATGTGTGAACCTGATTGTTACATCCGTCTCAGAGGATGAGGAGGCATCTACCGCCCGTCTCGCGCGGTAGGATGGCCCTAGCATATTAGCTCTCACTAAAAGCGTTGAGGATCAGCACTGTAGTCTGGTATTCAACCTCTCAGTTCAGAACTCGAAGAGTTCGGAGTAAGCTACGTTCTCACTACCTGTCATTTCAGAACGGATGTCCGGAATAATCAGCATAGAAAGCGATAACTTGCCACGTTATGTTAGGAATAGGGGATTCCGGATTAATCGCCAGTGAGAACAGAGTTGTGGGTTACACGGATTGTTTCAGTTTACGTCTTTTTCTGCCTTCTTTCCTGATGGAGGATTAATGTCATCTCTAGTTCTTAACTAAGGCTATGATTACCCTCCAGCAATCTGATATTCTCAAACTGTCCGCTGTGGTAACCTACATTTGTTCTGTTCTGTGCTGTTCCATACTAAACGGCTACATATGCGCGTGTGCGCGCTTGCGTCCAAACGTCTTATTTCGGTTCCGTTACACTATGTGGCGAACTACGCTAGTGTTAATGATGAGGTTCGATGCTCCCGTTCACTTGGAGGTGGGAATTTCGCGGCTTACGTACCGCAACATTGTCTCCTGATTGGGACACACCAAGATCTAGAACATGCCTGCTACCGTTCTAATTCACACGTGTTGTAGGTTGCGGAACCTGTTTGGCTTCGGTCCGACCAAGCATATCCGGATATGGCTATACTGTTTTGGATCGGTACGACCTAGCAGAGCCAAATATGGCTACACTTCTCTCTTTAAAATACAGAGTTCTGTGCGGGCGTACTTAGACAAGTTTTTTTGGCGTGTTCTTACGCCGCAGAAGATGCTTCAGCGTAACAGCGACGTCTTCGTAAATTCTCTCGAGTTAATCCGGATTATCTTTGCCAGCGCTTAGTCCTTTCCAACATACTTGTACTCTTAGTCCCTTTTCGGCCTATCTATTGTTATCAGTCGAGCCGCAGGCATTCATGTTTCAAATGTCATTACGTGTGGTATTATTGCTTTAGTGTTCAGTAAACGGTCATAATAGTACTTGATGATTGTATAAAGTACACTCGAACGCGGATAATTCTGTGAAGTGTTGACTTGAGTTCGTTTTCTTCGATTCAGTCTCTGTTCTTCTTTCCTTTTATAGTGCTTTGAAGCACTTGTAATTTGTTCTAGACGCATATCATTTTCTTCTAAGATAGTTCTTGCATTTTCTACATAAAGTTCTATAGAAGCTTCTAGATGCTTCCACATTTTTCTATCACATACAGCAGTTTCCAGTTGCCTTCCGAAACCTGCTAGAGGTTTATACAACACCCCCTCTCAACTTTAGAACTGCTTCAGTCCAAGCAAATGCACAAACTTTTCGTGCTTAATTTTCTGGAGAGCCTTGGTAAAGATATCGGCAACCATATTTTCTGTAGGGCAGTATTCGATTTCGATATAATTTTTCTGCACACACTCTTGAACATAAAAATGCTTAATAGCAATGTGCTTCGATTTTCCATGACTTCCTTCATTTTTAGAAATAGGTATTGCCGACTGATTGTCCACATACACAGTTACTAGTTCGCATGTGGCATCTGTCATTTCAAAAAAATAATTTCGACAGCCATTGTCCTTCCTTCACTGCTTCACATGATGCAATCAATTCGGCTTTCGTAGTTGATAAGGCAACACAATTATGCTTACGGCTGCTCCACGATATTTAACAATTTCCATAAAAGCTTGCATATCCTGAAATGGATTTTTGCTCTTCTGTATTTCCCCAACTGGCATCACTGAGTATTTTAAAAGAGTTGTTTTCTTTCCAGGTATATAAAAGATATAAATCTTTGTCTTCTGTATGTATCGTAATATTCGTTTGCAGGCAGACCAATGTTCATTAGAAAAATTATCAGAATATTGGCTTAGAGTAGTGACTGCATAAGCCAAGCCTGGTCTTGTTCCAAGCATCAAGTACATGATGGATCCAGTTAATTCTCAATATGGAGGTGATTCCATTCCTCTCACAATTTCTCTCGGTTTTAAAAATGTTGTCCGATCTGGACGTTTGGCCCCGACGAACCAAGATGGACGTTTGGCCACTGTTGTCCGATATGGACGTTTGGCTTCTACACTGCGCTCAATTACGAGCATTGGTACGGTGCAGCACTACATTTTGGATTTTGGGTGACTAGAAGGCTGGAGGCCAAGTAGCTAGAACGAGTAGTACTTAAGACCATAGCAGCGTGACACCGCAACAGTAAAACGTCGGTAGCTTCGACGAAACAACTTCTGCATCTACCATAAAAGGTTATGAGCCTATCGTAACGCAAATCTGTGCTTCTCAACTATCCTTTCGATCGCTGAACAAGATGGAAAACGCGCTCGTGGAGCTTTCTAAGCTAAGCGTACCTGTGCTGCAGGCTGACAACTACTTCATGTGGTCTCGCAAGATTGAACTGGTGTTGCGAGCCAAAGGTGTTTGGGGTATCATTGATGACAGTGTCTGCATTCTGAACCCCGAATCAGTAGCCGAGCAGCAGAAACATCAGGAGAAGCGCGACATTGCGCTTTCGTGCATCCTTCTTTCTGTGGGCGATTCCTGTATTGCCCCTGTTCTGGAGGAGAAGGATCCACAAGTCGTGTGGAAGACACTGCGGAAGAACTTCGATATGTTGTCACAAGCCAGCATCGACGTTCTGCTCTACAAGTATCAGGAGATATGCATGCAACCGGGTGAATCTGTGCTAGCATACATGAGCCGTCTAGCAGAAGTCGAATCGAAGCTCGGCAGTGTCGATCATTCTGTATCGGACAAAGATAAGCTACGCGCACTCCTTCGAGGGTTATCGAAGGAGTATGAAGTGACCGCAGAGGTAATTCGTGCCACTGACAAGAAGCTACATGACGCTACTCCAATGCTAATCACAAGGGAGGTTCAGGTGGACATGGGCGCATGAGGATCGGCTGGCAACAGTAGTGGGACTGCATTTCACGTTCGAGGGTCAACATCGAACAAGGACAGAACCTGTTTCTTCTGTAACGGGAAAGGACACATCAAACGCTTTTGCAGAAAGAACCCGCGTAGCGAGAACTACGTCAAGAAGGACGGGGCGTCCTCGAAGGGCGCCGGGAAGCAGAAGAGGGCCCAAGTATCGGACGACAAGGCAGACGAAAATGCCTGGGTGTCATTCATTGCAGCATATATGGCCTCTGGAAAGAAAGAGTCTATCATGGCAGAACACAAGTGGTACTTGGACTCTGGTGCCACGAAGCACATGGCCAAAAATGCGCACATCTTCGCAGGGGAGCTTCGGGCTCCAAAGAAGAAGGAGATTGCGGTCGGTAATGGTCAAACCGTCATCATTCGAGGTGAAGGTGATGTGCATTGCAAAGGCGTTTGTTTCGGGAATGAGAAACAGATATTGCTAGAAGATGTTCAGTACGTACCGGACCTAATTTGCAACCTTTTATCGGTGAGTTTCACTCGTCGTAAGGGCTGCTCTATCGTTTTCAAGTCTGATCAGCTGGGGAACGGACTGTGTCTGATAATCAATCAACGAACGGGCGATATCATGGCCTCTGGTATAGAAATCAAGACAGGTCTCTACGAGATGGTGTTTCGTTCTGTGTCCAAAGAGTCGGCATTTCTTTCAAAGGCAAGCAAGGACTCTACAATACTGTGGCACAAGCGACTTAGGCATCCTGGTGCTGATGCGATGCGAAGGACTCTGAAGGTTGTAGAAGGTGTTGGAATGTCTATAGTGTCTGACATAGGCTTCTGTGAGCAATTTGCAGTTGGAAAATCCGCACGTGTGTCTCGAAAAGCACCAGGCGCGGAGAATCAGGCCAAGAAGGTCATGGAACTACTCCAGTCAGACGTGATGGGACCTATGCTGCACCCGTCTCCGTCTGGTGCGGTCTACTGCGTCACGATCTACGAGGATGAAAGCGAGCTTTCTCTTGTGCGATTTGTCAAGCGTCGTTCGGACGTTGAGGCGGCAGTCAAGGAAATGGTTCAAGAGCTGGAGACACAATCTGAACATCAGTTGAAGCGGTTTCGGTTTGATAACGCAAGAGACTATGTGTCTCAATCCTTCACGGCTTGGTTGAAAGGCAAGGGTGTCAAGATTGAGACGACTGCTGCCTACAGTCCGGAGTCAAACGGGAAGTCAGAGCGTCTGAACCGCACTCTGAATGACAAAGCTCGAACCATGCTTTCTGAAATGAAGGGCACACCGTATAAGAAGCAACTGTGGGAAGATGCGATGAACACTGCCAACTATCTCCGCAATCGCACGTCAACCAGCACCAGTGATGGACAGAACGTTACGCCCTACGAAGCATTCACGGGTCGCAAACCCAACATTGCGCATCTTAGCACGTTTGGCGCACAGTGTTTTCTTCATATTCCTAAGGAGACGAGGAAGCAAGCGAGCAAGTATGAAGAAAGAGCTGTGAAGGGCATCCTCGTGGGCTACGCTAAAGGAAAATGTTACAAAGTCTTCTATCCCGAGACGCGCAAGTCCACCGTCTCCAAGGATGTACGGTTCAATGAAGATCTGGTAGGATGGGACAAGGCGACAGGGGAGAGTGATGACATACATATATTGCATGAAGTGCGCAATGTTTCGCATAGTGTAGGCAAGGTTGAGAGAAAGGTCGAGAAGAATCACCAGACCACCAACGCTTCTGTAGTCATCAAATCGGAACCTGAACAGACGTTTGAAGATGCTGTGTCAGAGTATAGCTACGATCCTGAGCTGGTGACACACTACCCACCTCAGCCGAGAAAGTCAACGCGTGCTCGCAAGCAAACGTCACGCTTTACGCCCGATGCAGCCACTGCACTCCTGGCACGATCTATTCTTGGTGCAGACGATATAGAGGCACCAGATACCTTTCTAGAAGCTGTGAATGGCTCTGAAAAAGAGCTCGGGGTGGCTGCAATGCAGGATGAGATGAGTAACATGGAACGAAGGAGTGTGTGGAAGTTGGTTAAGCCTCCGGCGGAGTGTAGACCATTGGACAATCGCTGGGTGTACTACAAGAAACGCAATGAACAGGGCCGTGTAGCGCGGTACCGGGCCCGGCTGGTGGCAAGAGGCTTCAATCAACGAGAAGGAATTGACTACACCGCACTGTTTGCCCCAGTGGTTCGATATGCAACTTTGCGTGCCTTGCTTGCAATCATCGCTTCACTGAGACTGGAAAAGATACAGTTCGATGTTTGTACTGCATTTTTGTATGGTGATCTGAAAGAGACGCTGTACATGTCACAGCCGCAAGGGTTTGTCCAGGAAGGCAAAGAGGACTACGTATATCAGCTATACAAAGCGGTGTACGGTCTTCGGCAGGCATCAAGGGCGTGGAGGAAGAAGTACGCGGCTATTCTACTTGGCATGGGGTGCAAGGTGTCGGAGGCTGACCCAGGACTATTCATACATGGAAATGGACACCAAAGGATCTGGATACTGATGTATGTGGACGACGGATTGGTGGCAGGACGCAATCGTGAGCGGCTGGTTGGATTTCTGGCGAAGCTGAGAACCAAGGTAGAGCTGCGAACGGAAGAAACGCCGAAGAAGTTCCTTGGAATTGTGGTTGATCACTGGAAGGAAGAAGGTACAGTACGGATTCACAACTCTCCGATGATCGATAATCTTTCTTAGATGTTCCGAATTGTCAACTGCAAGCCTGTTCACGTTCCTTTGCCGGACACAGCGACCGTACAGGAGGCAGAGGCATCAGATGGGGAGGAATATATGCCCTATCAAGAATTGGTAGGGGCTCAGATGCATCTGGCAAATACATTTAGGCCAGAAATTGCCTTCTCGGTTGGATTTCTTGCAAGATACATGAGCAAGTACAACAAAACCTTGTGGAAAGCAGCCCTTAATGTCTTGAAGTACTTACATACAACTCACAGGCAATGCATTACTTATGGTTCTGAGACCCATGGCACGTTGATTGGTCACTCGGACGCTGATTTTGCTGGTGATAGAGTAGACAGGAAGTCTACAAGCGGTTTTGTTTTCATGTATGCGGGTGGACCGATTGCTTGGAGAAGCAAGAAACAGACTGTTGTCGCGCAGTCAAAGTTGGAGGCAGAGTACGTGGCAATGTCGTCTGCCGTACGAGAAACGCTATGGCTGCGAAGACTGTTTAAGGAATTCCAAGTCCTACAGAATGGACCAACTACGTTGTACGGGGACAATCAAGGAATGATCTGTCTCTCCCGAGATGAGGTGTGCAATGAACGCACGAAACACATAGATGTGAAGTACCACTTGGTTCGTGACACAACACGAAAAGGAGAAGTTCACATTGAGTACATTGCGACAAGTGAAATGAAAGCCGATGTCTTCACAAAGGCTTTGAAGAGATGGTTGCACAAGCATGTTGGCAAGGACCTGGACATGGGAATGATAGATGGTTGAGAAAGTACTTAGAATGTCTTGCACAATTCAGCTCGTTGTAGGAAGCAGGGGAGTGTTGTCCGATCTGGACGTTTGGCCCCGACGGTCCAAGATGGACGTTTGGCCACTGTTGTCCGATACGGACGTTTGGCCTCTACACTGCGCTCAATTACGAGCACTGGTATGGTGCAGCACCACATTTTGGATTTCGGGTGACTAGAAGGCTGGAGGCCAAGTAGCTAGAACAAGTAGTACTTAAGACCATAGCAGCGCGACACTGCAACAGTAAAACGTCGGTAGCTTCGACGAAACAACTTCTGCATCTACTATAAGAATGGAGAGCACAATGGAGTAAATGAGGACAGAGAATTTCATTCAAGCAACGGGTCTAGGGATGCGATGCTTCCAATCAGAAGAATAATGTGTCTGATGAACAGCAGAAGGATGACAAGAATGTTTCTTTGGAACCAACCGAAAAAGGAAAATACAGAGATTCCCAATCAAAAAATTTTGACGTAATGGTTTAACCAATGACAGAGGAGAAGTTACAGAAACTGGATTCACATTATCCGGAACGCGGATATCCGGGAGAACCAGGAAGGGGCCGAGACGCTATGAGGCATCATTCCTAGCAGACACTAATAAAAATGCTGAAAAGTAAGACCAGAATACACCCCAAACAATTGAATGAGCGTTGAAGTCCTTAACAGCCCTTGCTGAAGGGAAGCAATCAAATCAGAATTTGGTACTCTCCAAAGCATCGGGACTTGGAAGATAGCTAGGCTTCCTCCCGGGGACAGCGGGGATAGCGATATGGAAGGCCAATTTGTTCTGTTTGTTTGAGATGAGATGGAATTCACATCAACATCTTTTACTTCACAAACAAGAAAAGTTAAAGAAAACCGAGCACAGCAAAGAAAGTTACAAAGAAAATATAGCAATGCTTAGTCAATAATAATCACAAAAATCACTACACTTATGCACCTCAATTCCTCCTTAATCTTACCTGAATCAATCTTAGCCCACTTGGACATGAGAAATAATGTCAGGACTGGCATAGTTGTCGTCGTGAGCCTTTAAAACGCCGTTTTTCTTTCTTCGAACTCTATTGCAGTCTGCTGAGGTAGATGAGTTTCCACTTTGAAAGGAAGCCTTATGTGCGCCAATGACTTGATTGTATAAGAAGAACATCGCCTCAAACTCCTCAAAGATTTTTCAAACCCAGTAATTTTAGAATGGCACTTCTTCCTTGGATCAAACTGCTTAGAGAGCCACAGTTTCTGAAGAATTGGAGCATTATTCATTGATAAGGGCCAATCAACAACTATCTCAAACACATTTCCATTTCCTACGACTTGAGTACGGATATCATTTCCCCTTACGTCTGAGGGCAACAAAATTGCCAGAGACACAAATTGCACAATTGTGTTTTCATCAGTTTATTGTGATTTCAACACCAGGGGAAAAAGCTCTCCAGGCTGCAGCACTAAAATTGAAGATAATAGACTATCTTCTTCGGACGATGGAATCTCTTCTGCTTCGAAGCCTACTTCATCATCAATGCGACGTTTGGAAACAATCGGAGCGCCAGACGAACATTTTTTGTTTAAAAAGACTTCCATCGAATCATCTGCTTAGAACAAATTTGTCAGTAATGGTTTTCCTGATTTCACAAGTACTCAGGATCTTAGCATACCAGGTTTTTCGAGCTTTGCAGTTCTTACCCTACTAAACCTTGATCGAAATGTTGCCGCGCGAAACTGCTGAAAAACGGGATCCATTTTTGGAACTTCCGCTCCACCTTCGACAACTGTTAATTCTCCAGAATCAAACATCTGGTGAAGTTACTGAACTGCTTCGGACTCGCCGGTAAGAAGGGGTGTTTTGAGGGTGAATCCATTGGTTTTGTGGTAAAATGAGAGATGCTCTCGTCGAACAAGAAGGCCAGTCGAACGAGTTCCTGATTTAAAGTGGGTTCAATCCTAAAATTCAATAACAAGAGATCCTTCCACACAGCTTTAATATGAAATGTGATGTCATCCGTCTTGTTTAATTAGACAAAGGACACGAAAGAAGTTTGAATGAGTGCCTTACGCACACAGCTAATTCAATCACTATATATCTCACATGTACTTGGCCGTTTTCATATCCGAGGCACTGTCCATTTCATTTTGGCGGATGCACAGAATTCTGACATGTAGTGATGTGGGATACGACCCTTGTCTGTCTACGTCATTCAAGTAACTCAGAATATGTTCAAAAGAACATAATGAGAACATGTTGCGGAATATATAAACGCTTCAAAAGATAGCGCTTTTCCGGCAAGTATCTTAACATATATGTGTTCTCTATACATCTGTTCACAAATCGCGAGGTAAATTATATTCTTGTACATGGATCTGAAGGAGGGCATTCAACTTCACTTCTAATAAGGTATTATTTATTTGAAAAGAAGCCGCTTGAGGTTGTGCGGAAGCCGTAAAAGATTGATATTTACCAGTATTTTGCCCGACATGACAATATTCAATACATTCTTGCGGTCTCATTGGTTCTAAAAATATTAAGATATCAATCGTTTTAGATTCACTCTCGTTTTGTCCTTGTATTCCATTATTTGTTTTCCGGTTTGAACCTTAGTGATGCGAACGTTCAAGTAAGAATGTTTCGCTTTACTTCTGGTCTTGGCCTTCTTTGTCTCTTCCTCGGTCCTCTAGCTGTCGAACTCTACGAACTCTAGCTGGTGCGCTACTTGCAGTCTAGATAGTTCTACCTTCCCGCCTTTAGAACGGTTCCCTATATTTGGACCTTGTTCAAATATCTTGTGCGCAAATAGTTCGGACTGTAACCGAACTCAAAATATTCACACGCTTTCCACTTTGTCATCTTAAAAACAGTTACTCACACTTTCCTCTTTGACAATTTTACTTACCCGGTAGATGAGTGAGAACTGCGCGATTCAGCTGTAAGGAATTCAAATGGCAATTTTCCATCACAGAGCAAGAGCTCTAAAGCTTGACAAAGCGGACTGTCGGTCTTCGTGAGGGGAACAGCCAAATTCTGTTTTCCAGGTATCCACACCATTCGGTCAACATTATGAGTCTCAAACTCATACCGTATAACGCTAACATCTCCACGAATAGACCGATCATTGGCAATTCGATACGTAGATAGAGTACTGTAGAGATCCTTAGAGTTAACGACGACAATGTGGCCCACTTCTATACCAAGTAGCATCGTCATTGCCTGAACCGGTACCTTTCCTTCATCAATACCCTCACCGGCGGCGAGGATTTCTGCAGAACCAATAGACTTCACAGGTCTTTTGGATTTGTGAGAACTCCAAGCGAGGGGATGAAAAATGGAATTCTTCTTCAACTCTCCGAACAAAAGGCCAGCCACAAACCCCAGTTGCCCATAGTCTTCGGTGCGACTTGCATCCGAAAATACCACCACTGACACTTGGCACGACCGGGAATCATTTGGTCGCTGATACTGTGTGATAGTGCCTTGTCTCTTCAAACACCGAAGCATGTTGACCTGCGTAATAAAATCCTTCACAAGAGGTCGCGGACCTTTCTGCTGTAGGAAACTAGCCGCAAATGCGCAAAATGGCGAAGCAGCCAGTCCCAACCAGCCCAGCGAACTATTAAGCGACCTCAACGCAGCTGCTTCAAGGCTATTCAGTTGTTCTTCTCGTTTTTTACGCCTGTTGCGATCCAGGGGGTATGGTTCGCAGGCCTGCAGCTTTTCGTCTCCATGTATCGTAATGGAATGATCATCGAACTGAGTAATCATGTTGCCATAAAAACTGAATGTCCCGGGTCCATACACGATAGTGCCTAAGGTGTATGATTTCCTGATCTGTTCGATAACTTCAGTAATCTTCCTGCGTGACCCACCAAAAACTACATCATCAACAACCTTAATGTCTGGAACAGATAGCTTTCCATCTTCCATCTGATAGAATAGCTGAGGTACATAGATCAGTTGACTAAACCCATTTCTTGTAAAAAGATCGTCGCTCAATCGTTGCCATTTCGCAGAAGCATTCACAAGCCCATAGGTTGCTGCAAGAAGTAACCAGTAGAAGTTATACCTTGTGGTGCACTCACGAGGCGGGACCATGTACACATCTCTCGTTGCGTTTCCAGTCTAGAGAAACGCGCTCTTGAAATCGATCTTAGCCAATGTCCACTTGTGTATCACTGCAAGTGATAACAATATTCGAATACCAGTAGGTGGGCAGGTGGCGGAATCGGTCTTCAAAGTGTGCTTCTGTTTGTCTTCGTTTCCATGTGGGACAATTCGCGCACGTAAAAGGAGTGATGTGTCATCACACTTTTTGATCTTGTAGAATACGTGACTGGAGATGGTGTTGGCATCACGAGGGACCTGCGTGATAGGTACCTCACGAACAGTATTCTTCAATGTTTTTTCTTCCACCTTGTAAGCATTCTCTGTGAGAAAAGGGGGAACACCATGGGATTGGTGCAACATAAACTCCTTACTGCCCAGAACGTCATCGTATTGACGCAGTACATTGGTTTCGATACTATCCAGCTCCTGTCCTGGAGAAAGCTGAACCTCGTTTCCCACAGTAGCTTCTCCTCCTGTGGCGTTATCGACATATCGCCATGTCTCCTCTTGAAGTTTAAGAACTTCCTTCTGACCATCGTCGTAGCAAATGGTGTATCGTTCGGATCGGGGGGAGAAACGCGCGACTGTTCCTGAGTAGTACTGGTTATCCAAAGGCCAGTACACTTCGATTTTGTCTCCCGACTTGGGCAATGTGGAACGAATGCCTGCTGTGTCTCCAATACCCATATCGTGCTGACTGTCGTAGTCCTGTGTTCGCGTTGCTTCGAAAGTGTCCTCCTCCGTAAGACACTCATCGTAGGCAAGTGAAACTGAGTGATCCAACTCGTCGATTGCATCCTGCACACCAGAGCCTAGCTCGTCTTGACCCACCGCGGGGCGTACATCTTCTATCGCTGCCGATATAGTTCTACCATTGGCACCAGGGACTGTCACCGTTCGATTTTCATGGTCATATGTGATAAAAGGCTTAGCCCAGGTCCACTTTCCTCGTTCCTCATTCTGATTCTTAATAAAGACCTGAATAATGTCCCCTACACTGATAGAAACATCTCTCGTGGCCTTCGAGCGCAATATGAGGGTCAACTCGCGCTT
Source organism: Agarophyton chilense (assembly GCA_030374765.1). Lineage (NCBI taxonomy): Eukaryota > Rhodophyta > Florideophyceae > Gracilariales > Gracilariaceae > Agarophyton > Agarophyton chilense. Next base: position 364,495 of record JARGXX010000008.1, read on the forward strand.
CGCTAGCAAGGTTTCATGCGCTTTGATAGGGTCGACGGGTATCTCAGAGGGTATGGCTCCACTCATAACAGGGCGAGTGTAGCCTTTGGCCAGTTCTTGGGCCGAGAGAACATCACTGCCGTAGAGATCATTCGATATGCGCAGCGACTTATGGATCAAAAGAGGTACCAGGGCGTCATCTTCGTCGTTCGACGCAGCCTTGAGACGGAGAAATATGTCTCTAATAATTCGGTGCTTGGACTCAAGCACATTCTTGTTGTGTCTTCTCGGAGGCAGTGGTCGTGCTTCAATGCCATGGCGACCGAGATATCCAAGAAATATCGAATTGTTGAACGCAGGATCAAAGAGGACAGACTTCGGGTACCAAAAGGGGGATATCCAATGAGACTCAAACGCACAGATGGCTTTGTTCATAGACGTATCTACTACCGTCGTTCCCGCAGAGTAGCGTGCAGTGGAGTCCTTCACATGGAACACACACTTCTCGTCCAGAAACATGTGGTCTACACAGACCAAGTTGTTGAAATAACGCTACGTGGAACTGAGGGAGACCTTCCTCGCAGGATGAGGCAAGTCTGTTGTCTTACAATGAATTCATTCTTCGAGCGTACGAGCAAGGTACTTGTTAACGTCTTCGCTCCATATATCATTTCGTTCCAGCAAAACTCTGATGTCCGAATACGTAGAATGTCCACAAACATGTTTGTGGGCCTTGTCAACTATCTTCTTGAGTTCATTCCAAGGTCGAGGGACGTCAGACTTCGGAACGTGCGCCATAGCGCAATACAATTTCCCTACACTCTAATCATTCATCGGCTGTGCTCGAAATGTGAATGCGCCATGGGGGATGTAGCTGTGGAAATCATGGTCGACTAGCGATATCGTACCCTGCGAGATACCACTACTATCACATGGAAGCTGCAACACATTTGTCTTCATGTGCAGTATGTAACAGTGCTGGGTAACATTTCTCCCAACCACCCACTTGGATGATCCTTCTATGACCAAATGCCTGATTTTCACGGCGTTACCTTCATCCGAAACAGCCTGCAGAACAACAGACCCAAGCACCTTCCTGGCTGGGCTGGAGTGGCTGCCAGTGCCATACTGCCAAAACGGCCTGTCTGCAACAGTCTTCCATGAAGGGCCCAGTGTCCCATTCCACTCAGTACATACTAGGCCCCGAATAAGTTGTAGCCCATCTGTTTCAATGCCACTGTATAGTGCGCCGTCGTCCAACAAACGTCTAACGAAGTCATCACTAGGAATGCTGGACGCATTTGCGCCACTCAATTGAACCATGTTGAAAGTCAGTGTATTTTTCTGATTGTTCGTGCCAGGTGGGGCATCCGTGGAGCGAACTCCATGGTTCAAAGTTCCATCCTCTTTATGGTCAGTTTCCCAATGTCCAAACTTCTGGCACGAGTGGCACTTCGTGCGCGCCTTCATCTCTGCAAGCTGTTCTGGGGTTTTTGATGTTCTTCCCCGAGAGGTTAATTGAGGTTCTATGTCCTGTACTTGCGGCGGCATTTACAGAAAGCGTTGGCGGTTTTGACTCATTTTCAGTGATCTTATCGCATTGCCGCAACACAGAGGCAATCGAATGGTAAGAAACGGCTTTCAAATAGTCGTTCGTAGTGGCCGCAGCGTCAAACTGATCACGACGGGGGGCGCTGTTCGCCAAGACAGGCACTCTTTCATTGTTCTCAACGTTTGAGTTAGCCAGTTGAATGAAAGCAACCAACGACCCCGTCAACTGCGCTTCTGTTCCGTGTGCAATTAACCTCGATACTTAAGCCTGAAACCTGGACTCAAAGTTCCTCAATGACTCGTTCTGATGACGCTACATGGTCATCATCTTCAGCAGATCTTGATACACGTCGGTAACTGCTGCAAGGGGATTCTGTTTGTAGATGATATTCACAATCGCAGAGACTCCTTTCTTCGATTTGATGACATCCCTCGAAATCGATATACATAGATCGCGGGCTCTACCATAGAGCTGTGACTGCAACATTATCCCTCTCAACTCCTGAGGGATCTTGTTGTTGTTTGAATCGGGCAGTAGGTCAGGGAAATCCGTCCACTGTGACAAAGCGGTCGCATACTGCTCCTGATTCCCTTTGCCATCGGTCCACGGCACACTGCGTATATCCCATGAGAAACGCGACCGTGATGGCATATCTGATGATGAGCTTCCTGGGCCCATAACTAAAAATGTTTCGCCTTACTTCTGGTCTTGGTCTTCTTTGTCTCTTCCTCGGTCCCCTAGCTGTCGAACTCTACGAACTCTAGCTGGTGCGCTACTTTTAGTCTAACTAGTTCTACCTTCCAGCCTTTAGAACGGTTCCCTATATTTACACCTTGTTCAAATATCTTGTGCGCAAATAGTTCGGACTGTAACCGAACTCACAATATTCACATCAAGAGAGTTTATGGCGTACCCTGAACACTTTGAAATAATATGTCAACATGTTTAGATGCTGAAGAGCTTTGTTTTATTATATATACTGTTATATTATATTTAAAGTGATACAGCCTATCTTTTTTCTGAACTTAGATTCAGGATGTTTTTTGAAAACACCCTGTTGTCTGCTATAAGAAATTGTTCATTTTGACACTTCAAATAAAAAGAAAAGAGACTAAGATCTCTTCTTTCAATCAAGAGTTTGGCGGTGGCCACCTGTATGTTGCAGTAGAATTTGTAGACATTTAACATATAAATTGCTTTTGATGCTGTTGACATGTCTCGATTCGCGCTCGTCGCACGTGAAGCAAAAGGTTTGGCACCAAGAGAAGTTCCGCGCTGTGTCGGATGCCCCAAGCCTCTTTGGCAGAGTCTGGTATTCTTTATTATATAGTTGTCTCTGGTGCTCCAAGACCAGCTCGTGGGTTGCGCTTCTAGATTTTCTATGATGCGTGCGCTGCGTAGGTGTCGCTGTCTTCCAGCAGCTGTCTACTTCGAGGTCCTACGCAGTCCAAGCGTCCGCATCTCAATCCAGACTGCAGTTCACTCTGGGCTGCAGTTGCACTATTTCATCCCAGTTCCGCAGCACTCTGCTTTGGGGTGCACCTACGTATTCCAGATGTGCTCGTGGGTGGTCAACAGATGCTCAAGAAGAGAATGAAAACCTTCAATAAAACAGTTCTACAGTCCAATGCATTGACACCTACCACAACAAACCGCAAGAAAGCAGTAACAGCGACATTTCTAGGGGCCAGTATGTCCATAACAAGGCGTATTTGGAAGTCTGGAATCTCCTTACAAACCAGAAGAGTTTGCTCACTTATATGGCGTCAGCTATTTAACTTGTGCCCTTCTGTGAAATGCGTAGAGTACTTCCACAAGGTGGATGGCCGCAGCATTTGGGCTGTGCTTTGCTATTCCTACGACATTATTCTCCTGAGCATTTTCATAGGTCTTTAACAGGCAATGACAAAAAACTTTTCGACAGTGGTCCACAAAATTTGTCAAACTCATTGCAGAATTACAAGTGGTACGTTTCTTTCTGAAAACTTTTATAACATTACAATTTATAACTACTCATAGCTTGATTAGAATGCCCGTAAAAATGAAACCTCTTTTCTAAACTGTTATATATCTGTCAATGAAACGGATTGCCATATATGTGAACCAAATCCATTCTCGATTATTTGGTATTCGCACAAGTTGTTGGACTCTATCGCCAAGATAGATAACGAAGGGAACCGATGATGGGCACAAAGGCTCTACCTCCTCTCGCCGGTAGGCCTTGCCTTTACTGGAACAATCTTATGTACTGTACTAACAGACTTATGACCTTTCGCCATTTCAATTAAGGGATTAGTACAGTCCTACTCATGACCGTTGAGGCTCATCTTCCGATAAGAGCTGCACGTCTCAACCCGGCCCCATGGAGTTATACCAGAGTTAAGTAACTTCATGTCTCGAAGTTGCAGATCTTTTGGGCCTCAACCTTCAGTTTGCGGTCCCCTGCCGTGCACAGAAAGTCTTCAAGTAACCCAGGTAGATCCTCCAAGACGGTGTCAAGTGGCTCCCAGGTCTGATCTATGCTATCTGGTAGACCGAGCCACTCCACTAAAATTTGTATACCGTTTTCTTGCTCGCGTATTCCCTGTAATGCCTTAGCACTTTGGTACGTCGCTTCGGAATGTCCAGCATACTCAAGTAGTTGAGGGTCTACCAGTTGGTTGTCTAGTGCTGCACGATAAAATAGAATACGTCGCGCATGCACAACTTCCGTTTTCCCTTTGATGAAGTCTTTAACTTCATAAACCCAATCTGATTTGGTGTTGACAATCACACGAGGTCCTCTCCACTTGAACTCCAGCTTGTGACCGTGCTTCTGCGCTTTTCGGACGAGAACAAAGTCTCCAGTCTCGAAGTTTGTAGGCACTACATTAGTGCGACAGTTGTGTCGTTCGATGGCCTTCTGCCGTCTTGCACTCACCTTTGCGCTGACCTCCCGATGCATCTCATCCAACACATCCTGGGTCCTCTTGATTTCAACCAGCTGCAGTGCTCGCACCTCAGTTATGGAGGGTAACGATAAGAACTTTTCGATCGGCAGGGCTCTCAGTAATGGCCTAGAAGGTTTGTGTCCAGTGAAAACCTCCAATGGGGATCTATAAATTCCATTCTCTTTGCTTCGGCAACCCAGGCGCTTTAAAGGCGCTTGGTTTAGAATGCTCTGAACGCATTCAGTTACCGCTGGCCAGTCCTTACTTGAAAGACGAAATTCATGCAATACTGCGCGACATGCCCGCAATACTTCCCGGCAAACGCGCTCTACTGACCCATTTGCCCAGGGCGAGTAGGCTGTCGTAAAGTGATGTTTCGTTTTCAGCTCTTCGGCGACTGTTTGCATAAGCATGTTCTTGAAGTGGCTGGCCTGGTCGGATACAAGCCAATCCATAACCCCAAAAGTCGCGATCCATGTTACTATAGCCTCTGCCGCTGCAGTGCTTGTGGGACTTGCAAAGGGCCACAACCATGTGAAGGCGCTTAGGTCATCTCGCAAAATCAGTATGTACTGTTCTGGACCCGTGCTCTCTCTCATATAGAGAAAGTCAAAATGGACTACTTCATTTGGTCTCTCCCCATGTCAAGCAGATCCCAATGGTCTTGGCACTACCTCGCCTGCTCTTGTGGCTATGCATTGCAATCAGCCTCGCACAAAGTCCTGTATGTCTGTGATCATGCCGTTCCACGTGAAGTTTTCGCGTATGATGCTCTCCGTCGCGTCACAGCCTCGATGTCCCACGGAACCCGAATGGGACAGTATCAGCACTTTGAGCTTGAGCTCGGTCGCATCCGCTGGTATCCAAATCCTACCATCAACGTGTAGTAGGCCGTCGGGTTTTTCCTCTGCCTGTGCCGGTCGTTTGCAGTTGGCCTGCGCGGCTCGGAACTCTTCGATCCCTGGCCATTCAATCTTGTTCGTGGGGCCAGGAATTCGTGCTGCGGTCTGCACCAGACTGCATATTCTTTTCGTTGACAGTTGGTTAACGCGATATCCCCTTAACCATCGTGTTAGAATGTCCGCAAAGACGTTGTCCTTTCCCGGTATGTGCTCGATTATATATTCGAAGCGGGATAAGAAAATTGCCCATCGGTGTATCTTAGCTACGACGTGCTGGCCTAGACTGGACTGCAGCGCCGTTGGTGCGAATACAAAGAGCAAGTTTCTATGGTCTGTGAATACGTGGACCGGGTACTCGTCCATGAAAAGGTAATCCAGCTTATCGAAGGTCTTCACGATAGCATAACCTTCCTGTTCGTATGTACTCCAATTAGTTTGTGCATCCTTAAACGTACCACCAAGAAACGCAAGAGGCTCATGTTTCTGTTCCGCGAACGGCTTTTTGAGGGTTTCTGGGCTAGTTTGGGTTACTACTCCGGCCCAGTGGTTGTTCGAAGCGTCCGTGAAGACGCATATGACATTACCCTTTCGCGGGTATGAAAGGTACACAGAATTTCGCAGGCTGTCTTGTATACTCTCGAATGCTTCGGTTTCCACTCGGCCCCAAGACAGTTGGCGTAATGCCATGCCTTTGATGGCCCTTTTCTTGCATTTTCCTGCTTTGGTGTACGCCTTTTCAAGAACTGCGTTCAATGGTGCCACTCTTCTATCGAAGTCTGGTATGGCTGTTGCCATCCATCGACAGCAGTGAATAAACTCACATAGCTCGTCGGCCGTCTGTGGGACGTGCATGTCTCGAAGAACCTCCACATTAGCGGAGTCCATGGTATATCCGTCGCCGTTGACCAATCGGCCACACCATTTGATTTCTTTGGCAAAAAAGGTGCTCTTCTTAGCCGATATCAGCAAGTTGTTCTCCTTGCATAATTCCAAAAAGCGACGCAACACTCTCAAGAGTGACTTTTCATCTTTCGTGAAGAGGTTGAAATCATCTAACCAGGCCTTTAGATTGGCTCTGATTTCCTTGAAAAGTGGTTCCACGGAAGACTGGAAGTGAGCCGCTGCGTTGGATAAACCGGGGATGACCCTGGTAGACGAATACGTACCGTCTGGGCACACCACACCGCAGGCTGTATAGGACTCGGGGTGCAAGGGCAGCTGCCAGTAGCCGTGCACTAGGTCTAGGACTGCAAAACATTTACTCCCGGCAAAGTCCAGGATTTCCGAGTCCAAATGTGGCATTGGCCACGCTTGCTTGACGGTCGCGTCGTTGACTGGACGTAGATCAATAGCACATCGAAACATGGCTTTCGATCCTATTTTTGGGACGAGCAATGGCGCTGCCTGCCACTCCGCATGAGGGTTGGGGACAAATATTCCAAGCTCGACAAGCTTGGCTGTGTATGCTTTGAAAAAGGCTCGCTGCGGAGCAGGATATCTGCGTGCTTTAGCCTTCACCTGCCGCTTGTTGGGATCCAATCTGATCTTCATTGGCGGCACTAAGGCTGGGTCGGATTTCCCCAGCCTCAATCGAAAACCGACTTGAATTCATGCAGGAGATCGGCGAGCTCCTGCACTCCTTGTGCCGACATTCCGTTCTGTTTGGCTTCTTGGACTCTCGTTTTGAGTGTGTCCTCCAGCACCTGCGGATCGTCCTCTCCTAGGTCGATATATACCTTGGTATCCTCGAGACCGTCGTCTCCTTCAGCGGCAGTACTGTGATACATACCACTTTTCATGATCGATGCAATCGTGCCTTTTTCTTGCGCACGACGGTTTTTGGCATCGGTCTCTAATGCGTCCGGGATGTTGATCTCTCCATTGTTTTTGTCACAAGCTGCGGCTATGATAGCCTTATTGTCACACCCGATCGATTGGAGCACCGGGCGTCCAATGATGACGTAGTCAAGGTCAGCATTTGCTATTTCCCATTCGAGAGACCTCAACAAAAGTTTCGATCCGTGTCGTATGCGTAGCTGCACGTCAAGAGAAACTCTTTCCGTGCATTCAATTTCTGCCTGCTTAGGAGAGCCTGTGGATATCCCACTGTAGACACGAGAGGGAACCAGCTCTTCAGCCTTAACCACTGGTGCGGCCTCTGTAATGCCCTGAAATATGCTTTTCGGCAGTAAATTGACATCTGACCCCTGGTCGGCCAAAACTACTGTTTCGACAGCTCCGTTACAGAACAGGGCGCTAAAGAGAGAAGAATGGGAATCAATTCTTTCTGACGCGACACGGTTCACTTTCCCTTTTTTCTTCCCGTGTCTGCCGGACGTTGCCTCTTCCCGTCGTTTTTTCTTCTCTGCATAATACTCCTTGCGGAATTTTTCTTTCTCCTCCTCAGTAGAATTGTTGCAGTCCGCGATAAAAAGGAACTCAGCACATTCGGGGTTAAGACAAGGAGGCAAGTCTCTATTTGGTTTCTTTTTTCTTCCTTGCTTATCACTATCCCCTTGTTCACCGGTTCTTTCGCGGCGTCGCTTTCGCGACTTTTCGTGGCTTTTCCTTTTTCCTCCTTTTCCCTGCTTGCGATCTGCTTGGATCGTGCTGGAATGAGAAGAGTCAGAATCCTTTTCGTCCTCTGATTTTGGTACACCATCGCGTTCTAGTTCCACGTCAAGCTTTTTGGCTTGAGCGGCAAGTTCGCGCATGAATACCCCGAAGTCTTTTCTCTCAAATCTTTCTTCCTTGCGCCAGCGGACTATGTTTTTCATTATATTCCGGAGGCGAGACGGTTTAATACGCTTAAGTATATGTTGAATAGATATATGTGGCTTTTCTGCTGGAAGTTCTTTCATGCCTTCCGACTCAAGGGCAGTTATATACCGGTGATGTAAGTTCCACACGCGGTCTTCTGCTTCCTTGAGGTTCATGTCCATCTGGACTTTTCGAATAACATATTCGATGCGGGTCAAATCGTTTCCATCAGGGTTAAAGCTCGCTCTGGTCTGGATACAACTCTTGAGCTGCTCTTCCGTGATGTCTTTTATGTCGGCGGCTTTGATCCATTCGGCAGTGAGAAAAATCTGTAACAGATAGTTTTCAATAGATGCTTCGTACGATAATGGAGTGATATCCACACCGGGCTCTCTATTGTTTTCTTCCACCTGCTTTTCATAGAGCTCCCTTTTCTTCTGGAAGCTTGCAAAGTTCCGCACTGTTACACTTTGCAGGCGAGGAGCCTCAAGGTTAGACACGATCATCTGCCTGATCGTCTGTGCGGTCGACTGTGCTGTTTTTTTTTTCCATTACCTGACTTGAAGTAAAGTCTGTTGCGCAAACACAATTTAAATTGTTGGACTCTATCGCCAAGATAGATAACGAAGGGAACCGATGATGGGCACAAAGGCTCTACCTCCTCTCGCCGGTAGGCCTTGCCTTTACTGAAACAGTCTTATGTACTGTACTAACAGACTTATGACCTTTCGCCATTTCAATTAAGGGATTATTACAGTCCTACTCATGACCGTTGAGGATCATCTTCCGATAAGAGCTGCACGTCTCAACAAAGTTTAAAGGGCCTAGTCTAAGGTATGAAGTTGGTGTGTCACTCAAGAAGGCCAACATTGTCTAAATAAATGGAAGTTTTCCATGTGGTGCAGAATCTGATTTAAGCATATTCCGTCAAAACATGAAAACTAAGTTTTGTGCCGACGAAATGGTTGTCGCTGACAAGGTTTACAAATATTCCAAATGTCTTCTTCGTGATCATATTTGGCAGTTGGATATGAGACGAGTACATTCTCTGCTTCGTGCTCGACACGAGAATATTAACAATCGTGTCAAACAGTTTTTAGTGCTAAGCCGGCCTTTTCGTCACGATCTGTCTTTCCACAAGACCTTCTTTTATGCTGTGGCGAATATTATACAGCTTTATAATAACAATGGAGAGCCACTATTCGACATTCAGATTGAATTCGCAAATGGCAAGAAATTATTTTGACATTGAAGCTATGTTAATGTTGCTTTCTATTTCATCGATGCTGTCATGGTAAAAAACATATTTATCTCGAAATCTTCATGAAAGATATGCCATATTCCGTTAACATTTTCTTAGTACATATCTACATAGATAGGGATTAAGTAAACTTTTTTTCTAACCCTGCCTATGAAAACCGAATCATTGAAGACTTCTGGATTATTACTCGAGCAGCACAATCCTGCCAAATACAACGTATATATGGAATTTCCCGCATCTCCCCGGGAAGAAAGCCATCCAGTCACGATTGGTGTTTGTCAAGAAACGTATGGCTGATGGGTCGCTGGACCGGTATAAGGCGAGACTAGTGGCAAAAGGTTGTCAGCAGGGAGACATTGACGCTATCTTTGCTCCTGTGGTTGATTATGTCAGCGTGCGGATTGTGATAGCACTTCTGGCTAACATGGAATACACTTCTCATCATATAGATGTAAAGTCTGGCTTTCTGAATGGCAATATTTGCCCTTCTGAGCAAATCTATATGTTGCCGCCTCCTCGACCTAATCCAAGTCTGAGAAAGGGGGAAGCACTGTTGTTAATGATAGAAAAACGCGCCCAAACGTTCAAAGGAACAGAAATTTAATCTAGGATAGAGTCTGCACTATCTGGGCAGTGATTATAAAGCAGAGGGGGGCGGTTTTAGATACTTAAACGTGAAGCACACTTTGTTGTTCTAGTTTTTTGTCTTTTTGCGGATGGTTGCTTGGGCTTTCCGGAACATCAATGCTGATAGGCAAGTGTTTCGGGCTTTTGTAGCACTCTGGATACGTTCCACCTGATACAACTGCCTCGAAACTGTTACACGCAATGAGCCTCTTCGACGCAGTAAATCATCTAACGCAACCCAACAATCACTGTGAGGCTTGCATTAACTGACTGCATTCAAGTTATGCATCGCTAATGCAACAATCTACTTTTGAACTTGACTTCTACAGTTGCATTAGATATATGCATCGCATTCCAGCACTAGCATTCCATAGTGATCACTAGAAACACATTTTTCAGGGAGTTTGTAGAACCCAAATTTAGGGAACAGACAAACCGAACAGATCTGTGAAATGCAGCTCTGTTACCAAGCTGTAGCCCAGCTGGAAGCCTATAAGAAGGGCTGCGCAGCTGCGGCAGCCCTCCTTGAGTCTGCTCAACCAGAACAATAAACTCAAGCACTGAATCATTTAACACAGCGAAACCAACGACACAAGCTTCGAAGTCAAATCGAATCAAAGAAGTCTTATCCGATGAGCTTCTTTTCATCGGATGTGTCTATATCCTTGAGGAGAAAAGAATCGTTCAAAAGCCTGTGAAGCTTCATAACCTTTACTCTGCTTTTGAATTCTTTTTCGTATCTCGCACCATATGTCTTAGCAAACGGGAAAGTTTCATCGGGAAGCTGGTATGGCCCTCTCATTTGAACCGTTCCCTCCTCTCTTGCTTGAAAATTGTTTTCAAGACACAGTTAAACACTCAAGCGCAGATTGTAAAAGTCTCAGAGCACAACTAAAGAGAGGTTACCCTTGTTGTATAAACCTCTAGCAGGTTTCGGAAGGCAACTGGAAACTGCTGTATGTGATAGAAAAATGTGGAAGCATCTAGAAGCTTCTATAGAACTTTATGTAGAAAATGCAAGAACTATCTTAGAAGAAAATGATATGCGTCTAGAACAAATTACAAGTGCTTCAAAGCAGTATAAAAGGAAAGAAGAACAGATACTGAGTCGAAGAAAACGAACTGAAGTCTATACTTAACCAAGTTATCCGCGTTCTAAGTGTACTTCAAACCATCAACCCTTCTCGTCATACTTCCATATTATCAAATAGTGCAGCCATCTCTACCGATATCCGACCTAGTCGTGACCCTTGACGTATCTCCAAGGGCAGAGACTGTGCGTTCCGCGAATGTCTCGGAACATATCGCTAAAAATTTTTGGGTTTACGCTCAGCTGGAAAAATATGACAACAATTAAACTTGAGATGCCACGATGAACGCTCAATAACTTTATGCTAACAAATATCGGAACACAGATATTTTTCATCAATGGAAAAAGAAAGAACGTATAAACATTCTTGAGGACTCCACGGCTGTACTGGCTCTAAGTTGGATGGCCAGAAAAAGTGTGAGAAACTTAGGAGTTGTGTCTTCGGGATTGGGAGCAGATCTCTCTCCTAGAGTGTGCTGTGTGCAGTGCGCTCTGCGATCTGCACGACAATGGCCGAGTTCTGGTCTGTCACCTAACCTCTCCAAGAATGAATGATCTTGAATCTACTAAACACATCGCGGACAATAATCTCTTTTAACTGTTTTATTGTTCATTTGCGAGCGTATGCACGCATCCTCACATTCAGTGTCTGAAAATGACTCTTATTTGGGTCTAAATTGTCGGCTTTGTACCTCTTCAAATTCCGGGAGCTCTCTTGTTCGGCCATTACATTTATGCAGCAATCAGGGTTAAGATTGGTGCGAAGAAATCTTTTCGATCATCGGCGACATTTCCAAATAGCTCAGCAGAAACAGACGTGAAGCGTTCAAAACGTTGAGTGGGGCCTGCGTCTTTGTGTTTTACCATCAGCAAGGGTCATGATTGCGGTAGCTGCGTCGAAATGCTATTTCCATCTGTGAAGGTTCGGATCACATGAACAAGGCTTCCTGAACCTCCTGCAAGCAAACCGGAGCCCCTTGAAAAAGAAAATGAGTGGTTTTCTGGCTATGAATGCTATTTTTTACCAGTGTATCTCTTGTTAGTGGGGATGTGGGCACTGTAGATGCAGTGAACCTGAAAGCTGCCGGACTAACCTTTTAGAAATTTAGTGTCAGCGCCATTTTATGTAATCTATTGTATTCTTGTATATATATTTATATATGGGAAACCTCCGCTGTCTTCAGTAACAATCTAAGAATTATATAGCCTCCACATTCTATTGCCTGTCTATTGAGTAGGACGTAAAGTAAGACCATTGGACGTTCTTTGAAATTCGTGATTATCTCTGAAATCTCTGACGGATCGAAGACTTCTACGCTGAATAGGGTCTTTTCTCTTCTGAAACCTGTCATTGAGGAGAAGGCTTTTGGGATATTACATTAATCAAACAGGAGGGAACTTCAGAGGATATGGCTTCGTACATTCAAAGTTTTATTGCTCAAAAGGAATTATTTCGACATTTATCCTCCCCGAAAAGGAACTTCTTTGCTACACATGCAAGAAACATATACAAACTGTTCATCCGCTATGATAGAACAAGCTCCATATCTCATATTTCTGTTTAATTCAGAGATCACTTTTGTTCGGTCTTCGTTGCTGAGATTTGATTCTTCGAAGCCCTTTTCTTCTAGGTCCCTGGGACTAAATCGGTATCCCCTCTTTGCATTTAATACCAAATTTGTTGCTATGAGATTCTTTTTTATAGCTGTTGTGTACTCAAACTTGTGGGCGACCCAAAAGAATGAAACGTCCATAGCAAAATTTCTCGCTTTTTCGTACTCTTGCCTTGCCCAGTACACATTATTCAACTGACAAATTTGAAACAACGTGTTGTTCCACAGCAATGGACGATCCCCGGTCTTTTCTAGACATAGGTTGAGACCTTTAAAAAGCTTTCTGCTCATGAACGGATACCCGCATAAAGTAGTCATTGGAAGATCTTCCATTACGATGGTAAAATACTGGAAAGAGCGGAGTGAGTACAAAGCTTCTCTCTTATCTAAACATATTCACCAAATATTGCAAGCACTAATTACTTAACTTTTGGAATATCTCCGAAATATGAAGAGCTAAAGCTCCGATTTTAAAGCAAGATAATGTTGAACTCTGTGTGTGTTTCTGTCAGTTACTACAGAGTTCAGGTTAATTGACGCTTTCAAGTCATATACCATGTGCCGTTTGGTGTTCGATTTTAAATCTAGGTTTTGTGTTGTTCTTTAGTTTCACAACAGTGAAACTACACTCGTTCCCATGAATATTATTCAATTCCCTGCAAAAAGCCCAAGCATTCATTTCTCATTACTATTTTTCTCGTCATTTCTTTTCAAGTTCTTCGTAAATTTTTCAGAGATCCTGATGGTCTGTTTAAAACTTGTATGCCAAATAAATTAGTAAGACTTCGTTTTCTTTCACTCGGTCCTTGTCTTCCATTTTTTTAATACTTCTTTTCGAACGTAGTGAGCAAAGGCACTTGAATAAAAGAAAAAACGCTGCACTGTAAGCGACCCAGAATACAAAACGTAACGAAAGCGATGGTTTCAAGTACACTTAAAAGCAAATGGAAAAGTTATGTGTTGGCTTAAATTTTGTTTTCTTCCACTCCTTAGTCTTTTATATCCTTTACACTACTTTGAAGCCCTCCTTCAAAGTTCTAAATTTACACTATTTTGTTCTAAGATGCTTCATACTTTTTTTTCTACCTTAAGATCTGAAATAATTTCCAAATGCTTCCATATATTTTTCCAAGATCAAGCAGTTTTTAGTTTCTTTCCATAATCGTCAAAACGTTTCTAAATTGCCCCCTGTACACTTTAGAACTGCTTTAGTCTAAGCAACTTCCAGAAATGTAGGTTTCTCGATTTACGTAGAACGTTTGTAAAGATACCAAACACTGGTATTTCGAGGAACCGTGGAAGTTGATTTATTTTAGCATTTTGGACAAGCGCAAAACCAAGATACATTCGCGCCGGCGGTCTTGTGAGCGCTGCCTTGCGAAGCGCAACCACACCGCGTCGCCGCGCAGCGATCGTATCTTGAACAGACAGCTTTTCTGTTTTGCGTTGTACAACTCGGTCTTTTTGTCTTGATTCCCTCACCATCCACCCTCAGGAGCAGCCACACTCTTCTGGAGTGCGCTGTGTGTAGCAGGTCTTGCTTGTTGCACGATAATGTTCGTCTATACGGCTTATCACCTCTTCGACCGAAAATAAATGATCTTGGGGAAAGCTCTACAAACTGCGGACAATAACATGTTTTCTGTTGGACAGTATAGAATTACGATTTAATTTTTATTCACACACACTTTAAAATAAAAATGCTTAATAGAAATATGTTTTGATTTTTCGTAACTTTCTAGGTGCTTAGAAATAGATTCCCGGGTGATTTTCAACAGATACGTGCACTGGTTTGCATATGGAATCTTTCTTTTCGTAAATCAATTTTGAGAACCATGGTTCTTTTTTGATTGCCGGACGTAACGCAATTTGCTCGGCTCAAGTAGCTGACAAAGCTATAGAATTTTCATTTAAGTTATTACTTTCTCTGTTAAAGGCTCTTGCAGGTGTTTATGGTTTGGAGTGTAGAGGACACAGAGGAGGCACAAGCGCATCGCGATCTGCTGCACCGTAGGGTAGAGTCCAGTGAGTCTCAGAGGGACTTCACTGCGCCGAGGGTGGAGGGTGTGGGTTTCGAAACGATTAGGGGCGCGACAACGCGATAGGGTGGCACTCGAGTAGATCTTTCAGTTCACCGTTGTAGATCCAAAATAAAACCACTTCTTACTGCCTTGAAATCCCAGTTACTGTTCCACTGTAGCATGTCTTCGGGGACACCTTTGTCTTTTGTGTTTTTCGACACAGGAAATTCTTGTGAATGTCTCACCGCACCATTCGCAAGGAAACCTGGACCTGTTTAGATTGTGCGACTCTTTGTGACGCACCAGATATCTCCTTTCCGTGTACCCTTTCTGGCACACGTCACAGAAAAACCTATGTCTCAATGACGGGGCAATATGTGACTTCATGTGTCTCGTCAATCCACCCTTAAAGCTATACCTCGCGTTGCACACCTCACACATGTACGGCCAAGATTCCGGAGGGAGATGCGTTGCTTCGTGTCTCCTTAAGTTGAATGTCCTGGTTGTGGTGAATTCACATTGGGTACATGTCAGCACATGCATACTTTGGCTCCGTGGGATTGGATCCGTTGCACCCTGTGCGACTGAACCACATTCCGGATGTATAATTCCACTGCTTGGGCCTGCTACACCTCGCTCAACAGAATAGTTTCCTCTCCCCGAGCCTTCCGCGAGTTCAATAGGATTCTGGGACATTTGTTGAAGGGTTTGCGGAAGTCCAGAGAGCCCATTTTCCATTCTACGAGCTCTTTTCGAGGCATGTCTGCGAATGTCGTCAATTTCTGTGCTCATGGCGGTGTTCGTAGGGTAGATGGATCTTTGTCCTGCTGTGCTACTCATAGCGACCGGTTCATGTCCCAAAGAGCTCCAGAATTCGCCACTGCCCAAAGGTTCCCAGCTTCCGTGGGAGTGTATGGAGCTTTGGCTGTCAGTCCTGCGAGACCTTTTGCTTCCAGCGCGGTTCTCACCGTTTCGATTTTGGTTTTGACGGTCCATTGATAGACTTCTTTTCTTGTTCAAGAATTGCAGAAAACTGGTGTGTTCTGGCGTGTCCTCGATATGCCTGCTCCAGTATAATGGGGATAGTTATTGGTATGCATTTATAGGATTTAAAAAAAGGAAGCTGTTCTTGGACCATTTCCGTATTGTGTTGTTTTTTTTTGTATGAAAAGATAGTTTTAATGTTACCAGTTTCCAATCACTGATGCTAAAGCAGCATCTTGTTCTAAATGTGAGTTTTATGATAACCTTATTCCGCAAACGTGCGCTGCCAGAACAAGAAAGAAAATTGAACCAAAAGCTTCTTAAACCAGTTTTGTAAAAACGTCTGGTCGTTGCAGACTATTTCTTTCGTCGGGTAGGTGAATCACCGCGCGTTTCTATGTGATACAAAAGCGCAAGACGGGACTCTTTCACAGTTGCCCGTGACGCCAGGGTTCTGTAGACTTACTGCCCCACCCAGATCGATGTTCAACTTGAGCTCGGTTGGTTCTGATGTATCGTAGATAATTTCACAATGTTTTGGCATTCATCCAAAATTGACAAAAACTCTTCGCCATGTTCCTTAATCCTCCTTTTGGAGAAGTGTTTTGTTCGCATTTTCATTACGAGCGCTCTACCGTTCGATAGATATCGTCGTAGAGAGGTAAAAGATTTCCATCTGCCAGTGATGGCGATTGTCTCTGCCGAAGCTCCTTGATGTAATCCGAAAATTCCCCTCCAATTCGAGCGGAGTGCGTCGTGAATCGAGTAGAATCAAAGCCAAAAAACCAGGCGGCTTCTTTAAAAGACGATTGTATTCCGTGTAGGAGATGTCGCAATCCTTTTTCCTGTGCCTTCCAGTCCTTCTTGCTAAGTGAGTTGGCAGCAAATCGATGCATCTCTTGCTCCGTATCGGTGTGAATTGCTTTGGGCCTGTCTTGGGAGTCTAAATATTGATTCCGGCCATTTCTCCTCCCATGTGTGCGACTTAAACTTGTTCCGGACACACAATGTCTTCAACTGGGACACCCAAAACTTCTGAAGCCCTCATGTACGTGCACCACTGTAAACATAGTGCTACTGCGGCAGTGGACTGTTTACGACTGAAAAATTCGGCGAACGCAAACATAAGTTTCTCAGTAAGCGGAAGGGCTGATTGTGGGGCAGCAGCTTACTCCACCCTGCAATAGTCTTCCTTGAAAGGCCCATACAATTCTTTGTGTGAGGTCTAGCAAAAGCAAATAAAGCTCAACACGTGTGCCATCTGCTGCCTACTTCCGGCTGAAGTGTTTTCCGTGTACGACTCTTCAATGTACCAGGAAAGCCACTCATATAACTCTTGCATCGTTCGAGGATGGATACGGAGCCAGCTAAGAAAAGGCTCATAGGCTTTGGTGTAGAGCCTTTGGGTCTTAGTTGAACTGTTCGCTGCAGCGACTGGCCTCTTGTCAAAGAAATCTGCGCTTGGAAGCAAGGAATCTGCATAAATTGGGAAGGATATCGATTTCTAATAACTTTCCTCGCGATCTTGGGAGCCTTTTTGAACTGCCTGTCTTTTCTGTGTTCTGAACTTCTTGCCATCGACTGTTTCCAAACCTTTTCGAAAGCCTGATGAAGCCCAGAAAGACTAGAAGAGGAACGCTCTCTGCGCTTTCAAAACCAAGGCACATCTTGGTTGCGTTCTTCGAAAACGCAGACTGCTTCGGAACTCATGTTTTCCCCGCCGTTAGCCTTGATCTTGAAGGGCCGTCTGCGGGGTTTAAAGTGGAGGGTATGTGCAGGAAACATACTTCTATATCATGAGCGATAGCCAGTGCTGCGTATATATGACATGGTAGACATAGAGACGCCGAGGAAGAACATCCCATTCCAAAGCAAGCACGGCAGTGGGCGCTTCTAAGGCATTAATATACTCCTTCCGAAGCCACGCATGTACAAATGTAGTTTTCCAATGAGAAGACTGAATAAGAAGTTCTCTTGATTGATCATGATCTTTGTCTTGTTTGAAGTCTTCGGCGATCACCAGGAACTTGGAAACTGTATCAGGTGGAACATCTGCGAACACCACGGCACCAGCATCTTCGAAAGCGTCGAAGGCTATAATTCGGGTCCAGTTTTCTCGATGTAATCGCTTGTGAAAGAGAGGGAGCAACTAAGATTTGATGCTGTTGATGGCTACGCATGCTAGCGCTGGCTAGATTGGTCATCAATTCGAACGGCCTAGCCGCATTAGATCGTAGTGTAGAAGTAGCACTTTTGTAACCAAAAGCAGTTGGGTTATAGCAGCCCAAAGAGGCAGGACCCTCTTTGGGCATCTGCCCGAACGTGGCCTTCTAAAAGCCCGGACCCGATTGAAGATATCGAGTCCGGAGGCATCCTTGGACGAACTTCCAAGGTCTTTGTGCCTATTCTCTTTCCCAGCGGGACGCGTAGACTCCCGTACCCGTCTTGATCAACAAAGCGCTTTGAGACGTCAAAGAGTACCAGGACCACACAGGAGCACTATGTCGTCGTACGGAATCGTGAACACTATTCAGCCCCCGAATCTGGCTGGCGCGACTCAACCAGATCTTATTCAATTTGAAGTAAACTTTGCCGCGTACACCGAACGTGTAAACGACACCAATGCCGGACGCGCACCGAATCAGAGGATCAAGGCCGCATCCATCAGGCAATGCATGAAGCGTAGACTACTGCACAGTCTGTGCATGTTGGGACGCATCGAAGGGGCACCATCATCAGAAGACGCCACGGACGAAGCCGTCCAGAACTGGTTTGACAGTCTCCTTTCGTCAACTATCCGATATCTCAGCGACCGCGTGGAGGAAGCCATATCCAGAGTTCTTTAAAAAGTGATGCCAAGAGACCCTTCTGGAGCAGCGGAGATTTTTGTTTTAGAAATCATCCCCGCACTGGATGAGTAAAATGCTTCAAGCATAATCAACGACAAGGACCAATGCAAGGAACTGGTCGTGAAACTAGTGCCGAAACTGGAACCACCTGAGATGAGACAAATAGTAATGGACCAGATGCGACTTTGGAAAAGGAGCAGAAGGGAGATTTGAAGTTCATTGCGAATATCATAGCTAACCTTGCTGGTCAAGTGCACGTCGTACAGTGCGCAACTCTGAAGCTAAGAAAAGCACTCAAAGGATCCTGACACCAGAGTAACAAGTGAGAACTCGAAATCAGTGGAACTCGAGAAGAAGAAACTTCGAAAGGGATTTCGCATACAAAAGCCCAACAACGTGGGCAACGCGAGCAAAGGAAAGGGCGCGATGGAGAAGAACAACTTTGATGATTGGGACAAGCCATGTTTGAACAGAGGAGAATGTTCAGGAATACATCTGATCAGCAGATGCCCTGTCACCTCGAAGGAGAAGAGACGCGAGCTACTCGACCAGCATTTCGGCAAGAAGAGGAAGAACGGAAGGAGCGCCAAGGCTGCTTCACTGCACTCTTTGGTCGACCCTGCCCCGAACGCAGAGAAAGGGAGGTACGAGATTCGTTTAAACGATATTGAAACGGTAACCTTAGGAGACTCAGGCACGGACTACTCTACCTTACCATCTTATTTTTTCGAAACCATCGCTGCAAAGTACCTTGAACTCTTGCCAGAACAACTCGAGAAACCCATGACGCTGGACACCGCAATCAAGTCGGACGACTCTAGATTACCGGTCATCGCGTCAAGGACTCTCAACCTAGACCTAACGATACTTTTACCTCATACAGGAATCCCTGTGCGCATCCGAGGTGTACAGTTCCTAATTGCAGACTCCGAAATGCCTGAGGTACTATTGGGCAGACCATTGCTGAAGGCCATGGGTTTCGACTTCAACGAGCATTTGCACCGCGTAGCGTCTCTTATCGACGGCAAATCAGAAGAAGAACTGCAAGGAGGATACTGTAGGCTCTCTTCAGCGACATATCGAGGCTTGAGCTACACGGACACAGACGAAGACTCCATCGAGCCACCCAAGTGCCTGCAAGCAGGATTTGAAGTAGACTCCACGGAGTCCATCGACAATGCGATACAGTCGGCGACCGAGGATGCGAAGAAGAACGGTCTATCTGAAGCAGGCACTGGAAAGCTTCGAAAACTCTTGGACAAGCGCCGCAGTTGTTTTCGAATCAAGTTAGGACCAGATCCTCCTGCCAATGTGCGTCCTCTCTACATCAAACTTGCGCCGAACGCCAAACCATATCGTTCTCCCCAACGACGATATTCAACCGCACAGAGAGTTTTCATCAAGCACACTATTCGTGAACTCGAGAAGATCGGTGCGGTTTATAAGCATGACCAGGCACGATGTGCAGGCCCCGCACTCGCAGTCCCGAAGCCCGGGACTGATAAGCTCCGTTTCACCGTCGACTTACGCGGCACAAACTCGAAGACATTGCCTCTCCAGTCAGCGATGCCGCACTTCGAGTCAATGCTTCAGGACTGTGGAGGAAGCAAGTGTTTCGCGAACATCGAATTTACGCATGGCTGTTGGCAAATTCCTTTGCACAAACTATCGCAGGAGATAATGTCAATCCAGACCCCGTTAGGGATATACTCGCCAACCAGAACTGTACAGGGAGGCACAGACTCCGAAAACCACTTCCAATCCGTGACAAGGGAGAAGTTCGAGGGAAAGGTAAATGGCATGCTGCAAGGGCTAGACGACTTTCTCATCCACGCCGAAAATGAAGAACAGCTTCTGTCCGAAATCGCAGTATTCCTCGAAGTCTGCACGGAAACTGGATTCAAAGTGAACCCTAAGAAGTCTTGTTTCTTCACTACGAAAGTAAAGTTCTGCGGCAGGATAATCTCATCCGAAGGAGTCCAATTTGACCCAAGGAACTTTGAGGTCTTGTTGGCGATGAAGCCCCCACAAACTGGGGACCAGTTGCAACAACTACTCTGCGCATCTAACTGGATGAGGACATCTATACCCGACTACACTCGCGTAGTAGCGCCACTCCATAAGCTTCTGGAAGAAGCATGCAAGAAAGCCGGAAAACGGACGAAAAAGGCCCTGAGAAGGGTGAAGCTTTCCTGGAATTGCGCGCACTCCGAAGCTTTCGAGCGTGTCGAGCAGCATCTCGCATCTGCTACTAAATTAGCACTTCCCAAGCCAGGCTACAGACTGTGTCTGTTCACAGACGCTTCGGACACTCATTGGGCGTCAATCCTAACCCAGTTGCCAGTACAGGAGCAGAAGAAGCAAATCGACGAACAAACGCACGAACCATGGTGTTTTCTCTCCGGAGCCTTCACCGGCTGTTCGGAAAGGTGGAGTGTGCCAGAAAAGGAATGATTCGCGATCGTAGAGTCCATGTGCAGACTGGATTACTTGACGGTCGGACGGACCGTGTCAATTTACACCGACCATGCGAACCTCGTCCACATCTACGATCCATACGGCCGTAACCCTGGAATTGCGCGGCACACCGCCAACAAGCTCACCCGCTGGGCTTTGAAATTGAACGGGTTTCGATTCATCATCGAACATGTGGCGGGAGAGCGAAACGTGTGGGCCGAAATGCTTACCAGGTGGGCTGTGCAAACGAAGAACACTGTACAGCCGTCTAACGTGGGACGAATACGAGCACTAATGACGGCGCCAATCAACCCCGGAGTCAACCAAGCGTATGACTGGCCGTCGCTGCAAGATATCATCGAATCCCAGCAGAAAAGCCGTAACTCATTTCCCAAGAGAGTGCAGCGGAAAGGTGGAGTTTTCCGATTGTCTACGGGACAGATATGGATACCCGACGAGGACATGAGGCTACAACTTCGGATCCTGATCGCAGCGCACACCGGGAGAGGGGGACACAGAGCAGCTGACGCAACGACAGAAACTGTTACAGCACATTTCTGGTGGAAGAAGCTTAGGAGCCACACTAAGGATTTCATACGGTCATGTTTCCATTGCCTCGCAACTGAACCTGGAAAAGTCGTCCCGAGGCCTCTCGGCCATACTTTTCACGCGAGCAAACCGAACAAACTGCTCCATTTCGACTTTTGTTACATCAACAAGGGCGAAAAGGGTAAGTTATACATTCTGATTGTAAAGGACGATCTTTCTGGATATGTGTGGTTCAGAAGCACGGATGAAGCGGACGCTGAAACCGTTGCCGAGGTCTTAGTGGAATGGTTAGCAGCATTCGGAGTGGCGAGGTCGTGGATATCGGATCAAGGAAGCCATTTCAAGAACAAGTTGGTTAAACTTTTGGCTCAGAAGCTGAAGGTAGACCACCACTTCACACTTCCTTACTGCCCGTGGAGCAATGGCTCGGTCGAAGTTGTACGCCGCGAGTTGCTGACAGCCACCCGAGCAATCCTCTCCGAGTTCCAGCTACCGCAATCCGCCTGGCCGACTGTCTTGCCACTAGTCCAGTCAGCATTGAACAGCGCTCCAACGAAGAAGCTTAATGAAAAATGCCCTCTAACGGTATTCACCGGATTACCACAGGACTCTCCACTCTCCGTAATTCTGCGAAGTCAGGAGGAAGTATCAACTATCAGGGACATTGACAGCGAAGGAACAAAGGCCCTCCTGGAAATCGAGAAGTTGCAGACGGCCCTCGACAGCATTCATCGCACCTGCGCAGAATGTGCACAGAAGCAAAGAAAATCTTCTATCGAGGCGCACAACCGTCGGACCGGTGTCAGGCCTATTGACTTCACAGAAGGCGACTACGTATTGAAAGCCGTTCTACAGAAACATATCAGGTCGAAAACGAGTCTCCGGTGGCAAGGACCGTTCCGGGTAACAGATTGCAGGGTCCAATTCATCTCCGAAGTAGAAAATCTCCTCAATTCTCAGAAGGAACTGGTGCACGGCAGAAGACTCAAGCGTTTCCAGAACAAGGCTTTTGAAGTTTCAGAAGAGATCAAAGAACATTTATCTTATCAACAAGACGAGCTACTGGTGATCGAAGTCTTCGAAGACATTAGACGCCCCAATAATCAGGTAGAGCTACTGGTCAAGTGGACTGGGTTTGCACAGGACGAGGCAGACTGGGTTACTATGGAATCGCTCATCAAGGACGTACCCGATCTTTTACAAGAGTACTTGGATGAAACGAAGAAGTCCGGTACGAGGAGACAGCGCAATTTGATCTCCGCCATCGAAAACAATAACCAAACAAAAGGTTTGGCTATGGGTGACTGTTGATGGCTACGCATGCTAGCGCTGGCTAGATTGGTCACCAATTCGAACGGCCTAGCCGTATTAGGTCGTAGTGTAGAAGTAGCACTTTCGTAACCCAAAGCAGTTGGGTTAGAGCAGCCCAAAGAGGCAGGACCCTCTTTGGGCATCTGCCCGAACGTGGCCTTATAAAAGCCCGGACCCGATTGAATATATCGAGTCCGAAGGCATCCTTGGACGAACTTCCAAGGTCTTTGTGCCTATTCTCTTTCCCAGCGCGGCGCGTAGACTCCTGTACCCGTCTTGATCAACAGATGCTTAGCTCTCGCTTAAACGTAGCTTCCAAACTTTTTGCTAATTTCTTGTGTTGCTCAGATATTGATACGTGCGGTATAGAATGGAGAGCAAAGGACGGCACCCAAGAGCAAGCCACAAGACCCGTCCGACGAGGGATCCGATTCGCTTCTCTTTTATTGGAGAGAAGTTCGTGACCGCTGTTTTCTTAAAAGCAAATTGTAGCTTACTTAGTTTCGGTTGAAAGACACCTTGCTTCAGAAACCAGATCCATCCAATAAAGGACATCCTTTCCGTTTCTACCTGTTTTAGAGATGAAGACTTTTCTTTGTTGACTGACAAGCAGTTCATTTCCAAAATTTCTTCGATCAAACGTTGAAAAGCAACAACTTCGTTCTTCGTCCAGCCCATGAATACAAAATTAAAGTCATCGATGATGTGCAGCACAACCAATGTGTCTCGCTTGTTATCCCTGTGGGCTGATCGAGACGATGGAGGAGCATCAGTGTTTCATAATTGCGATCTGTACCGAAGGATGAAGATGTGTTCTTCCATATACTAAATGCTTCTTGGTAGCATGCCTCCACGAACGTATGACCAATGAACACGGTCCATTTGAATCCCATTGGCAACGTGCGCTGTAATGGACGTACGAGTTGATGCTGCTTCAGTCTGCATCCATACGATCTCTCCAGTCCACGCTGAAGCTTACCTGGTAAGTTTCCAAACAGCTCAGGCGTGAGCGGGAACAAAGATGCCAAGGTAGTTAGTAATAGAACGTTATGGAACATATTATTCACGTCCAAATAGAAGCCAGAGAGGTTTCCTGTGTGTTGACTCATCCTCAATGCCGATAAATGCGCCGGGTTCGGAAGTCGGGGGTATGGCGGATCGGGCATGCAAAGGTTTTGGACTCATGGCCAGCTTATCAGACGATCCCTTCTAGAATCTTTGACGATGGCAAAGGAGGTCATCGTCAGCGTATTGGAGAGAGATTTGTAAGCCTTGTCTTCCGTCTCCACGATCGACCAGTTTAACAAGTCGGCATCATACAATCTGACAAGAACCTTGGGGTGCTGTCCGGGACGTGCATGAACCCGAGACAAGGGCTTCACCGCGTCAGTGTTAATGTATTCCCAGACCAGATCTGTAAGCTTGGACGCATTATCTTTCCAAAAACGGTTTTGGACATCATTTGGCATGCGATGAATCCAGAGACCTGCGTGCGACCTTGAAGAAAGAGGGAGGTCCAAACGGTTTGCATCAAACAACTTGAAGTCTCCGCCAACCAGACCGGTGCTTTCGAGGGTCTCTGTAAATTGGTGCAGTTCTGTTGAAATATCTGCCACCTTTGGGGAGGAGAAATCTGTTGTAGAAACCTCTACAAGGTCCTAAGGAAACAACTAGAAACTCCTCTATCAATTAGGACTGTGTACAAGCATCCATAAGCTTCCATAGAACATTTATTGTAGAAACTTTAAAAACTATCTTAGAAGAAATGCTGTGTTTCTTGAGAATTTCATTTCACATGATGAACAACGAAAAATGGTTTATGGAAGGAACAGTCAAGAATATCAACTCTATAAGTATACGACTTGGAGATGGATCCAGCTTATTCTCCAACAAAGAAGAAGATATATCGATGGAAAATTTTATTCATGGAAAGAAAAGCACTATTTCAGTTCATAGTGTGCTTCGTGTTCCTGAAATCGCAACGAATATTATTTCTATTGGACAAATTGACGAACGTGGTCACTCAGTTGAATTAAAAAATGGATGGTGCCGGGTATCTTTAAAAGAAATAAATGAAACACTGCTTCAAGTAAGGAAAGAAAATTCAACATACAGTTTCAGAAGGCTGAAGAAATACAGAGAAAAGAATTATGCATATGCCGCAATATCGAATGAATATGAACTGTGGCACGCCAGATTGGGACACGCTGTGGAAACCGTTTAAAAACAAATTGTTTCAAATAAAACAGCAAACGGAATCCCTAAAGCGCTAAAGGACAAAATTAGTGACACATGCAAAGGTTGCATTCTTGGAAGAATGGTTTCAAAATCGTTCAAACCACTTGGAAAATATCACTCCAAAGACAAGCTAGAGCTGATCCACACGGATTTTTGTGGACCAATGAGCACGAAATCGAAAGCAGGAAATTTTTTTTTTATAACATTTACAGATGACTACACCAGAAAATCATTTGTCTATTCTATGAGAAGCAAAGGTGAAGCCACAGAAAAAATTACGGAATTCGTGACGATGATCGAGAAACAAACAGACCTGTCTGTGAAACGGATTCGGAGCGACAGAGGTGGTGAGTATAAATCTGAAAAACTACAGACATATTTAAAGAAAAAAGAAACTATTCAAAAGCTAAAAGCAGCTCATCAGCCACAACAAAATGGAATTGCCGAGAGGATTAATCGAAAACTATGTGAAAAGGCTCAATGCATGCTGTACTATCAAGGTTTACCTAACTTATTTTGGGCAGAGGCAGTTCAAACTGCAAAAGCTTTAAGAAATTTTATGCTAACGAAAATCTAGGAGACATGAGTCCTTTTGAAAAATGGCCTAAAAGCAAACCAACCATTTTCCATTTTCGCGTTTTTGGATGCAAAGCGCTTGTTTTCATTCCAAAAGACAATAGAAGGAATTGGGTTCCAAAAGCCAAATTACGTACTTTTCTTGGATATAAAGGAAAGAACTCCCGATTTATGGATGATAAGACAAAGAAACTCGTCGTGAATGCGAAAGCTAAAGTTCAAGAAATACAGCATACAAAACGTTTTGAGATTGAAGTAAGAACGGAAAACAATATTCGGAATCAGGAAGAAACGCATCCAATATTATCAGAAAATATTCAAAAACAACATGACGTTCACTAAGAAAATGAAGAAAATATTGACGCGGTTCCCAAACGTTCAAAAAGAATAATAAAAAAGCCTACATGGCTAACGTCTGAACATGCTGATGAAAATGAGGAAATGTCAAAAGGAGCAGCAATGATGCTGACTAATGAGACAGAACCGAAAACATACAAAAATGCAATCATTGGACCGGATAAAACCAACTGGAAGAGTGTAATTATGAAAATTGCATTGACTTGCCATTTTGAATGAACATCTTCGGCATTCAAATACAAAACCCTTGTGCAACATTTACATGACCAAGTACAAATATTCACGTGACAACTCTTCTTTACATGACCAAGTTCAAATACTCACGTGACAACTATCCAACACTAAGTATGCAACGTCACTCCTGCTGAACAGCTCCACTATCTCTCTTTGCTTTCTTTGTCTACTTATACTGCTCTCCAGTTCGCAATCCTCAAGAAGACGACAGCGGACTTCTCGATACCTCGATTCTACTAAAGCTTCTTATTTGTTCTACCTGCACCGCTCGATCTCAACAGTTCCTGCCGATAGCTCCAACCGATCTAAGTTCCCTCTCTTCTTAGTAATGGGAAAAGAAATGACTTCTTTACAGAAAAACCAAACATAGAAACTGGTTCAAGTCTCACCAGAAATGATAATACGTTCTCCAAAATGGGTGTGTAAAGTCAAGCCGAAGAATGGAAATCAAGACAGAATATTTAAAGCTCGGTTGGTGGGCAGAGGATATCAACAAAAATACGGACTTTACTATTTCGAGGCATATGCACTTGTTGTGGGAATGGCA
This sequence comes from Agarophyton chilense, assembly GCA_030374765.1. Lineage (NCBI taxonomy): Eukaryota > Rhodophyta > Florideophyceae > Gracilariales > Gracilariaceae > Agarophyton > Agarophyton chilense. Next base: position 391,332 of record JARGXX010000008.1, read on the forward strand.
TCTCTTCCGACCATGCTGGCAGTTGCATTACAAAGCAAAATGCATGTATGCCAAATGGATGTAAGGACTGCTTTCTTGAATAGAATAATTAAGAAAGAACTCTTTTTGTACCCACCTCAATGTTATATTAATACATATAATCCAACTCATGTATTCAAACTTGAGAAATCCATTTATGGACTGAAACAGGCACCAAGAGCACGGTCCAAGGTAATTAGCAAAATGTTGGACAACATGAACTTTGAAAGATCCCATGCCGACAGTAGAATCTTTATTGGAACTATTAACGGCAACATTATCTATATTGCACTATATGTAGATGATTTGGTGATGGCATGCTTTGATAAGGGTATTCTGGATATGGTTAAAAATCAACTTAGCTCAACATTCAAAATGAAAGACCTAGGCAAAAATTCGTCATGTTTTGGGAATTGAAATTAATTACAGCCGAGAGGAAGCACATATGAAACTTGCACAATCAAATTATGCAAGAACGATTTTAAATAGATTCAATATGGAGTCGTGCAAAGAATTTAACCCGCCCATGGGAGCAAATATAATTCTTCAAAAGAAGGATAATAAGGAAGTGAATATGAAAACATCCCGTACAGAGAACTTATCAGCTCCTTGATGTACTTGATGCTGGGAACAAGACCAGACATTTCTAATGCTATTGGGGTACTCAGACAGTTTTCTGAAAATCATTCAATGAAGCATTGGAAAGCCTGCAAGCAAATGTTGAGGTATGTCCAGAAAACCAAGGATTCCTTTTTGCTTTATACAAGATATGAAACACCCAAAGTAACATTATACAGTGATGCAAGTTGGAAAAATACAGAAGAACGAAAACCTATTTCTGGATTTAGGATGTACTACAAAAAATGCATTCTATCATGGAGCAGCAAAAAGCAGAATACTGTTGCTCTGTCATTCACTGAAGCCGAAATAATAGCTCTATCTGAGACTGTGAAAGAAGGACAACGGATTTCAAAATTATTGTATGACTTGACATCTGAAATTATCACCCCTTTCATAATCTTTGTTGACAAGCAGTCTACGATTGCCTTATCTAAAAACGAAGGCAGTCATGGAAAGACCAAACATCTATCTATAAAATATTTTTATGTTCAATAATGTTTGAAGAATGAAGAGCTGGTTTTTGAGTACTGTCGAACAGAAGATATGGCAGCTGATGTTTTTACGAAGTCACTGAACAGAATCAAGCCCTGGAATTTCATGAATATGCTTGGGTTACGGCAGTTATCAGGTCGAGGGAGGGTGTTGCAGAAACCTCTACAAGGTCTTAAGGAAGCATCTAGAAACTCCTCTATGAATGAGAACTGTGTAGAAGCATCTAGAAGCTTCCATAGAACATTTATCGTAGAAACTCTAAGTACCATCTTAGAAGAAATGCTGTGCTTCTAGAACAAAGTAGAAGTGCTTTAAAGCACTACAAAAGAATAGGTGAAAAAATACTGAGTCTCAAAAAAAGAACTCAAGTCTACACTTCATCAAGTTATTCGCGTTCTAAGTGTACTCCTTACATCAATGCGCAACGCATGTTCGCTTCTTACTGCGCCATGAAATGGAACCTTCATTCTTGATATTCACCACCATTGTCGTCCTTGAACTTCTTCAGTCGCTCGCCCGAATGTGTCTCTAGTTTCGAAATCATTTCTTTGACTGCTGCAGGCATCTCAGTGCGCCCTCGTAAGAACCGCACGAGAGAACGGGCACTGTGGTCCTCATAGGTTGTAGCTATGTTCCTTCTTCCTGAAAATGACTTTACCTTCACATGTCCCATTACCTCGGAGTGGACAAGTTCTGGAGCTTCTCCGCTGTGTGGTCGAATATTCTCTTTTGAGTTTTTGATCACTCCGTGATTTACCTTTGACACACGATTCGCAGTGACCTACCGATTTCACAGGTCGAATTGGGACTTCTTTGACAATAGAGAGAGTTTTGAGCAGATTCCCTTCGCTTGGATGTTCTAGTCGCCGATGCCATTTCTTCGTAAACACTTCTGCTGACTTGCAAATTAAAGCCTTTTCGCTTGCTTTGAAAGTAGAACAGAATATCAAATTATACAGCTTGTCCGTAGTCTCAACTCCAGCTGCCACGATCTGTCCATTGAATTGTTCTGCAATCTCGCACATGCCATGCCTCCAGTGTCCGATCTGAAGATAATTACAAATCCTCTCTTCCGGATAACACTGACAGAGAGGAAGCTACATACTAGCCCTGGTATGTAGTCTGTAAGTGTTGAAGATTCGTCTCAGTGGTGCATGATAGAGGTCGCCAACGCCGATGCTGTTATGTGCCTGTACTCCTGATATTTGAAGTTCAACTTCGAAGTCTCCCATCCATGTCTCCCAGTACTTGGAGGTAAATATGGAGCCTTGGTCAGTTCGCATTTTGTTTGGCATTCCAGTGTAAGTGGTAGTCCATGCTTCCAGAAATGCGTCTCAGACGTGCTCGGAGGAATCACATTTCAGTATGACTGCGTCTTCGTAGTGTGTTTGCGTGTCAACGATGGGAAGGACAAGTATACGTTTGCGCCGTTTGTACGAAACGGACATGAGATCCATGGCTATTTCTTGGTTGAAACGGATGGCAGCTTCTGGAATTGAAATACAGAACGAAAAGGAGAGGCGGAGAAGTACTGGCACGATTTGAGAAATGTCCTGGAGTATCCGTTGGGTATCCGTCGTGGTGTCTTCTGGTTCAGCATGTTCTAGGTTATAGAGCTTTTGAGCACTTGGATGGAAGAAATGCTTTTCTAACTTGGATAGTTCGGCTCTCGTAAACAAGACTGCAAATTTTTTCCAAAACAAAAACATGTGACCGTTCTTCCGTAAGAGAGAAACGGAACTGTTTGTACAGTGATTCACAAGCTCATTATTCACGTTGTTTAAGTAGACACCGCAGCGATCAATGAGGTCGAGTCCAATCAGGAACGGTATGTCGGCGTCAACGACATTGATCCAAAAGGAGTCGAATTCGTTTGCGGGTAAGGGTACTCTGACGTGCAGCTGCCCTAAGCTGTTGCGATTCCCGTCGCCGAATTTGAAGGTATACGGTGACGGACGCAGTTTAAAGATTGTCCCGAAAGTTTGGCAGTAGGCCTTGGCTTGAGCCAGTCCGAAAACTGATTTGTGTGTCCCTGGGTCAATACAGCCACCTTCGAATTTGCTGCGGGAATATGTTACTCTGCGCTTCGGGGTTATACGGAGGTTCAGTACTCCCTTGACGAATCTGTGGGCAAAGATGGGGGTGACATTTGGGCAGGAGTGGCGGGAACGGGCGATAAAACGTGCAGGGAAGCATTACGAGAACAACGATGTGTACGCTGGTATGAAGTCACGGATATCTGTGGGTTCCTTGGGCCTTTCATTGGAGACCATGCGGCCGAGTCGATCTCCATCTAAAAAACTTCATCCGAGCTGCATAGCATGTCGTTTACTTGCAGTAGTGGCCAAGTGGTTGGGGTTGGGAGTTCACGACTGGTTAGCGCGTTGGATGTATAAGGCGCACTTGAGTCGGCGTTTGCTATATCTTGATTGAACCCAGCTTCACCGATTGTGGTTTGTTCTGGGCCGGGTTAGTGAACCTCAACAAGGAGCTATTCCATCAGCTGTTTGACTGCCGCATAGGCGTCATCTTCGAGTTCAGTGAAGTTGATTCTCTTGGACCGAGATTGTTTGTAGCACTGTTTTGCTAGCTGTTTGTTTCGGTGGATACGGGCTTCATTGCGGGGTTTGGGACATGTTAAAAGCCTGCAACCGTTTTACTGACATTTCCAACAGACCTTGAGTATCATGGGAACATCGGTGTGTTGCGTCTGGACTCGTCCTGGGTTGTAAGACCTAGTTTCAAACCTCGGGTGTTTGAATGTTGAACGGCTGGTCGGTGGTCTGGCGTAACGTCCTTGTCCGGCAAAGTGTACTAAGGGATCATAATCTGGTGGTCCTTAGACTACGTGTGTAGTGGAAAGAAATGGACGGAAGGCAATGTTAGCCGAAGATGCCCTTTGCGTCTTCTGCGCTGTTTGTGCACGATTTTGTCCTACAGTGAACTGGCGTTGGTTTCTTTCAGCACTGAATGACTCCGACATCAAGTATCTGTATGAAAGATGCTTGGCATTGACTTGTGATAAGATGTTTTGGGACCATGAAATGCCTTGAACTGCACCGCGAAGGAAATTGCGCTTAGGTCTGTCCGTTCTGTCTTCCTGGTGGGTCATTCGCGCAAGGCGATCAATTTACTTGACGAGAAGGTCCAAGGCTTCACGTTGAGATGCATTTTCTGTCACGAGGTCCGTTAGATGGAGGTCCTCTAACTTTGCAGACATATCTTCCCTGGTCGTCTCCAAAGCGTAGAAAGCATTTAATACTGCAACAACAGCGCCCCAGTCTTGAATCAAGCCCTTTACTTCTCCCTTGAAAAAATGCAGCGCGTCACCTGCGAGAAAAAATGCAGGTACTGAATTCTTAGATCACTGTTAGTCTTCTGCAGACTACAATAGTCCATGAAGGAAGAAACATGATCATTCCAATCTTCTTCAACATTGCCTTTGAATTTGTCGCGCTTACCTCGGTAACGATTGGTGAAAAACATTACGCGCTTGTTCTCATATTTCTTATCTGCTACTCCCACATTCTGGGCTGTAGCACCTCTATCGGCATTGATAGGTTGTGGAACTTGACGCTGGAACGGTATTTGTGATGCTGAAGGTATACCGCTTCCTCCAGGTGAGTTAAGAATAACATCTCCGTTTTGAACGGCGTTCAAGTAGTCCACAGCACGCTTACGTTGCACTGTAAACTCCTCAACATTCCAAATGGCTGTTATAACCCTTTTAGCAATCAACCTTCCAGTATCAGCTGTCTGAAGACCATCAATGTCTTGTGGCTCCAAGAACACCCGAATTCGTTTGTAGACTTCGTAGTTGCTAACTATATCCGGGTTGACAAGTTGCATGGCTCCAATGTCTTCACGAATTGCCTCAAGAAGCTTTTCACCACTCAGCGGAGAAACAGTCTACATGTAGCTTAACAACGAGTTTCCAAGACCTCTTTGCAAGTTGTTGTGTAGGGAAATTGTTCCCCACGGTTTTGCGGGGTCAGCATTCATTACGATTGATGCAGTTTGTTTTAATTCGCGAATGTCGACAAACTCGGGGGGGGGAGGGGGGGGGGGGGAGGGGGAGGTTGGTTATGTGCCTATCGAAGAACGCAGGTTCTCCGGGTGTCCGCGGGGACAGGCGTAGAGGACTGAGTGCTAGCGTACTGACCCTGGTCAGTAGCATTAACAGGTTAATGTCGCGTAAAACAAATCCTACCGATTAGGAGAAAGAACCATTGACTTTGTCTATCAGACGTAAGTGGAAAAGATGCTGCGTAGACGAATGGGCGTGTCGATAGTCTAGTTAGTAGACAAAAGAACGTATCGATAGTGTGGCGGTACAAGTCATCGATATAAGGCTTTCGATAACATCTTTGCTGCCCTTTAGTTCTTCCGAGCAGACGAAAGGGCGCTTCGGACAGCAGCGTTTCCCAAACCATGCAATAAACTAGCTTATTGCGTTCTTTGTAACTCATTCTGGCACCATATCCAGCAAAGCGATCGATATTAGTTTTTATTATCGCAACATAACAGGGCTGATATTTGAGCCGTCCTTGGTCATCACACTCGTTTGAGTGTGATAAAAAAATGGGCCTTTTTTCGTACGTTAAGCACGTTATATCCAAAATCTCCGGCGATACCCGGTAACTCGACAGCAGAATCGGTCCCAAGCCTATGGGCGTCCCAACAAAACCTACAGCGAAACCTATTAGACTGAACGTTGTAGCATACATGGATTATTATTGTTAGAGAAGGACTAGCAGTGCGCTGTCTTTTTTTCACAGCTAACATAAAGCTCTCAGCTCTATATGGAGCTGGATTCAATAACCAAATGGCCAATCGAATCGCTAGCGCTATATTTTCTTCAGATAACCCCGGGACAGAGCCGGTTCACATGATGGGCAAAGTCTTTGCGAACACGCTTCAAAGTGAATGTGGTACATCGTGCATTATTCTAAAATATGCGCGCTGTTATTTACCTCACTAGTCTTGCTCTAGACAGTCACCAAAAACATCGAAAATCCCGTAAGAGAATTGATATGTTTCACTGAAATGAATCGTTGGTTTTGTTTGCAAGTTAGTTTAATATAAAGAGACTATTGGCTACACAGTTGCCAATTGTCGACGTGTCAGGATCTCACCAATCTCGAAGCCTTCGTTCAGCAGCGGCCAAGGGTTAAGTTTCAGCATAACCGGAATCCGCCATTGGATGTGGATAACATTACCATGCTGTGTTTCTCGTCCAGAGGTTGTGATTCAATCATGACAGCAACCGTTTTCTTCTTCACATCTCAATCGAGATGAAAGAGCTGCTCACATATGCAGGTGGCGTATGATGTTGCAAGTGACCAAACATTTGGTGACTCCCATTCTAAGCTGCCATGTCTTTCAAGCATTACCATGTCCTGTTTTCTGTTCTTGCGAAAAATGGCATGATGAGCACACACCTCCATTGCTTCTGTATAGAAACGGTGTTCTGCGCGATGGTAAACAAAGCAATAAGAAATTCATTCATTAGAATATGGCATAAATGCGGACGCATGTATGAGTAAAGGAGTTGTGAAGGGAGGAGAATTGGTGTTAACTTTGAGAAAGTTAACTTAATCAGGATTATATTTACAAGAAAAATCATCTGTGCATCTCCTTACTTTTTCGTGAGAGAAAAGAATAGAACATAACCCTACAATTAGGCACAAGCAGGAGCCATATATGAGTAAACTGCCAAGTAATGAATACGAAGTCGCCATCAGATCTCAAATGTTTTGTAATTGCATGTTCTTTCTTCACATAATATGAGTTCAACAAAGACATTCAATTTTTCATCTGCTGTTTTGTTTTCTGTCTTGAGTTCCAGTGCATGCGATTGGTCCGCGGCTCTCGTTTTGGTATAAAAGACGAAGAGTTCTTGACTTTTCTTCTTTCAAGAATCCAGGCATTCTCTGATCATCCCACCAAACCCATTCAATATCCATTTAAACGCAAACAAGGCCACTGCTAATATGATCCCTGTCGCCATAGCTTTTCTTCTATGTGTAATTCTAGTCGGAAGTGCCTTCGCTTCTCCTGCATTTACCGTCGAACAAATCGACAATATATCCGACAACGAAATTATGGATGATTATCTGGCAACCGTGGATCGCACAGCATATAACCATCCCCGTTACATGCGCAGGAAGAGCTTTACTGTATCGTGTGATACGAGGCAATGCTGCCATGGTTCAACCGGGGGACGATGTGTGCTTTCGTCAAGCAACCGCTGTGTTATGCAGAACATGAGAGGAAGCAAAGCGAATGTTGCATGTCTCAACTACGCATGTGGAAAGACAAGGTCTTCACGACCCAAACCACCGCACCTGCATCGGGAACCCAGCGTTACCCGAACAGGAACTACCAATTCAGAGTAGAGGGGAAATCGCGCTCGCAACCCACGCAGTCGTGGATGGCCTACAGAAGAGTAATATCGCAACCCAGAAACACTGTAAATAAGCCAACCTCCAGACAGAGCTGTCTGGAGGAAGGGGGAATCCTCAGAGTGAGAGACATCTCTGAGAATTTGGTGCGTGCTCTTTCCTTGCTTTTGCTCAGACTGCCTCTGGCCAGTCGTCTGATCCCGCCCACGCATCGCACTCGATCAACAGTGATGCAGAACATGAGAGAAAGCAACGCGAATGTTGCATGTCTCAACTGCGCATGTGGAAAGACTAGGTCTTCACGACCGGCGACAGCTTGTCTGGTCGGCGTGAGCAAGTGGACTGTCCTGAGAGTGTTTGATCCCAAGGCATATTGCTGGGACCCGTGTGACGGGTGCCAGTCGTATTAGTGAATGCGGTTGGTTGACTGCGGTACACGAGCATGCCTGTTGCTCTAGACGATTGCTTCGTCTAGATGGCGTAAGGCCCATTGATGGTGACTCGCTTTGCTGGCGACACTGTCCATGATGCATGATGATAAAGTTTTTATTCTTAATAAATGATGCGTATATGTGATTTGTTACTGCGTTGGACCACCTTCTACGTGTAAAGGAGCAAATGAATATCAAAGAGCCTCGTTCGTGGGCTGCTGTGGATTCTTTCCGTTTTCTTTTGTATGAATTTCCTCCTAGTGTTCGCCGTCTGTGCACCTGCGCAAGAGTCTTCGCAAACGCGCCTCAAACTGACACTCTCACTCTCCAGCGGGAGAAGGAGGCTCAAGCTCGGTTGTTTCAAGCAGCACTAGGGGTGGATAAACGAATGGTACGCCGTTAAAATACAACACAGATACAGACGTCGAGCATGCGTATGGTGAAATGTAAGACGGTGAGTGAAGAAAGCGCATCTGACACGAGGAATCTGTCAGAATAAACGGGAATGACGAGAGTTCAGTTTCGATTGCCCTTGTGGATATTCCCACACCGTGTTTCTAATTAATGATGACGTGAAAAGGTAAAAGGCATATATATATACATATATTTTTTCACCAGTTCAGGTCGAGAGATCTATATGCTCTTTATATTATTCAGACAGATAAAACATATGCAACAACGACTTTGGCTCGAAATTCTTGCACGACGTTTACAGATATGAATTTCGCATTGAGAATCAATCCCATATTCATAGACACTGTCCTTCATGTTTGGCAAACCCGACCAGAGATTTTCTTGTAGCACGTGACAGATCCCAAGCTCAAGCTACGTCGCCAATACCAAAAACAAAACCATGCTGATGCTCTTACGAAAAAGTCTTTTGAGCAATGCACTTCAACAAATGCTTTATGAAGGACAACTTTCCGTGGAAGTCGCGAAAGTTGAAGTTCGCTCTTTCGGATATTTATTTTGGTACGATTTTTTCAAAGAGATGATGAAAAATATGAATCTTGTAAAGAGAGCGACCTGCAGTCGGCTCACCACTGACTCCATTGAGTTTCTTAATTTCTTTCTGACATGCTACCCAGAACCCTTTGATGTCCTGCGCGAGGAGGAAGGGGCTTGGAGGACCTGGACGTGGATTCATGTCTTTCTGGCGCGCTTCAAATGTGGCGGGGGGGTAAAGGAGAGACGACTGCGGCACTGGAAGACGTGCATCAATTCACTGTGTTTTTCGATCGCTGTCATTCTCCTGCATCTTGGTGTAAGCATTTTGTAAGTTGTGGGTTCTTCGTTTGGAACGTTAGCTGATATGTCCTATGAAGTTGCCACGTTGCACCGTTGCCACATTGACTACGATACCCCAATTGTGGATCCACCCTTTAGATGGAGAGCCAGAACTACTAAAGAAAAAACACGGGCAACTTTATTGCTTGAGTATCATCATCATGAGCCTAAACCCCAGAAGGGCAGAATTAAACTCAACTCTAAGGGAACTCTCTCAATAGTGGAGGTCATTCCGAGTCTCCTTAGGCTCGTTCGAGAGTCATTCGAGTGTGCTGGGGACCGCGGATGATCGTCACCTCAGCCACGTTGTGCGATGAGCAATCCCGCTGGGTCCCAGGGTGGATGCGAGTCGATAGAGTAGCACCCCCAGCCACACCACCATCGCTCTTTCTGCGGAGAGAAATCTTCATCTGAGCGGGGCCTTGGTTATCAGAGTTAAACCATCCAGCGTTGGCCGTGATAGTGGTTCTTGCGCTCCACTTGCCGTCTTGACGTGCCTTTTCTACATCGATTACAACAACTTCAGTTCCTCCATTGCTGGTATTATCTCCACCAAACTCGACGTACGGCGTAGGATTGTTGCAGCTGTACCCGACGTTGGCATTGAGGAATCTGGTGCTGGTGTCAAGATCACGCTGGTCAGGGGACCATGTGTATTCGACCACCATCTCAAGAAGAGGCAGCTGGATGTTGGGGATCAAGAATGAGTTATCGGGAAGGGAGCATGAATAGCCACCGTCACATTCCCTCAACTCACAGATGTCGCGAGTGACGGGGTGCTGACATTCTCGGACAGAAAGCGTACGGTCGGCATTGCAGCGGTTCATGCAAACATGGTTGCTCGTGTGTTGAGCGAAACCGGATCCGAGCATTACCAAAAGAAAAGCGATGTAGAAGAGCTTCATATTTGTTTTGAGTTCAGCAGTGGGAAGTCCAAACTATTTGTCGGCAAAGGCTCACAGCTTGTTGAGTCAGAGAAATGTTTGTGGATCCATGGTTTCGCGATTCTTAAATAGATACGGCAACCCCTTTCTGTTAGACGGGACAGCAAGGAAGTTCACCACAGTTGGACTCCTATATCGAAGAACAAGCGGTATGCAGAGAAGGGAGCATGGGTGCATCCTTAGATGAATGCAGAAGTCGCACACAAGGTTTCATATTTGGAACCAGTCAGTAAGTAAGCCTGACGGGATGCACTGGAACAGTTTGAATGCTCCACCAAAGTTCTCTAACGACTGCTTCGATGTAAAACAAGGATTTCTAATATTCATGGAATCTTTGAACCAAATTTGGGGTCTTGCTGCTAAAGCGAGCTCCACTGCAACGGTTATCACAGATTGTTGTACAAGTTTCAATCTCTGGATTGTGCAACAAGAGGGGTTCCGTTCGGCACAATCTGCCTACAATGTTTGTACCGGATGCCTCCAAGGAAGCAAAAAAATACATCTTTAAGACACCACACCACACTCTGTGGTCTCTCTGTAAGAACAAGTTGTTGATGCCTTTCGTATGTAGCGCGGCTGGAAGCATGGTGGGAAGCACAGCTGTTTAGATGTGTACGCGAAGTTGTGTTGCTTAGTGCCACACGACCTAAAAGTATTGGAGAACAGAAACACTTACAGCAAGCTCATTTGACCTGTTGTGCTGGTACTAAATGGGTTCAGAGAAAGGTTTGATGGAGTTTTGGGAAATCCCAATTCCACTCAAGATGAGACAATTGCCTGCGATAACTGGTACTGTCGAACGCACCAAGGAGGAAAATGAACAGTAGATTGCGTTTCCCACACGTATGTGTAATTCGAAAGAGAGATTCGTGGGAGAGGAAAAGGCTTTCCACGGGTACCGAGAAGTACCGGTTTTCAGAAGGATTTTTGCGTCATCCCTGCTGGTTCAGTCCTGTTGCATACCTCCACGCCTGAACGACATTCGTTTCTTTGTCTTCCCCAAACATACTTTCCAGACTATGCGTCCTTCAATTAACACCGGTATGACAGCGATGGTCTGGGCCCTCCAGGATGCTACAATGTGTAGTCCAACAATTCCAAACCCTGGTCGAGATCTGAAAGCGACGCCAAGGAAACAAGGATGCAAACATACAGTACAGAACCAAGGTTGAGCTGCGGGAATACGAGTGCACTGCTGGACGGCACATGTGCGTCACTGACTTCAAGCTGGAGATTGGTGGAGTGAATGACATGCAGTCTCGTCTGTGTTTTCAACCAAGCCCGTCCCGTTGTGTCAGGGGAACTGCCACACGGTCTTTCTTTGGAAAAATACTGTCTCGTGAAGGCAAACATGCAAGCTCTGTGCATCTTGACATAAACTGAACTCTGGGACGAGCAACAAAACGCTTGTCAACTGCAATACAGACCAGATCATACAAACAGAACCGCCCTGTCTCGATTTTTTTCTGAGCTCTGCTCTTACGCAACGTAGCACTGTGTATCTGTCTGACCGTGCTAGTTGATCATGATCTTCTGCACACCTTCATGCATATAGCAAGAGCATTGTTGTCATAAGGGGGGGCGAATAAAAGAAAAAATGAACTCAACCCAGCTTCATCCTCATTCATATCAAAGCTCCAGATCATATCGCAATTGTTTTATTGCAGATGGCTGTTGTCTTGTTGGAAGTATGAAGTGTTTTGGTTATTGTGCTGGACTCAAAATTGGTGTTGGAGGTGTATAATGGCCACTTGAGACGTTCTTGGTTCCCCTTTCTCCGAGCCTATGATATTTAGCAGTTAATCGAAAGCATTTCTGTTAGTCGGGCTACAGAACTTTTATCCTGCTCCTACTTTTGTACAAGCAGATGCTTTGAGTATTGTTGTGCTGTATCACCCTTTTTGATATGAATCTGACGAAGAAAAAGGAAGCAAGGGAGTCTTATGGTTGTCGACGTTGCCTTAGTGCCACGGACTTCACACAAATATCCTGTATTGTAAGAACACGGAATTAGGTAAGCTTTGTGTACTTTTGTTTTGTTGATCCTTTACTATCCAAAACACAATGATACCTCTATCTTTGTCATCATTCATAGAGAGCATGCAAGCCTCAGCATCCAGTTCACGTTATTGATCTTGATCCTGCTTCATATGCAGCCGACGTTGAGCGATAAAATGGTATAAAAGCTGTACTATGGACCAGATTCTTTCTCATCTTCGAGGCCAACCTAACTGACTAGAACCCGACTCCCGACTCCCCCATCTGTCAGCCAACCATGATGAAAACCTTCTTCGTTTCCGCCGTCTTGATTTTGGCCGCATGTGCGGTCGCAGTTCCATACCCTGTTGACATGTGCCCCAACCGTTGCAATCTCGACAGGTCTCTTTCCGAAACTGAATGCAATCATCCGGTCACTCGCGGTGTTTGTAGCGTCTCTTCTTGCACAACCCCCCAGAACCAGAATGGATTTGCTTGCGAAATGCCCGAAGACTCGTTCATCATCGCTAACGTTCACCTGTCAGCAATCGACTTGGTTCTGGAATACTCATGGAGCGGAAGTCAGTCCGATCTCGACACTAGCACTCGCTTCTTAAGAGGAAACGCTGGGTGGTCCTGCAATCCAGATACCGAATACCTTGATTTCAGTGGAGATGACACAAGCTATGGCGGCAGAGAAACCACGGTCATTGACATCTCTGGAGCTCTTGCCGATGGAAAATGGTCTGGATCTACCTCAGTCGCTGCATTTGCTGGATGGCATGGCACTGAAGACGAGGGTGACTTTACTCTCAAGGCATCCCTACGAAGAAAGTCTGATGGTGGGATTGTTCCGGGAACTCTGCTGTCGAGCACTGTTAGCCCTGGAGCACAACATGGATGTGCTGCAACTGAAGTTGGAACTGTCGAGATTGTCAGCGCTCAGCACCACACACGCTTCACGCTTCATGCCTAAGATTCTTTCCTTTCGCGCAATGTGAGGGTCGGAGTGACATGAAATGTATCTATGAGACAGAAAAAGCCCTGTGCTTCCGCTACGCGCTACCGGTAGAGAACCAAGTATACAGACACTGCCTGATTAATACTTAGAACTATTATTATGCATGACTCCCAGTCTCTAGCCTGTTTCACAAAGTTGTTGTTTAAAAAACTCGGTGGATTACTGTCAGCTGCGGAACTTCATTTATGACTGACATTTGTACAGTAGCAACCCCCAGAAGGGAACGCTTAATTTTTGCGCAACGAGTAGTTGTGTTGACGTGTAGCGGTTTGCTCTCGTCGCCGTGGACGGCACGGCACAGTAGCGCTCTGTATGTATTCTATAATTGCTCGCATATTTAACAGTTCTTCAAAAGCAAATGCATGTCCTCATCACTTCGTTATTACAGATTGAATGTTCGAGCAATTGGGCGCTGGTACTTTGTACCAGATATGTTGCTTTTCTTGAAAAAATCACGGATCAGTTCAGAAAAATTCTGATATACCTATTCAAAACGTACCAGTCGATGTCTTTATCAGAAAACTCTTTTCATTTCACGAGTAGCACAATAGCTTTGGAACACAGAAGGTCTCGCGAAAGATTGGCCGTCCCTTTCCGGCTGGAGAGAGAGAGTCGGTTGTTTTTTTATAGTTTGATGAAGCACGATCTGCTATAGTGCGGCTGCAACTAAAGCTTTAAGCAAGAGCAGAGAGCCTAGGGTAGAAAGATGGTTAAAGTTGTTTTGTTTTACTCAGTACAATCTTGATGATCTCGAATCTATTTCAAGGTTGAACTGCAAACAATGCTAAATCAGTTCACATTAAGACCAAGTAGTGCAGGGGGTCTACCCTTCCACCACGCAAATCTGCGAGCGAGGTACGCAAATTCAATGTCGGCAGTGTACCTCTAATCAGGCTTTCCGACGAGATACATACCAATACTTCCATCATCCCTCTCTTCGCGTTTAAATTCTTCAAGCCCTAAATTATTTCGGTGTTCGAGAAAACGTGGTTCTTTTTAACGGCTTATTCATTATATCCGCCACCATAGACTTCGAGCTGCAGTGCAGAACCGAAATGACACCGTCTTCAACAGCCTGCTTAACACAATAACAACGGAGATCCACACACATGCTTCGCTTTTGAGAATTCGTCCAGTATATGGCCCCCTAGTTATCCGGATAGATTATTGTAGGCTATTTGAGGCTAAAACCAATCTCCAAAAGCAATTTGCGTACCCATATGACTTCACGAACGCATTCAGATAAAGGAATAAACTCGGCTTCTGATGTAGACAGAGCGATACTCTTCTGTTTCATCGTTTTCCAAGATACCAAACAGCCTGAAAAGTATACTAGAAATACTGTAACACTTACGGTCAGTTGTGTCTCCAGCCAAATTTCTATCACACTAGGCCTCCTATACTTTCTGTGTTTATTGCAGTGAAAAGGGTTTTTTAATGAGCATTCTTTCGTACCATTGATGTATCGTAGAATGCGTTTCAGGGCAACTCAGTCAATCTGTGTGGCTATAAGTTCCTTTCTGCTCAAGATGTTAACTGTAAGAATTATATCCGGTCTGGTATGAGAGAATAAATACAACATACATCCGATTATTTCTCTGAAAAGGTCCTGATTGCTCAAGTCCAGTAGCACTGAATCCTTCTGAAGCCTTTTGGGAAGCATTGGAATTGTCACAGGATTACACTTCTGCGTAGATCATGCTTGCGAGAAGGTATCAATCATAGCTGGTTGCGGAAGTAGGATTCCACTCTTTCCTTGAATGTATATTAGGGCAAGGAATGATTTCACCGGGCCCAGGTCTTTCATTTCGAAGACTTGCATGAGTTCTTTCTTTACTTCAAACACCGTCCCAATTCAAATAGATTCTACTTAGGCATCGTCAGCTTATACGAGAATCAACACCTTAGCACTGCCTTTTCGACGCCAAAGTATACATTCATAAGAGCTAGTCGGCCAGTAAACAAGACTTTGTAGCGCATGCTCCCAGATTAGGGCAAGTTCTCCAATCCATAATTAGTTACATTAATAAAAGCGCTTCGCCCTTTCTTAGACTTAAATTAAGTCCAGGGGGCTGCAACATATAGATATGTTCAGAAGAGCTAAGTATTCTATTCAGCAAGGCAGACTTTACGCCCACTTAATAAGATTTGTAAGCTATGCTCGCCAGAAGTGCAATCTCGATCCGCACGCTTACAAAGCCAACCACAAAAGCAAAGATACCGCCAATGTTCTGCTGCTGACGATCTTTGGCTACTCTTCTGGCCTAATTTCAGTCAAACGACCCATCAGCCATACGTTTCTAGACATAAAAAAATCTTGACTGGATGGATTTCTTGACAGGAAGAAGCCAAACAATCTTCAATGTCTCAATTTTTTGGAGAGTACCCAATTATGCTTCGATTTCATCGCTCCACCATGAGCTGTTAGGGGATGTCAACTTTTGGTCAATGTTTGGGGTGCATGCTGTTCTTGATTGCCAGTATTCTGAATACCGTCTGCCAGGGATGATGTCTTATTATTGTCTCGGCTCCTTCCTGGCTCTCTTCGGGGATTTACGTTCCGGATAACGTGTAACAAATTCTTGTAACTGCTCTACGGTCATTGGTTTAGCCTTTGAATAAGGTTTCTTAGATTGATGATCTCCTGGTTCGTGGAACTCTTTCTTTGTGCCTTCTGTCGGTGTAAGAGGCTCTGCCGTATCTCTTTGTGTAGCTGAATTTTCGTTTTCGTCATCTTTGGTGGCTTCGTCGTGTACATCCTGTTCTTTGTCTTCTTCATCTGCAAGAATCGTCATATGTTTTATTTGATAGATTAAAGTACACTCAAAGGCGAGTGATTCTGTGACGTGTTGACTTGAGTTCGTTTTTCTAGACTCAATCTATGTTCTTTTGTTCTTTTATATTGCTTTAAAGCACTACTTAATTGTTTTAGACGCATATCATTTTGTTTCAAGATAGTGCTTGCCTTTTTTACATTAAGTTCTATAGAAGCTTCTAGAGTCTTCTACATACTTCTATTACATAAAGCAGTTTCCAGTTGCATTCTGGAACCTTCTAGAAATTTCTACAACATTCCCTCTCAACTTTTAAACTGCTTAAGTCCAAGCATTTGCCCAAGTCGTTCGCGCTTAATTCTCTGAAGAGCCTTAGTAAAAATATCGGCTACCATGTTTTCTGTAGAACACTATTTGATTTCAATAACTTTTTATTGCACACATTCTTGAACATAGAAGTGCTTAATAGCAATGTGTTTTGATTTACCACGACTTCTTTCATTTTTAGAGATAGATGTTGCTGACTGATTGTCTACACACATAGTTACTGGTGTTGATGTGGCGTTTTTCATTTCATAAATATATTTCGAGAGCCATTTTTCTTCTTTAAGTGCTTCGCATAATTCAATCAATTCGGCTTCTGTAGTTGATAAAGAAACACAGTTTTCTTACGGCTGCTCCACGATAGTAAACAATTTCCATAGTAGCTGGCATATTCTGAAATTGATTTTCGCTCTTCTGTATTTCCCTAACTTGCATCACTGAATACTTTTAGTGTTGCTTTCTTTCCACGTATATAAAAGACACAAATCTTTTGTTTTCTGTATGTCGCGAAATACTCTTTTGCAAGCAGACCAATGTTCATTAGAAAAATATCAGAGTATTGGCTTAGAATTGCTTTGAAGCAATATTGTTTCGTTTGCCCATCTGTGACAGCCGATGAAGAAGGCGTTATCTCCTGGCCAGAGACGGTGCAGCAGTACTTGTTGCGCAGACATTTGACATCAAACGCAATACGACAAGGGATTCTGTACCTAAGAGAAGTCAGCCAAAAGTCTGATGAAGGCGAAGCTGAGTCACCTCAACACTTATTAAAGCTTCAACCGATGCAGAAACGCCCACACGACGGATAGCAAAATCACCTTCTACAGCAATGGGTGAGATCCGAGAATCAAATCTTTTATAGCTCGATACCGAAAAAGGAATGTAAATGTCTCCTTTTTGGACTTGGTTTAGTTTGCTCAAGCTGATGGGGATACGGTAAGCATGCGTTGTCACCCCAGTCGCTCAGTGGTTTTTGTTACCTCTACTAGTAAAAATAGAAGCTATGCAAGAGTCCATTCGCGCAGAAAACTGCTTCATATAGAATCTCCAGTGGACGCCGAAGACTCGTCATTGGCCCCAGTAAAAGGTAATCTGTAGGAGGAAACGGTCTATTTAATGGAATATCCGGGCTCACCGGTACCCGCAGTCGACTTTAAACACTCTGATTCTCAACTACTAGAAGCCCTTATGGCATTGGAGGGCCGTCGCTCCATGTAGCGTCTGCATACGGTACCCCCACAAGGAGAATAGAAAAAAACGGGGAACCCGTATGTGGGGATATTCGTACGGCTCAACGTTCACAACCTATTTGTGCCAATCTTCGCGACGGCTTGATTTGCTATTCATATTATCGAAAAAATCATTTAGTTGTTAAATGCACGTTTCCTGAAAAGGACTTAAATGGCATCACAACGAATTATGAAGCACTTTCGGGAGAAGAGAGAAGCTGCTTACCGGCCAGCATGTAATGGAGAGAGAAAAGGTGGCTTTCTCAGACAACCATGCACAAAAGAGACCAGCTTATTCTCAGAGTGCTGAAATGATGCAACCCGGATCTTCAGTAGGATGGCTCGTCATGAAGGCGAATCAGAAGTAACAGCCGGTGAACTAAGTGACAGAGCCTTTAGAGGGTCGGCACTATTCAGTCCCGTAGTTCTAACCAGAGAAAGCTCTCCTCGCTGCTTTCACGCTCGGAAGCGAAAGATTCTATTGAGGCCTCCTGAATGTCCATTGAACGGAAGTAATCCCCGATTGAAAAACGAGTACAGTTTGAGTTTCATTTATATCTTCTTTTGAATCGTTATACTTGTCCGTCAAAACAAGAAGGAAACCTCAAGGTAATGATAAAAAGGAGTTGTAAGGTATATGCCGACATCGGCTCCAACAGGAATCTGTTGACTCGTCGATTGACAATCCTGGATACATGTACTGGGCCGAACTTTATTAAGGAATCAGAGCTTGCTCCTGGTGACTTGGAATGTATCCAATATGGTCCGTTGCGGGATATCCGGGATGCCAATAAGAATGCTGTGAGGAGACTGGGATTAGTTCGACTCGTAGTAGGATTAAGCTTTTCAGTCCTGGTGGAATTCATCGTATGTAAAACGTCAGCTATAGCGGTTGTACAGGGATTGAATTATAGTGACAGGTTTGTCAAAGCGATTCGCCCGCGAAGAAAACTAGTGGAAGTAGATAATGGGTCCACGGTCCCAATTGTTCCCAAGCAGCAACGGCGATGACCCAAACCACACCCATTCTCACCATCTCTGTAGTACGATACATCCTAACGACGTGTCTCGTTGAAAATATGAGTTATGGAGACTGTAATGCTGAAGGCTCAGACCCAAACCTGGGTTCAAGTTAGAAGGCAGCAACACTGACTCGTGGTAATCCAACCTAATACTAGGATGTAAGAATCTTGTAGATTGCTGGTCACTAACGTCATTGTTCAGGTTAAACATCGTAAACCCTTTCGGGTACTGTTGATGAAAATTACTGAAATAGATTATCAGATACTGAAGAATCATGATGTTGCAACAGCTTTATCTCACACCATAATGGTAGTCACTACTCTTCTTTCTACTGCAGAAGTATTAGGATTAACCCATGTCAGTGCCACAGACTAAAGAATCTCAAAATCCGTCTGGATTTCAATTGTTAGCCGCAAACATTTCAGAGAGCCTGTTAAAGAAGCTAGGTTTATCACATGTGTCGAAACACTACAGAACCTAGGTCAAGGTAATGCTTCGGAGGTATGCCTCCATGTAGACTGGGAAGTAAGAAAATTCTTCACTATGAAACATCATATCGATTTGGTTCCAGATTCTCGGACACCCTACAAAGGGACCTCGAACTTTTCAAATTGAGGAGAAATTTGTCAACACGGTGCTGAAAAAAGAACTCATATAAGCAGCTTAATCTACTTCGGCTTCACAAGTAGTTATGGTTCCAAAACTGGATGGTTCTTTACGATTCTGTATCGATTTTCGAAAACTGAACGCAGGGACTGTTCGTGAAACATACCCGTTGCCCCGAATGGAAGTATTTGTTGACAGGTTAGGCGAAGCAAACCTGTTCACCACGTTGGATGTCATCTCTGGTTGTTCGCAGATGTTCGTGGCAGAAGGAGACCAGGATACAACCGCGTCTTCATGTCATGCCAGTCTCTGCTGTTTAAAAGGGATTCCATTTCGCTTAACCAACGCACCAGATACTTTCCAGCTTACTCTGGACATCTTGCTTTCAAGCTATAAGTGGAAGACTTGTTTAGTCAATTTGGATGATGTGATTATCTTTCCCAAGATAATGAAAGCCATTTACGGCATATCGAGGAGATCATCAAAGCACTGCAGAATGCAGGTTTCACCTTCAAGTTCAAGAAGTGCGAATGGTTTCCTGGCCCTGTCAAGTAAGTACTTGGGACACGTGTTACAGCTGGGGAAGATTTCTGTTCAGGAAGCCTAAACAGCGGCCCTCGCCGAAGCTCAACCTCCGTCTACATAGACGCAATTATGCTGGTTCCTGGACTTACGTAACTTCTTTCGACGAATTGTGCCACAAAAATCACACACATCGGCACCACTCAGCGCAATTTTTCGTAAGGGACAAACAAAAAAGCTGAAAAAATTCAGACTAAATGATTGGGAAGTGTTTTGAAAGCTGAAAATAAACATAATTGCAGTTCTATTGCTTGCGCTTAAGTCCATATTCTACCATATTTAGTGGATACCGTCTTCAACAAGTACCAAATAGGGTATTTCCTTTTCCAAAAACCCTTTATGTTGAACGCAACCCCATTAATTACTGGTCAAGATCGCTGAAAATAGCTGTGAAGAAGTATTCAGTTTCAAAAAAGGAATGCCTTGCAGTCGTCTGGCCACGAACCATTTTTGTACCATACTTACAAGGAGGACAGTTTATCTTCGACACGGATCAACCGTCACTACTATTATTACTATCAATCATAGACCCCTCCGGTCGTCTTACAGGATGGCGTTTAGGCCTTTTTGAATTCGATTTTGAAGTGGAGTAAAAATAGGGAATAGTTTATGTCCATGCTGACGCGCTATCGCGACTCAAAATATTTGGCCAAACCGAAGAAGAAATCTAGAAAGAGATACTTTCCTTTAGCATCAATAGCCATTCACAATGTTCGAAAGAAGAAGAAGAAGAAGAAGAAACATTTGGTGATTATTCGGATGCAGACCCAATTCTTTCATTGGCAGATACTGACCCTTCCGATCAACACGAACTAATCTCGGGCACCGAGCTTAATGAACAGTACATCGAAAACGTTTAGGCGTTGATACGCTCTCGTTTTGACTGGGTGGATGATCTCTCTTTTTCATTGGATTAAAGAGGAACACTATTAAAACATGTCAAACAGCATGACCAAATCGTGATTTTAATCGTCTTGAAGAGTCGAGTACTTCATCCTGCGCACTATAGCAGACTTTTTGGTCATCCAGGAGGTTCGAAGTTTTTCATGACTCTAAGAAGGGGTTTTCATTGGCCTTCATTGGCAATAGAATTCCATGTTACAATTAAATTGTGTACGAAATGTGCGAAGAATGGCGTGAAGCTTTACAAGAAGCGGAAAACGATGACGTCGTTCCCTAGCGAAAGCGCCTCTACAATACGTCGGAATTGACATCGTAGGGGTATTGATTCGCTTAAGGGGAAACTCTTGCTCCCTGTTCGTAGTCAAATACAGCTTCTCGAAGCCAGTGCGAACAGTACCACTAAAGCAAATCACTGCAGCAGTAATCAAACTGGCTTTTATCGAACACTTGGTTTTCGTATATGGTCCACCAGAAGTCCAGTTATCAGATAATGGGACGCAATTCGTCGCCCAGTTCTTTTAGAATGTTTTCCCCATTCTAAGCATTCGAAAGGTGTTTACCACGACCCACCATCCAAAATTTGACGTTGAAGTGGAGCGTTTCAAGCGCACGCTGATAGCAGCCCAACGACAGTTAATCGCAAACCACCCGAAGGATTGGAACTTCGTTACAGATACACTGTGCTATGCATACAATACGCAATTGCACACATCTATGAAGACGGAACCGATCGCCCTCATGCTCTCACGTAAACCTTCGGCCTAGCCCGGTTTTGCTAGACGAAGAGACAAGAATGGACCCGCTGACGCCGGCTAAGTACTATCTAAAATGGAGGAATGACTTGAAGGGCAAAGCGGAACAAGCTGCTGAGGATTTATTTAAAACAAATACGCGCTATACGCGAACATTTGACGCTAGAAGGCGAAAAGAAAAATCGGAAATCCGTGTAGGAGCTCTCGTTTTCGTGCGTTTCGAAAGACCTGACAAGCAATAAGAATTTAGTTATCAATTATTGCCGATAGCAGGAGGCCCATTTCTGATCATGAAATTTAATGATGTGAACGTAGTAATAGAGACTAGTGAGGATGTAGAAAGTGTACCGCACGATCGCGCTGATGTCGCGCCTGGCCCGCATGTAGAAGTCCATTTATCTGGTGAACTTGATGACACAAATGCTAATGGACCAGCGAGGCCACAGCCTAAGTGACCTTAAGAAGAGTTAACAGCCACCACCAGCTCAAGTGGTAGCAAAAACTCTGCAGCGGTTGTGTATTCCAGTCACGAATAGCCTCCGGAGTATTAAGACATGCTCCGTCGCACACGCACACCCGTAGCAATCTAAATAGAACCTGAAACCAGGAAAGACGTTTTAAATTTTGTCCCCAATGATTTAGAGACGATTTCACGCTACAATGCGCCGTTGCCGATTCAGACTGAACCGTCAGATGAAGCGCTACTCGATATTCCGCCGGTATCGGCTCCTATCTCTTGCGGGAAAGATGAGAGAGAAAAAGTATGGCCTCCTGTCTGGGTGCGAGCACCTTCCTCAGGAAGGCCTGTAGTAAAAGCAAATTTAGCTACGGCGCCAAAGAGCGGAAGAAATACCCCCTCTGCTGAGAAACAATGGATTGTAGAACCGATTCAACAGGCAACAGAAATGGAGAGCTACTCGAACTTAGTCGTTCCAAGTGGTACACTTCTATCTTCTGGCGAATCCAATTCCTGCTTGCATGATACCAACTCACCTAGAATTGATGTTCCACAACCGCGTAGCGACGCTGGTTTCACACGCCAAAGTTCAGAATCGAATAGAACGAAGGAATTGCATCCAAGAATTGAAATAATAATTAGTAAGAAGTACACTTCTCGGAAACCCAGAAATAGGACAGATCTGGATCTGAGAAGGGTTCTCAAAAAATGAGTATAATGGCCCTGCAGGCACAAAGACAGCTAGTAGATGAGCGAACGCTTAAGGGGTCTGAGACTGCTAGCTCGAAGATGCTAAACTCAACCACATGGCATTACAACCCTGTTCACAGGAGTCTTGTGCCAGCAGCTAAATCATTAGAAAATGCCCAGGAGTATGTTATGGATCGCATATGTGAACATGGTGAGCGTGGGGACACCTGAGAACTACGATTTCGAATCCGTTTGTTTGTATTTCCTTTCGAACCGGATACTTGGAAATCTATAGATCATGTCCCTCGTTCGAAGCTCGTGCGATATCATAGTTGCGTGCGAATACTACTCTTCAAAGAGATCGCCTTTTCGTCAGTCGGACTCATGGGCCCATCCGGCTTCTAAGCATATGATACGAATGTTGTAAAAGCTCAAACTCGAGAAATAAATAAGATTAGAAGATAAGAAAGAAACGTGTAGACACGAATTCACGGGTGTTTTACTGGTATAACGATATCATCGCAAACGTGCCGTCTAGAAGCCGTCTTTAGGATTATCAAAGAGACGTGCTGTCACATAAATTTGCAAAAAAATGTTCACGAGTACCCTGGACTTGGTCCACGGGAAGGATCGCATCCAAGAAAAACTGCCTCAGCCGATCCACGCTAGTATTTTCGACTGGTACCGACTGTACTGGTTTATTGGGCAGAACCATGGTAATACTTCTGAGAAGGTCTAGCTGTTGGCTACCAATCAGCGTAAGTCGCCCCACTTACCACTTCAGGCTGGTCCTCGTAACCGAGTTCAGCCTCCGCTCTCGGTGCTTCCTCGTCAGATTCTTTTCTGCTATCGTATGTATTTGCCTCGTACACGTACCCAGTGAGCTGGTTCGGTGGCATGTCGCACAGGTTCTCCCGAAAAACATGAGCTCGCTCGCAGGTAGTCAGCTGGCGCATCCAGGGGTCTTGCCACATATAGTCTCCAGCACTTGCTCTTCGCCCAGGAGAATGGCTGTGGTGTCTTGAACGGGTTTTGCGAGCAGATTCATTGGCGGGCACTCCAAACCAGTCGATTCTATCGATCAAATACACGAGATCGAGAAAGCCTGCATGGTTTGCACGTGATCCCAAGACAAGGAAAACTTCGAGTTTTCTCGTATACAATCGTCCTGTGGGCGTCATGCGCAAACTCCAAAGGTATTGTAAGGATTTCGCAGAAAAAGACGGCCATCTTGGCGATAAGTTCGGTATAAACCACCCTCCAATACCCCGAGGACTGGTCGTTTAGTAAAGTGGATCCTATGTAGGATATCGAAGATGGGAGCTCTATAGGAAAACCTCGAAAACTCTCGATCCCAGCCCAATGTTTTGGTTTGCCGATATAACGTCCGAAGAGCGCATTCCACCGAATAAGGGCGATCTCAATCATATTATACGGCACCAAATAGCCCGATCGTGCTCAAAAACGACGCTTCCAACTGGGATAATCCCGATGGAAATATAACCTTTTCGAAAGAAGCGGAACTTTGCTCGGAGAAGAGGTTGCTCGAAGCAAAGAGTTGCGTCACACTCACTGTGTATGCCGTGACAACCACCTACATCGAAATCGATGAACTTCTTGATGTCCGAGTAAAATTCACGTTTCGTGCGGACTTTTTATATCTCTAGTTCTCAGTTCTGGGTGAGGACAACTATACTAATGAACCGGTGAAAACGACTGCATATACGCTTGACGAACCAAGCACAAGCTTCAGATAGAGTTGTTATAGTTTTTCGATCAGTCGCGTTGTCTGGTAAAGCGATATAGCTCGCCCACTCGCCGCTAAACTTTGCGTGTTCCGGACTCTTGTCGGGAAAGTACCCACCGTCTAAATACTGTCGCATCAAGGCGTCAACGAGAATAGCAAATGGATTAAACCAGGGCGCTAGAGCGAATAGTTTTATTTATTCGCGGGAATTTCGTTCAGAGAAATCGGCGGGATGTGAATAGCTCTGCTGAGCACGACCCTCAGTTCAAGTAACCGTTCGAGCAGGTGTCGCAAGTTGCCCCCGCTGCTCGAACCGCTGTGCTCACCGCCATCGTGGGCATTCAGAGCGGCTATTCAGCACGTTTTTTGACCGATTGCACTGTTCTGAACAGGCTGCTGCGCTTTCGGCGCTCGTCGATGCGGCGGAGCGCGTCAGTTCGCAATGAAATCGACACGCGTTACACTTTCTGGCAGTGCGCGCGCTCGCTCAGGCTTCACCGTTGTGTTCAAACAATCAGCTTCAATCGTTGTTGAAATGTATTTCGTCGTGTTCTCATTCAGCCGTAATGTGTTTATTTTCGTATACGTTGCTTGCTTTGCGAGCAAAGCTCAAAACAACGCTACCACAACCTTCTCTTTTGGCGATTGTACGCGTCAGGTCAAAGCATGCGGCTTTCAATGACGCTCAATGTGCTGCAGAGGTGTTTGCGCACTTCCTGGTGGCCGCTTGCACAGCGTCTCGCTCTGCGCTCGTGGCGGCAGGTGATGATTCTATCAAACGCATCGATACATGTGACATATTGGCGGCGGCTACCCTGCCATCGCCGCCACTCTGTTTGAAATTTTTAATTACATTAATGCCGAGATTCCGTAACGCATGGTTATTCTCGGTAAAAGTCTGCTTCGAGTCACTCTTTGTGCATACTGTTTCTCAGAGGTGTTTTATGTGTCTCTACATATTCAGTTAACGCCGAAAATTTCGCCAAGATTTCAAACGTTGGGCATGCAATTTGTGTCGTTTGTGAACGCCAATTGTGACGTAGATGTGGTGATAGCCAATTCGACTCAGTTTGTATCGCTCATGCTGAAGCTAGTAAACAATGATACTCACGGCGCTCCATCGTTTTCAGAAAAGCTCCGCGGCTTTCGGTACACCGTTTTGTCTGATTTGGCGTTACGAGTTCCGTCGGTGATACACGACCAATCTGTGCCACTACAGCTGTTTCTCACTGGTTCTCAATCGAGAACGCATCCGCAAGATATCAGAACTGCCGTATTTCAGGCGCTTTTCACCCTCTCGCGCATTGTGAGCTTTGTGCCCACCGACAAAATCGAGTTCCGAACGCTTGTTGTTTCCACTCTCGTGAACCCGATCGAAGATGAGGAAGATATATCCATGACGGCCGAATCGGCTGCTGTACATTAGGCGAATAAAATGTTTCTCGTTCACAGACTCCCAAGCACTTATGATGAACATCATCGCAAGCTCAGTCGACAGCCCTCGTGTGACTCAATTGGCAGCAATCGGACTGAAACCAAGAAAGGTTCCTCCGGAGCCCACACTGGGTGCCAAACCGGCTCACTCAGCGACGGTGTTCGCGGACTTTTGTCACGTTTTCATGGTATATAACAATCACTGCAAAGGCCACCAGCTTCGCAGCAATTCAGTTTCCGCATACCTTCATTTACCGCTCAGGTGTTAGATGCACAAACTCTCTCCGCGAAGAAGAATAGAGCTTTTTCCTACAGACGAGATGGACTGGGTTTTGAATAGCAATGAATTAACTATGAATGCCTTAAACGCAATTTTGACAACCGCACAACAAGTGCTGTTACATCCAAAGGAAACGCCATGCCGTAATCTGGAGGCATCGGCACTTTGTGTGGTTTTGTGTGCTTCTAAAACCAAATATCTGAGGCAAAAGGTTGCAGAAGCTTTTTGACTCAAGCTGAACGACTTGTTCAAAAGGATAGTCCGCAAGTCCTTATTGGAAGATTTTATCGTTGCGCGTGCCGTATTCATGCTAGTTGGCGTTTGTGCTGATGTCCTCTCCATGGAAGAGGTGCAGCCACTCATTTCTCATTTCGGGGCAAAATTAGAACCGAGACCTTACAGAGTCGCTTCCGGCAGACATGGCGAAGATGGACGCGTTGCAAGAATAATGGCCACTACCCAAGTGATTTGCTCCGCTGCGAAGAAAGCGGATGTGATTTGGGATGAATCAGATAAGACGCCATTCTCATAAGTCACAGCACATATCTTGAAGAGAATTGGGCTGCCGATCGATTCATCCGATATTGTGAGGACTGCAGCATGTCGGGCGTTGGCAGATATCGGTACTACAGATCAACTACCTTTATCTTTATCTTCCCGGGAGAGGATTCTGTTTACACTAACCGGTATTCTCAAGTTGTCGTCCTCCACATCCAAAGTGGTCCAGGCTGCGTCGATTGCCCTCGGCAACATCTGCGTTGGGGAACCCAAGACATCGTTCTAGAGAAAGAATTCCGAAGGTCTACTTCATGTTTATCGCGAGAGAAAAGAAGAAGTCATTCGTTTCAATGCTTCCAAGTGTCTCATAAGGTGCATCTCCGCGATAGACGTCCCATCAGTCTGCGATAGACGTCCCATCAGTCTCTGCACTCGAGCATGCGAGTTCAAATGCTTCAAAGTCTGCCGGAAAAGCATACTAGAGTGAGTTGCAGAGTATAACCGATGTCAGAGAGCAACGATATCGTGTCCGAGACAGGATACAGGATGGTTCCGATCGAAATAAGATTCCTTACTCCCTGATACAATCAAGGCGCTCATCTCGCTTGTCTTTGATGAAAGACCGAACGCATATGCAGGTGGTTGCGTTTACCGGTTGACGTTTCTCAAGTTGCTTTTTGACTAGTCAGAGAGCGAGAAATACACGTAAGGTAGTCCCGCTGACGAAGCCCGCTTCAAAAAGGAGCAGGAGTTCTTGCTTAGACTTCTACCAGAAATAAAAAGGGCGTTTATTGTGTAGTTGTCGGATCGTTCAGACTCTATTCAGAAAATGGCTTCTTGTGGAATTGCGTTGGTATACAACATCTGTCCCCAAAAGATCAACAAGAGCTTGTTAGAAACCTTGTCCGATTTTTGACATCAAGCAAGCGAGCCGCTGCGACATCTCAAAGTAATTGAAGCATATCAAGAGATTGCATGTCTACGAGGTAGGCTATCGAAGTGAGATCTCGAAGAACAGCTAAAAATATATGGGTTTTCAGGTCCTAAAAAGTTACCTTTGTTGGAGGTTCCTACCCTCCGCGCTTTCAGTTCGTCGGTCGATGCGTCGGTTCGAGTAGCGCTTCGCCTGAGTAAGATCCGTTCCTTCGGCTTTGTCCTGGAGAATGATTGACTCCTGAAGGACAACGGCTATCGACTGTGGCAATCTCGGTAGTGTTAAATCGAGAAACTTTGTCCCTGTGGAGGCGTGCACTGGCGTGTTGTACGCATAAACCAGTGGCTCAACGTAGTCGTGACAGTCCTATTCGTGCTCCGATATGTAGTGTGCCAATCCGTCCAGAAGGGTGCGGTTGAAACGTTTGGCTTGGCACAAACTGGTTTCCGTTATCTGTGAGGAGATAGAGTGGCATGTCATATGGATATGCTCAGTGTTCCCTAGGGGTAGGGCTCTGGAAATTTTGGTAAACCTATCTGTTAATAACAAGACAAATTGTTTCCAATGGGACGACTTATGCAAGGGCCAAAGTATATCTATTGCCACAAATTCCATCGGACGTGCGGCGGGGGAGAGCTTCAATTTTGGTCTGATGGTTGGCACGAGACCCTCGGATTTGTGCACATGAAGTACAGTTTCGGGTAGTTTGGCATAGTTCTTGCGCCATTAGTGGCCAGTAGAAGAACCTCCTTAGGGTTTGGTACATTCGTCGGCCTCAACGGTGACCAGCCAAGCGAGGGAAATGGGCGAGGTATAGAAATCGCGCCCTGAGTGAACTTCTTATCCCCCGTTCGGGTGCGCCATCCAGTGGTAAGCCGCGACAAAGTATTCCGAATCGGGCTTAGTCAAATAGGCATGCAGTGGTTCCTATCGATTGGAATGTTTCCTTGCAGCACTTGTCTTCGACCTGCGCCTGTAGAGGTTCCTCAATATTTATAGGCAGGAGGTCTTTTTCCTCCGGTGCTATTGTGCTAACCTGAGTTGATGTCGAATTGGGCGATTCTGCCTCCCAGTCCATTAGATAGACTTCATTCTCCTTTACCTCAGGATCATCCACATTGAACTTTCCCATAAGGTCATCCGTTTACGTATAACCCTGAAGTCCATCATCTGCGAAGGGAGTAGGAATGAGGTCTTCCAATGGCGTGTCAGGAGTTCCGTCGCTAATGATTCGTGAGAAGGTATCCGCTGCCTGTTGCTTGAAGCATGGCCTATAGGCTATCTCGTAGTCATATTCTGACAGCCTGTGGCGCCACCGAGCGAGGTGGCTTGATGCATCGGTATATTGAGTAACCAGCGGAGTAAATCGTGGTCTGTTCTTATGGTAAACCTAGTTCCTTCTAGGTATGGAAGGAGTGTCAATACGGACCATACGATGGCTAGACATTTTTTTCGATAGTACTGTAGTTTCGCTCCGCACTGGTGAGCGTTCGGCTCCAGTATCCAATAGGTCGATAGTCCTTCGGGGGCTCCTGTTCCTGTAGCAGTGCACATCCCACTTGGACATCGGACACGTCTGTGTCCAGGACGAAGGGCCTATTGGGTTTTGGTGAACCCGTATAGGTGGGTTCAGAAATTTGTCATTTAGGGTATGAAATGCCTCGTATTGGTCGTCAGTCAGGGCTTCAAACTCTGAAGGTGTTCCCTTTTTCAGCATCGCGTTGAGAAGGGCCGAAATTTTAGAAAACCCCTGGACGAAACGACAATGCACATTGCACAAGCCCAGGAAGGATCGTAGTCCCGTGCGGGTCCTGGGAGGTCTAGCCTGACGGATCGCATTCGTGGTCCGTGTGGCTACCTTTAGCTTTCCTGGAAGGACAACGTGACCGAGATGGTCCATCGAGGCCTAGAAAAAGGCGCATTTGCGGAGTTTCAGTGATGCTTTAGCACCCTGTAGGATTATTAGTACCTTCTTCATATGGCGAAGTTGTCCCTTCAAGGTCCTTGAGAAGATGATCACGTCATATAAATAGAGCAAGGCGAACCTCTATGTGACTCTGGACAATATGATGCCCACTACCCGTTGGAAGGTTTCTGCCGCATTCATCAAAGCAAAGGGCATACGAGTAAATCTGAACAGAACTTCATGGGTGGAGAAGGTTGTCAGCGCTCCCGCGTCTTCGGCCGAAGGGATTTGCCAATATCTGGAGTTAGCTTCCAGTGTGGTAAATACAACAGCTTCCTCTAAGGAATTTAGACAGTCATCCATACGGGGTTTTGGGTATGAGTCCCTCTTGGTTACTGCCTTCAGCTTTCTGTAGTCGACACAGAACCTTTCAGAGCAATCCTTCTTAGCAGCAAGGACAAGGGGACTTTCCCATTCGGATTGGTTAGGAGGCGCCGGCTCTATAACGTGAGCTTTGGGCATTTTTTCCATCTGGTCAGCGACAATTGTCTTACCTTTCAGGCCTGTACAGTATGGGTGCTGGAACTGTGGTCTAGCATCATCCTGAAGGTCAATGTGGTGTTTAGTGGCTCTGATGTTTTCCAATCTACCTGACCACATGATCTGGCAGTATCTGAGGAGATCAAGTACCTGGGGCGAATAGGATTCGAATTCTGCGAAAATATCGATTGTCTCCTCCCAAGAGTCAACGTCCTCGTCGGGACTTGGTGTGGAAATGTTATCCAATTGGGACTCTATGTTGGCCACGGGCGCAGGTAGAGTGATGCCAATCCCTGTACCCCTAGGTAACCTTACGGGCTTATCTCTGAAGTTGCTGATTGTGACCAAGAATGGCCTGTTGTGGCGTATGTCCATTACTCCATTGACCATTAAGTTAAGGTGCTTCAGAACCGTTTTCGGGTGGTTCTGAATCGCCACGAGACCTGAGGACTGGGATTGGACCGACACGGTGATTTGGGTCATCGGGCGTATCGTTATGGCCTTCGACAAGCAGACCTTAGTGGAATTCTTGATTTCGGATATAATCGCTCGTTTGAGGCTAGCTCCTGGCCCTGGGGCGGAGCAAGTTATGGAAATGGAAGGTGTGCGATAGAATGCGACTTTCATAAGGCCTGGGGAAATAGCCTTAACGTATCGATCGATAGTGGAAGTCCCTAGAATTGCCTCAGCGCCCAAGTTAGGACATAAAAAGAACTATATGCGGACTCTGAATTGCCGTATTTGTAGGTAAAATGGTACTATTCCTTTAATGTCTATTGGTCTACGTGATGCATCGGTGATCCTGGGGGTTTTCCTTGCCTGAACGAAATCTTGCCAACCAAGTGGTAGTAGCTTAGGATGGACCAAATTGGGACCAGCGCCTGCGTCCAATACAGCTGTGGTCACTCCATAGTTGTCGGAACGAAGTCCCACGGTTACTCGAACTTGATAATTTTATTTCCTGAGGATACAGACAGGGTCATTACTGTGTTTCAATTTTGGTTCAACCTGAGTGGTCCATTCTGGGTGGATTGTATTGGGAGTTTAAGAGCTCTTTGGCTCATGACTGTCCAATTGGTTGAGGCATGGGGGTAAAGAGGGAGGATTTGCCTCGAGTTGTCCCTCTGGGAGTTTTCCCATGGGGTTTCCGTTTCTTCCTGAGGATGGGGTTCTTTCACGGGGTCGTCTGTAGGATCTACAATGCCGTGGACCTGTGAGGCTTTGATCGAAGTATCCGTAGGCGTGGCATAGCGTGAGACTTCAGGGGTCCCAGTGCTTCGTTGCTGTGCCCTGGTATACATTCCTTCGGATCTCCGGACACGGTAATTCTCTTCTATGAGTGCTGGAAGGTTTTTACGTTCGTCTTCAGGCAGATACTTCGTACAGCCACCTTGTTGGGCCACGGAAAGGCAGAGGAATCAAGGCCTTGAAGAGCGAGCAAAAACGACCTTTCGGGGCGGAAAGGGAGAATATCTGGGTGTGGGTGGTCCAGTGGTCGCTGTAGTTCCCTGGGAGGTACATGATGAGGGCCCGGACGGAGAAACACTGAAACTGACGGCGAGGACATCTCCCGAGTCGGGGTAATAGAGTGATGCATCCATGTCCGACTCCGTGGAGCTAACCATATGGGCTCGGTTGGGTTTACACAATTGAGTTGCGTGTCCTCTGTTTATATCAGCGTTGCGTCTGGACGTCCTGTAGGTTTTGCCATAACCCTCGGCGTAGGTTAAGAGCCTTCGCAAGGAGTATTGCGGGTTTTCCGTGTTGTAACTGCGCACATTTGTTCGAATGGCAGGGAGCAATCCGGTGATGAAGTGTCATATAAGCCGTCCTTCGGAGAACATGTTTCCACATCGGTAAGCCTTCTTCCATAGATCTTCTGCGAAAGCTGATTGGGTCACGTTGGAGCTCTGCCTAAAGGATATTACTTCCTGGAGGGCATCCATTCTAACGTCATCGGTGGCGTAAGTTTCCAAGAGGTGATGAACAACCTGAGGGTATAACCTGAGGAGCGCACGGTCTTGAGCATCCACGAGGTCTGTTGCGCAAGATATCTTTGAAACCACTCGGTCACGCGCCTGTCCTGTAAGGAAGAATTGGAAAAGGTACAGAGCGGCGCCCTCGTGGACACCGTCCTGATCGCAGGCCGTTCTGAACGAACTGAGAAACCTAAGAACAGCAATGGGATCGGAACCCTAGAACTTGTTCGTAATAGTTAGTTGCATCCGTTTGGCCCATTTGGCGACTCTGCGAGCCACCGAACCAGAATATTTCGCGGTCCTGTCGGCCAGCCGGTAATTCGCGTAGTCTTGAACCTTAAAGAAGAGATCGTTGGTTGTTGTCAGTGATCTGAGGCCTGGAACGGTAGCCTCATCCACTTTCGAGTCGGTATTTATGATCGAGGCCGATTCGGAGTCACTCGTGTCCGAATGTTCTCTTCTCTTGCTTCTTCTGCTTTTCTTTCTCCTGCGATTGTTTCTTTTCTTTCAAGCGGAATAAGGACCTCAAGGATCGATCTCTCTATCAGATTCGATGGAGCCCTGAGGTCGCTGTACCTCATATAATCCGTCGGGTGGGGTAAGCGGTCGCTCTTCTAGACGCGGAGCTCGTCTGCACCTCGCTTGTTCCACCCTTTGGATTCTCCTGATGGGCAACCTGTCTCTCATCTAGACGCAGAGCTTCTCTTCTGCTCCTAGATTGTCCCAGAATGGGGTGTTCCTGATGGTATTCCCGGCGAGGGGCAGATAATGCCGCCACTTCTGGGGGTTCGGTAGTGGGTTGCCATATGGAGATCGGATGGCTAATTTGTGGTGGAGGGGTCCTAGGGATCAAATCGCTTGCCTGGTGGGTGACTGCTCTTTGAACGGCCTACAGGACGGAGTCTATGAATAATTTAGACGCCATTACCTTAGAGACGAATCTCAGGATAAGGTAATCCCAATGGTCACCGAACGCCGTAGCGATTAGCACGTCTATAATGGAATCCACATGGGCTGAGCAGAGCTCACGAAGAGGGGACCAGAGAAGGTCGGAAAGCCCTGTGGGGATGTTTTCTCTAATTCTTTCGGTCTGGTCGGTTTCTCCTTAAGGTGTTCCTGGCCTAGAGGTGGCCCTGGTGAGGAGTTCTCGTGAACGCGCTTCCACCGTGGGTTCTCGGCGAATCCTTTCAGGGTTATCCAGGAGGGTCAGTTCTTCTTGCCGCTGGCTCCTGGTGCTTCTGCGGTTGCTAGCGGTATCAACCTGAGGGTCAGGCGACATTTTCGGCGTGGTTGTAGCACAATTTTTTGCGGTAGGAGTACTATGGTCTGGTCGGTTGGGTGTGTTTCCTGTATCCATAATGGCGATTGGTTCTGTACTTCTGGTCCGTTGCAAAATTAATCCAAAGGTTAGAATCCGGATAATTCTTCGATCCAGTGGTCCGTTCAATTATTCCAAAGGTCTCTAAGTCGGGAGACCAAAATGTAACGCAGTGACGTGTTGGTTCAGCGTACGGGTCTCGACCGAAGGTAGCGTGGTAGAGCGGGTCCTAAGGTTCGAATCCTTGACGGCGGAACTTTCAGAGTACTTGCTGCAAAGGGCTGGCGTTTACTGCGTACTCCTACAGGTTTGAGATACGGAAACCATGGCTTGAAGACCAAAGGGTGGAACTAATATACCAAAAACGTTTATTTAGTATCCTAACGGTGCCTACCGTACTCTAAGAGAGAAGCGTCATTCGAGCCAAGTAAATGGGACTGGCGAGGCGCTGAGATTGCCCTGGCACTGTAATGCTAATCTATTACACTAATTAAAATAAAACAATGATCTACATGACCCCACCTGAGGTCGTTCCATCCACGTGTCGCCTGTTAGATATCTCAGAGCCCGGCGGATTACAAGGCTCAACCGTTAACACTGCTCCTTCACAGTTCCATTCCCATTTTAAGCAAATCTTTATACCTTCATGGAGAATATCGGCTACAGTTGTCCCCGCTAATTACTCTAAAGCAGTAATAATTTTGAGTAACGGTGAGCGTGGAACAGCTCGATTTGCATCCAGAAACTCTTCAAGAACCAGCACTGCCTATGAAAAAAAAGTCAAAATAAGCAACGGAGCAGGGTAGCAAACACAAAAATAACGAAATATGGCTGAAAGTGAACGGAGAAAATCCGCAGTGCCGAAATGTTGCCCAAGGCATCCGTTTTTTGGCTGTATTGCGTCTATTTTTGCACATTACTTAGATTGAAGCTTTATCCGTCCATATTACGCCACAATGAATATTTTTTGAGAATTGTATTGTTGCGTAGTGCCCATGAGCAGAGCATCTTTGGAACATGAAAATAGGTTTTGGATAGAATCATGGTCAAGATTTGGCAATATTTTACTCAAAACCAATGTTCATGGGGTAAACTAGCGTTTCACTTCCATCGAATGAGATGTGTGAACTAGCGATTTAGAGCGCTTTCGCTCTGCATTTTACACTATTAGAATTCGCATGAATGCACGAAGGTGTGGTATCCGAAAAAAATGAATTATTTGCTTACATATTGCCGACTCGTCATTTTTCGCGGATTTTTTGACGATTTTTTTACCCTACAAGAAGATAAATACCATCAGAATGCTATTAATGACGTACTATGATTACTTACAAGTGACGTTCGGTTTCGGAACATATAATGCAATCTTAGTAGTACTCCAGTTCTTACAGTGTAACTATATTTCAACCCTTGGTTATTTTTGGCGTACAAATGTCCAACACGACTGGTTTAGTGCGCAATTCGTGCGCCAGTTGAACGCCCACCGTTCGCAACCTTTCAGAAATTCAAGGATTAGAATTCAACGAAAAAGGTTCCGGTGGCGTAAGAGCTCGTGACCATTGGCGTATCAATGGTTCGCGAGCTCACAACAAGA
The DNA here is from genome assembly GCA_030374765.1 of Agarophyton chilense. NCBI lineage: Eukaryota > Rhodophyta > Florideophyceae > Gracilariales > Gracilariaceae > Agarophyton > Agarophyton chilense. Next base: position 426,097 of record JARGXX010000008.1, read on the forward strand.
GACGTACGAATCTGACGTTCAACATGTACGCCTTTTGGTGACTTTCTAAATTATAATGCGAGCGATATCATGCCAAAATGGTAACCTTTATTTGTCACATTTTAACGTGAAGAGCTCTATCTAACTGTGACGTTTGTCTTTGCACTTCTGATTAAAAATGTTGTGCAGCGTTTGGCAATTTCAGTTAGTCGCATCCTAGGAAAAGTTTATCGCTTCATAACTGCAACAAATGGCGTGCAATACTAAAGCTAGAGTACGCCATTTGCGTAACCACTACCATTAGCGTGGAATTATTTATATAAAATTCTGCAAAGCGTGTACGCCTGTCGTTGCAAGGCTATCATTTTGCAGCCGATTTCTCCCGTTGGCGTACAAATTTCATACTCTCCCGTTTTTGAACGCCACGAGCCCGGAAATTGTACGCCTCCTGTTCGTCATGTAGACAAAATTCGACTTTTTGAAACCTACCAGAGACATAAAAGTACGCTACGTATTCGATACAGCTATGTTGCCTTTCGTCTGCAGTTTTGTAGCCAAATTGAGCCAAGTGTGCTACAAAATTGTGATATAAGTACTACAGAATTCAAAGCTTGTCCCAATAAATGGACTACCAGTTTACAACTGTCCTGACGTCTGTCCAACAGGTAAACAACAAGACTAGCATTCAAAGTTAATAGTCTGACCACAAAGTTCATATGAGTATCCGGCTGATTTCTCCATGTAGTACAGCGCGCTGGAGAAAAGGCCATAGTTCGCTTTTCTTCTGTTGAGGCCCGCGCGTCAAAGTGGTTGAATGGGACAAAAAAGAGCGGTATGATACAGAACAGTGGTTTGTGGGAGCGGGGTAGTCGTGACTCTTTGCCCACGCCTAAACACCAACATTGAAGACGAAGCTCCGTAACATGGAGACCATAGGGGCAACAGAGCAACAGGAAACCGAAGGCGGGATGGAGAAGTGTTATTAAAGCGCGTCGGGGAAGAACGGCAAGGAAATATGCATCATCTCACATTTGCGCAAATTCCCGGATCTTTTTGACGGAGAGGAGGTACAGTTCCAAGATTGAGGGAAGCTCACACGATTTCAGACTGTAATGTCGTTCTAGACGAAAACGAGAACTCAGAACTTTTGGTATTTTCCTTTTTCTCATTGGATTGAGATGCAGTGGCATCTCTATTGGTTTTAAGGATTGAGCTACATGGAACGACCGAAGCCTCTCAACATCGAGGGTGGTATAGGGGTTCCCTCGTGCCAAATGACTTACCTCTTATGGTACATTTTGTTAGAGTTTCATGTGTGGCTCACAAAGTCGAGCAACTCGACGAAGGGGGATGAATATTTCTTGGCGCTTTCAAATTGCTTGGCCGGTAGGAGCCTGCTCTTGTCCACCAAAACCTGAGGCGCAACGGTGCTAACGGGGAGAGTGCCGGAAGCCGACGCAGGATTGGATGTATGGCGAAGTTGAAGTGTGTAGGTATCAATATGGACTCTACTGAAGGAGCGAGGGACTGTCAACGCGTCAGCCAGAACGAAGTTGAGATTCATGGCTTCCGGGACCATTTTCCAGCGCAATAGAAGCGCCAAGGCATGATGAATGGTAGCTGAAGAAGGCCAAAAAAATGAAAGAGAGAATCAGAAATCATTTGCATCAGGAACTTTGCGGAAAGATAGCACGATACACGTCATAGTCTTGAAGACGTTGTTTGCAAACGACAAACAGTACCATACGTTCAATTTGTTCTGTCATAAACAATGGGAAACAGAGGAAACGCAGGTTCGCCATGGTTGAAAGGTAGAAGAGAGAAACCATATCATGGAGGGAAACAACGAGGATTCATTTATGTAGAAGAGTGTAACCATGATGCACGAGGGCGATCGTTGCGAAGCAGAAAGATACTGCATGGTTGCTGCACGTTAAGTGGGCAACGGACGAGTACAGCATTTAGATAATTCATGAGCGTGCATGTTATGAAAAAGCAAGGAAAAAAATGCAGTACAAGAGTTGTATATCATCTCAAGTCATTGAATCAAGATGCATTGAAAAGCGTGCACATGAACGTACAAACGCGGAAAGGAAACGCCCAAAAGCGCTTCAGTGAGACGTGGTAATGAACGTGCAAGTTATCGCGCAAGCGTGGATAACAGATACGGTAATGTAGGACTGTGGGCAGCAGGAGAAGAGACGACAGTAAACAGCAGAGAATGGGTTGAAATGGGAAAGGCAGGGGATGAAAACGGAAGAATGGGAAACGAAAATGGCGGGAAGTTCAGAGCTTCAAACCTCTTGCGTTTCGAGAGGTATATGGCTGAAGTCATAATTCTCTGCGAGCGAAATACGTGTATGACGTCGCATGTACGCGTAGGCATGTAGAAGCTGATCCACGGCAACCAAAATCTCAGACAATCAGTCTCTCTCCGCACAAGTCCCAGCGAGGAAGAGTAGGATGGATCAGTAAAGTCATGATAGATAGTACTGCGGATGTAATAGCCCACTGTTCCGTAGTGCCAGTGCCGTAGTACTTCGATACCTGTTTGGCAATTGACCTTCCTCAACAACAAACGCTTTCGTCAATGCATAGTGCTCCTGGATCTTCATTGCATCGTGATAGGTGGGATGAAGGCACCATCGTTGTGGTTGTTTGTATCATTAAAATTGAACGTAAGCTGAATCCTACAAAACGGGTGCCTGATTATCAGCTTCCCTCAACCACATGACAAACCACTTTCCGCCTAGCTAAACCGAAAAAATCAAGTAATCATGCAAATCTTTCCTCTCAGAGCCTTAGAACCAGGCAGTCATCTAAGAATCAATACCTTTCAAATTGCCTCTTACAATATCGTTCTTATCAAGATAGGCTATGACACCGTCTGTGTCACGCATGTCGTTTGTAAAGTGGAGTCGAGGTATAAATTTCTTACCACGTACAGGATATTGCAGATGCATCACACCGAAAGGATTACTTCTGACTCCCACATCTTCTACAGTTCGAGAAGTAGAACGGGAACTACTCGTTTTGTTGCAGTATGCGTACACTTGACCTTGGAAGCCTGTTTTCAACCCTCGATTAACCCAGTCGGCGACAATGAGCATGTCAAATACGTCGTTCGTCTCTTGGCTTCAGAAAAAAATTTCTTCCCAAAGTAAACTTCGACTTCCTTTGAGCTCCGGCTGTGAAACATACCAGAAAAGTTACAAGTTTGTCGCTGTTCCTCGTACTGGGAGGACGCAATATATATTCCTTTTATCATATCTGAGTTTTATCTTCCCTTAAACGACGCCAGAGAATGATTGAATCGTTTGCTCCGAGAATTCCATGAGACTCATTGCGCGAAAGTTCGAGCTTGGACATGTGGTACCGTTCGAGGAAATCTCGGTAACCAGGTATGTCGCCATTTTCCAATTGAGAGATAGAGGAGTGAAAGCATGGACCCAGAAGAGAAAAGTGGGTTTCCTCGCTTGGACAGTCACCACTGGCGATAGATGACTGGTACGGGGTTTCTACGTCCTGATCCTCAAGATGAGGAATCGGGAATCCTGAGCACATATTGTAGAGAGAAGCTGCAGTATGATATTTGATCTTCTCCCTCGCAGATTCAGCAATTAGATGCTTGGCCTTAGTCATTTTGTTGACATAGCCGATAAAGCTCTCACTCGTCCACTGTCCAAGTAGAGAAATTGGCCCACAGTCTCGAATATTATCGTTGAGATGTAGAAGAAGATGGTACACATTCTTGCAGAGATGAACGCGATTGTATATGTCCTTGTAATATAAATGAACAAAATGATCATAGAAAGTTTTTGCCAGAGCTTCAATCCCATTTACGTCTTCTTCAGTATGTGTCCACAGACAAACTTTTCAAACAAGCTGAATAAAGTGATTCCAACCATCCAGAGCTTCTCGAGGAACCCATCGATTTAATACCACAAGACTTGTGGAGATCGTGAATAACTTCCGTTCAATTGCTTTCCATAATCCACGTTTCTCTGATCCCCGTGCTGCCCTGCAATAATTTGAGCCAAAGTCTTTGCGACATGCCTTTAAGATATGTTTCACAGCTGCAAATACTTTTCGTGATGACAGATATGCCAACTCAGTATGCCTACCAGAATCGTTACACCATATTGAAACAATATCTTTGGGAACATTCTCAAACAATAAGTGCATGAGGTTAACAGGAAACGAGTTAAATGCAGGCATTGCGTTAAGGCCTAGCAGAGGAGTGGGAACTGTAGAAGATAATCCATTCCCTTTGAGCTGCTGTTCAAGTTCAAAATTGGGAACTTTGTTCTTCATCTTTTTCAATTTATCGTAGGTTTGGATAACCTGCACATGAGATCGGAGAGGAAGGCATGATGAATCCCACAAGACACATTCGACAGCTCTTCGTTTCGAGTTTGATCGGTCATGATCAAGAATCGTCGGGGGGAAGTAACAATGCTGAACGTGAATGACTTTGATAAGGAAGAAACGAAAAGGCCCAAGCCCAATGGAAACTTTGAGATGCGTGAACTTCTTCATTCCCGATAGATCTGCTAAATTGAAAAGCAGATGCACATGCACCAACTTGTGTTCGTCGTTCCATAATGCTGCTTTTCTTCCGGAGGTTGAAAGGCTTTGCATCTCTGACACAAAGGGGTGCAGGAAGGTCGTGAGTTCCCTTGGTTTATTAGGGCCAGGGATATGCTGCACATAAGTGCAATATATGCGGCAAGCTCATGCGCAATCTCTGCGGTCAACGTGTGCTCGGTCGTGCTCATGTGGAAGGAAAGTTCATATGTTCCTTTGATTGCATAGCAAGCGCGTTGAAGCGGATGCCTTAGGTTTCATGTGCAATCTTTTGTTCAGCATGTGACATTCGTACCATACAATTCAAAGATATTGCGATCGTAGTCATGTATTGTTGAAGGGGTTATGATGGAATCAAGCAAAGTTTCTTTTTTCTGCGTACTAATTTCCAAAGGGCACTGAAGTAGCGAATGTGTCGCATGATACCACGAAAATTTTATCAGTAAGAACCTTACACATAGCACGAGTCATGGACCCGACGAATCGACGCTAGACAATGTCATCATGACTTTTGACGTCCTCGGAGATGTTTATTAGGGTGCTTATGACACAGCCTACCATTGAAACGCGATCACGCTTCAGTAGAATCGTAGTCGCTTCGCAATGTCTTTCCTTGTAACTGAGTTCATTTTCTCCGTTTTCATCACGTCCTAGGCTCATCTTGTAGCTTCCTTGAAGCTCCAAAGTGTTACTAGGTCCCGGGGATACGAAGAGCGGTTCTTCCCTGGAGAAAACTGTTCCAGATAACATAATTATCTGCAGTGGACCATATTCATTGTTTGGAAATCAAATAGATGGTCAACAACGAGATTTTGCTGTGCAACCGTTTAAGAAAGTCGGGGCTCAGGATCAGTTCTGTACGGATCACCCAAGGTGCTCGACGTTATAACAAAATAAACTATTCCGCACTTTTGGAACAGATAGGTACTCCTCGGTAACTATATCCAGCAGAATGCTAGGACTAATTGGTACGATCGATAATCATAAAAACCATAAAGCCGGTTGGAAAAGTCGTTCGCTATGCACTTTGCCGTCAACTGTAATGAGACGCTGCATGATAACGGCATTAGCCTCACGTCCATTCATCGCATACTTTAGAAGATTGCGAAGAATGAGGTTGAAAGGAAGATACTCACGCATTTTATGTGGGTAGAAGGACAGGCTGGCCCCACCTCACCGATCTGATCGAGAATCCAGTGCGAGGGCGCGCTTAAACACTTCTTCGGTGCGCAAGCCATGATGTGCTGTACCTTGTTTCAGAGATCGGCCGAGTGATGTTGTTGTATTAATAACTTCGGATGATGGGCTTGGGCTGACTGCGGCGGCTGCGACTACGGATGCATCGGAGAGAGTTTTGGAGAAGAAGCTGATTAAGTGCAGGTGCCCACTATCGTTGGGGAGGAAGAGGTTGGGAGTGGGTGTGATCCGTGTGCGGAAGATCAGGAGCCGCATGGTCGAAACAAATCTGCTGCAACGGATTAAAAGCGTACAGCGAGGGCGGTGGGTGACTCGAAGGCAACGACAGAGTGGACAGAGTGGAATTGGAGGGGGAGGGGCTCGGTAGGGCGGTGGGCGAGTCGCCCTAACGGGAATGCGAGGAGAACGGCAGCTGCTACGTCTTTGGATTTGTCTGCAGCGGAAGCTTCATGCGTGTACTACAAGGGGGTGGAAAGACTGGATGCTTGCGCCAGGCGGAGAACTAATAATGACGGTGCCCCAAATGCTTGCGCATGTTGATGGAACTGCGCCCATAATTTTGGCGGTGAGATCGAACAAAAAGCGGCATTGGGACTACCATCGATGTCCTTCAGGATGTTACAAGCGACGGAGCGCTTCTGACAATTACAGTGTTATTCGCGAGGCAATGAGAGATAAAACTTCCAAAGAAGCCGGTGCAGAGGAAGAGAGACGGTACAAGGTTTTTTCGAATTGTGGTGGGTCTTTGGAGGTGGCACGGATTTCGAAGCGGTGATGCAGGCTGCAACTGAGGGGGTGAACTGCCAGGTATATCGGGCGTGTGGGAGAGGGGCGGAGTGTTGACGGACGGAAAATGCGGTCGAAAGGGAGCGGGTCGGGAGCGGCTTCGGTGGAGAGAACTATCGGTTTAAAGAAGTATCGTAGTTCTAGAGATATTTGGGTCTTGAGGTCGGTTAACATACAAAATGGAAAGGAGTAATGTACATTTGGACGCCATTTTCTGGGCTGCTAATGGCGCGGGTGGTGACAGACCCAGTAGAACGAAATGCCAGGGGGTACCAGTCTACAACCGTAGACAAAACGACAGAGGCCGGCGGAACGGCCGACCAGTAAAGGCCCAGGGAGCACTAACAAACGATACAACCACTCCGAAGAACACCTACGAGCGCCCGCAAGCCACTGCAGGGCTGCACTCGTAGTGGGGAAAGGTTGATGCTAAAGACGGTGGGAGACCAAGTTGCCAAGGAAAGTGAAAGGGGGAAGCAGGGCAGAGAGAGAAACGGTTGATGGCAAAAGAGGCCCGGACAGGGCTGAGAGAAGTCAGGGTGCCCCAGGAGCTTCTGGGGAAAAGTGGTCTCCCCCCGCAGAGTTGGCGCCGAAGCGCTCGGCTCGGGGGTTTATATAGACGATCAGAATATTGCATAAACTCCACTCATGCATAAGACAAAGTCCAAAAGCTACACCCGTAGACTTGAATTTGGGACGTCTTCTAGTAGACCTCCCTAGGAAAGGCTCTGTCTATTCTGATGACGTCTATATAATACGTGGTTGGAATCTGGAATCACCAGTTCCACCGTTTCATCCAAACATGAATCCTACAACCTTGATTCGAGAGATGACCTGACGACGATACCGACTCATCCAGCCGCGAGCCGGTATACGCGCCGGTGTTGGACCTTGAAGCCGAAGAATTGGACAGTGAAGTGGACCAGAGCGTCACCCATGCGTCCGTGGAAGCGGTCGTAGACCAGGTCCAACTGGTCGTGGACGACGCTATGGCTGGCCACCCTCAACCTGAGAACGCGGTCGAAGTCGACGCAGTGCGTTGCGGCGACGCAGCCTGCTTGGGCGCCACAGCGCGGTTGGGCAGGCGACGCTGTGAGAGGGACGGAGGCGGTGGAGGCGACGGCCGCGAAGGCGGAGGCCATGGAGGCGGACAACAAAGAGGCGGAAGAGGCTGTTGGGGCGCATACAAGGGAGAGGGTTTATGCGCGCTGCGACGGCAGAGCGACGATGGGGCGCTTGACGAAGCGCGGCAGGTTGGTGATGCGGGCGCAAGGGCGGCCGAGAGCTGCGACGACAGCGGGGAGCCAGACGGTGCTGGGGGGCGGCGGTGGCCGAGGAAGAAGGGGCAAACGGAGGAAGACGGAGATGGCGCTGCGGACGGTCGCGGCGCCGTCTTCGGTGATGGAGACCGGTAAGGGCGTCTGGCCGGTTTTGGAACGGGGTGGTGTGTTTTGAAGCGAATCTCAATCTCGAGATTCGCTTCCACTTCCACCATCCCAACTGGCCGTTCTAAACCAACCAATCATCGGTGTGGAAGTCCCAGGTGCAGGGACAGGGGGATTGCTCCGGTCCACAGGAAAGGTACTGGGAGACATCCCCCTGTCCTTGCTGGGCGGTTACAGTACAATACGAAGATAATGGAACACCTTCTAAGTGCTTTTATGTAAAAAAATGATTTAATTTTTTGCGTACGTTTGTATGTTTACAAGGGAAAACGCTCGGGACGTATGCATACCATTGTACAGTTGTGGCATTATGCGACACTGTGCGACACTATGAAATGACATAGTGACTGTATTTGAAACATGACGGGATGTCATTGTTAGTTTACGCAGAAAGGTCAACTAGCTGATAACGCGAATCGAAGGGACCGCGATAGCAAGTGCAACGGTCCTCGATTCAAAGTAGCTAATAGACCGGCAACTGCAGTACGCTATTCCTGCCCAGCTAGAGCGAAAGCTACGAAAGAGCATGTAGCTGTAGAGCTCGACGAAAGGGTATAGCATTAGGTATATATAGACAGGTCTGCTCGAGGTAGAGGGACCAAGGAAAAAGGAGAACCAAGAACGGAGGAAGAAGAACTCCGGAGCTTTGTGCTCATTCACGTTCGCCTGTAGAGCTAGTCTCCACCCGCTACAGTATTTTATCACAGCATGGCTAATCACCATGATACCACAGTTATGGGCCCAGGTGGCGGCTCAACTCCAGGCGTTAACGATTATCTCTTACCACCGGCACTGAGGGCAAACACGAATATGTTTAAATGGAGGAAGCAAGTGAATTTGTGGGTAACAACGGTCAAACTCTATGCAAAGGGAGGTGAAAACAAAGCGAAAGGAATGCTCAGTGCACTCGGCATTACGCTTTACAAAGCACTAGACGAGGAATACCCGTCCATGATAGAAGAAGCAATCGTTGCAGGCCACATCAACCTAGAAGTACACGATGAGGACATCATGGAACCTGTTAATCAACTCATTCTGGTACGCAAGATCGTCGAGTTAGTGGCCAAAGACTCTCCTACCGAAGGAGTACGCAGGATAGTGAGTATGATGAAAGAAGTTTTCGCCTGCGTCAGACGTGAGAACGAGTCACCATCTCGATTCGCCAAACGCTTCCGTAGCCTGGCTCAGACATACATCAATCATTCAACTTCTAGCTTGTCCGACCAGGACAGCCAGAGCTTCGCTATGCTGCTCCTAGAAAATGCAAAGCTTCCTGCAGATGTTCACAGCGCCGTAGGAACAAGGCTGGTCGCATTAGCTACCGAGAGAAGTACAACCAAAGCAGAGAAGACGTATGGTATAAGTAAAGCAAGGATCGAGTACATCTTGGAACTTGTCAAAAGGATAGAAGCTACAACTTCATCACAAGAACAACCCACGCCGAGTAGTTTCTCCGAAGATTTACGATCTCTTAAACTAGCCACAGAAGAAACGATCAGGCTAAACAAAGAAAATGACGCGCACGAACAGAACGCGTTGAACATTCGACTCGCGGACGCTTGTTTCGTCCTCTCTGATCACCACATTGCGTTCAAAATACATAACAACGGACTAAGCAAAGGAGACCAGCAGGTTACCAAAATCGGTACAATGCTCGGCAAAAGAGAGGGATATGAACCGGAGAGGAATGGTAGACCACAGCGTGATAAGCGATACAAGACTCATATCCCTTCTGGACAAGGCCCAAAAGCCAGCACGCGCTGCCGAAATTGCCAACGAACAAACCATTGGTTCCGGGACCCAGAATGCGTGTACAACGTCATCAAGACCCTGCTAAGTGGTCGAGACGTGGATGCGTCCATCGCTGCAAAGATGACTCCAAAGCTCCGCGATCTCTTCAAAAACACTGACGGCAGCTATAAGACGAAGGTACCTGTTACCAGTATTGTTAAGGTAATGGAAACTGACGCATGACAGCACTTAACAAATGACGACAGGCCAAGTGAAAGTGCCTCGTATTTTCGGTAAAGGGATTAGATCAGCTCCCACCTGATCCCAACCCCATCTTAGATGAAGGATCTCCTACCTCCACCGGCGGCATAGAAAATGCCGTGACATTGTGCAACTTCCTTGGCATAAACCTCCAACTCGACCCTCCACGCGAAAGGTATATGCATGGGTGGGGACAGGATTGCCTTGGAGCCAGAATGGTAGTGTGCTCCTGGACGCTCACGGTCCAAGACATCAACGGCAGACCAACATCGCTCACCTTCGACCTTGTGCCAGGGGAATCACCGATTATTATCGGAAATGATGTACGAAAGCACTGCAACACCTTCAACCTTGAAGAGCAACGGTACATCTGCATGCGACGACCCACAGACAAAGACGAACGCATACTCTTCACGTACATATCGCCGCCAGATAACCGCCTCCGCCTCGATATAGCACCGCATCCACTTTCAATCAAAAGCACGCTACTTGGGAACATACACTCTTCCGCAAAACGTGCTCCACTTACTTTCTGCAAACGGGTCCATCGTTACACACATGCTACTGCTGACGAAATGAAACTGTTATGCAAGGACGCTGAAATGCTAACACCCGAACTAGAAGCAGCAATCGAACGTGTGTACGACGCTTGCGAAGTATGTGCCAAGAACGGTCGTCCACTTCCAAGCCGAAAGATCTCGATTACCCATGTCAATCAAGCGTTCAATGTGGAAATACAGATAGATTTCTTTTTTCCTACTGTCAAATGCAAAAAAATCACAATCATGAACATTACAGACACTGGAACATCGTACTCGGAGCTAACAATTACCAACGGGCGCACCGCTCAAGACATCATCAACACGCTCGAGACTTCCTGGATATGCCGACACGGTGCCTCAAATGCTGTCTCTGCAGATGACGAATACAACCGCTCCGGGCTACGCAACTTTCTGTCGGTACATGACATCAAGTTTAAACCACGCCCCAGCCGACGTCATAACAAGACAGGCATCGTCGAACGCAAGAACTCCACTGTCAATACAATCCTTTCAAAACTCGATGACGAACCATCTAATTCGGATACAGTAACGCTTGTCGCACGAGCTGCATTCCTATCCAATCTATTTTCTGGCAGCAAGCTGCTAAGCTCATTCGAGCTGGTACGCGGCTACCGTCCCTCCGTTGTAGGACTCCCTCGAACGGTCGTCATGGAAGAACTGATACATGCTCACAAAGAACAGACAGCTGTCAGGAAACTTCAACGACTACTTAAATCCCGCATCCACGAACCTCTCAGGGCTGAACACTTCAATCCTGGAGATCCCGTCTGGGTGTTTTATGACACTAGCAAGCAGAATGAACCCGCTGAATGGGTCAAAGCTACCGTGATTGCCGCACACCCTGAGCTCCTCGAAGTTCGCCGGTCTCATCACGGCCGTCCCATGCGCGTTGCATACGAAGACACTCGATTTGCACCCCTAAGCTCCCTCACTTCTGAACTCATGTCCTGCTCGCTTGAAGAAGAGCTTCAACAAGACCCTGCCGATATGCCCGACCAACCCGCTACCCCGAGCGTCTGTAATGCAACCCCTGTCCCCGATGACCATCCACCTCAACCCACAGCCGCCCTCCTTGGCGCATCTTCGTATCCGACACCCCCTTCGTCTCCGACACCAACCACCGATACCTGTCACGATCAGGGAGAGAAAGATATTGGACCCTATGCAAAGCTATCTACCCAAAAATCATCGATCATCGATGGACGTACTCTAACTAGGGATCACACAAAGGAATTGGAAGAGATCTACGAGGTTATCGGATCGAAACAGGTATCCGGATCGCAATTGTCCTTCGCACCGCCTTACATCTTAAAGGAAGCACTCAAGAGCGAGCACGATGCTAACTAGATTGATGCGTACGTTGAGGTTGCCGACACCGACGTCCATAAACATGCGAACGTCATCACCTCACACGTCGTATATAAAATCAAAACTGATGAAGACGGTAAGAGGAAAATGAAAGCCCGTATTGTTCCTCACGGGAACCATGATGATGAAAAGGACAACGTACGAAAGGATTCATCCAACGCCCCCTTATTCGTCGTTCGGTTACTGCTATCGCTGACAACATTCCTTGGGTTCAGAATCGGCACTGCCGACATTAAAGGGGCCTTTCTACAAAGTGGCCCCATCGACAGAGATATATACGTCAGACCACCACGGGAGTGGAACTCCATGCGCGGTCTGCTCAGGAAGCTACTGAAACTCCCATACGGAATAACAGATGCAGGAAGAAAATGGCAGAAGACCATAGAAGCCTGGATGCTACAGAACGGCAAATTGGAACGGGTGCTAGGACTTTCCCAGCTCTTCATACAACGTAATCGAGAAGGCAGTATAAGATTGCTCGTCGCTAAAGTCACCGACGACTTTCTGCTTAGCGGAAGCATCGAAGCTATGACGGAATTTACCACCGAACTGAAAGAAAGATTCATCGTCGGAAAGGTCCTCATTGATAAGCCGATCAATTTCGACGGGTGTGAGATCACCCAAGACGACGATGGTAGTATCACCATGTCAATGAAACGATACCTCCAACGACTGCGACCCATTGAGATTTCGAGATCTAGAAAGAAGGAGCGACAAAGCAATGCCACTGACTCAGAACTGTCGCAGTTCCGCTCGCTGGCGTGCACACTCATGTATCTTGGTAACGGGGTTCTTCCCCAAGCAGCCTACGTCACTTCGACTCTACAGCAGATAATCCCCAAAATATGCGTCGAGCATCTCGTTACAGCCAACGATATGCTCAGGGAACTATTGAAATTGGAACCACAAATCTCCTTCATAGCACCGCCAAAGGCTACACATATTAGCGAAGTGCTCGTCTCTTCATTCGCTGATGCCTCGTTCAACCACGGCACGAGTTCAGGATACGGACAGACCGGGCTGATTACTGGACTTCGGATCATACGAAATGATGGTGTGAACCTCTTTCATACCATCGATTGGTGTAGCAACAAACAAAGAAGAGTTAGTTACTCACCCTACGGAGCCGAAGTTCTTGCCTGTGCCGATGCAGATGACCGTGGATTCTGTCTTAAATATGGGCTACAATCGCTATTTCCCTTCGTGAAAACGCGTAGCGAACTCGCAACGGACTCCAGATGTTTATACGATACTATAACGACTCTGCACGAAGCAAAAGACTACAGACTACGACCAACGGTCCAGCGCATTCGCAATAGCTTTGACTCACAAGAACTGGATTTAATGCGTTGGATTCCTGGCGATGCGAACCCGGCAGACGCACTCACAAAACGAAATAAGCAGACGTTCAGGTTACTAAACCAACTGACGTCTTCAGGAAAAGTCTGTATGCAAATCGAGTCCGGCTACGCCGTTAACAGCTGCGAGTGGCAATAAAGGCAATATCGCACTTTAGCTTTCGTGCGATGACGGGGGATGTGGCATTATGCGACACTGTGCGACACTATGAAATGACATAGTGACTGTATTTGCAACATGACGGGATGTCATTGTTAGTTTACGCAGAAAGGTCAACTAGCTGATAACGCGAATCGAAGGGAACGCAATAGCAAGTGCAACGGTCCTCGATTCAAAGTAGCTAATAGACCGGCAACTGCAGTACGCTATTCCTGCCCAGCTAGAGCGAAAGCTACGAAAGAGCACGTAGCTGTAGAGCTCGACGAAAGGGTATAGCATTAGGTATATATAGACAGGTCTGCTCGAGATAGAGGGACCAAGGAAAAAGGAGAACCGAGAACGGAGGAAGAAGAACTCCGGAGGTTTGTGCTCATTCACATTCGCCTGTAGAGCTAGTCTCCACCCGCTACAGTATTTTATCACAGCATGGCTAATCACCATGATACCAGAACAGTACATGTTATGATATGTTAAATGTTCGTGTAGCTGTCTCATCGTCCGTTTCAATACTGTTGTTCATGCATTTGGAAAGGTCTTTAAGCGGGAATTCGTGGAATAGGACAAGAAAAAATGCCGGGATCAACCCGGCAGTGCAGTTTTGACTTAAAAACGGCGGTAAAGCCGTGTTCACCCAAAGGCTGTGAACCACAATTTGGGACAACCATACCCCTCCTACATGTTTTGAAAATATCAAAACAGCGCAACTCTATAGCACAACTCAAGAGGCACCCGAGCCTCAAACCCGTGACCCCCGCAGTCGGCTCACCAGTATTTCCTGTGTCACCGGTTGCGCTAAGCGCCCGCAGCTCACGACGGTCGTGAGTGATCGGACAATTTTGAGTGTATTTGAACGCAAGCGGCATTGTCCCTCACGACGCCCGCCTTCGCGCCATGCTTGCGACCGTAGCGTAACCTACTCACAGATTTCCACCACTTCGAATATTGGGCCGTTAGTGGACTTCTCCTGCTCCTTAAGTCGTAGAGTCTGCCTCCCGCCAACGACTTCATATACCTGCGCCGGACACTGCACTTTTCGCAGATCCCTCCGCCCCACCTCCCCACATCCTCTTCTAATCTTATTATCGACTAGGACTAACTCAGAGCTTCCAAACAGCAACAAATCATGGGCAGTGTGTCTCACTGTGAGTGGGGCATAAAGACAAGGTTAATGGTTAGCTTTTGAGCCTCGTCTCTATACCTTCTCAATGTGCGACGAGTCGAACACACACGTTCTGGATGGTACTGGTTCCGAATTAGCCCAACACGCTCGCCGTGCTTATTGGCGTCGTCGAGTTCCTCATTCTCGAATAGTTTCGGATTTTGTTGTGCCGGGCAATTGCAGCACATCGCAGCGTGGTGCTTTCTCGTTTTGGTAAGCTATATTTTGTTTTGGCCGCTCAGCAGAATGGCCGTATACAGGTGAACATTCCAATACTTTCCATTCTGGTGGTCATTTTCCTCATCCCGCTTTAGTTTTGTATTGATGGTATCGAAATGCGCAATAATGAATAGCACATTCGCGCCATTTTTTACTCGCCGGATACGCTTAGCCGGTACTTTGGTGAATATGGCTTGTTTACATCGGAGGCTGACGACATACGATTTATGGAATACCTTGACGAAACGGGCTGCAGCAACTGTTTGCTAAATACAGCCCTTAGCAGCTCTACCGGTTTGGAAATTAGAACTCCCACCTGCAGCGCGCCATTCGACGAACCGAAAGAACGCACCTTTGTTCCGATTTACAAGGCTGTGTTATCGGTGTTGTTGGGGATAATGCGGCAGCAGATTTCCATTGCGATGTGTTACCTTTCGGGATCGGCGATCAGTCCACATTTTAAGGCACCAGTTTTTGGCTGTGTTTGAGAGAGTGCACAATTCAAGTTGTAGCTTTGGCTTTGACGCTGATCACGACCAGCGATATTTATCAAAATATCGCATTCCGGACTTTTCGATGGTGAACAGCACTAATCAATCTGTGTCTGTCGATTGTCTCGACCTAAGCATTGACTTTTACGTACTGTATAGGGATCGTGTCATAACAGCTTCAAAATCAGTGCGTGAAAGTACCGCTCTCTCTGGGCTCTGCATTCAGGTGTTTCTAAACAGTAAGTCAACCCCATGCCTGTTCGAGAAGGGCATGAGTGGCGAAACTCAGTGGTTAGAAATAGAAATAAGTCTTCCTGCTGGAGACAATGGCACACGGCGAGATGGCCCAGTTCTCACTGGTTTTGAAGTAAGTGGGGAGGCCAGATAGGTAAAGAACCTTGATTATTTGAAGCTCTTGCCAGAAGCTGTGGTAAAATGAGAATAGTTGGATGAAACTGAATTCTCTAGATCCCCTCCGAATGACAGACTGTTAAACTGGCGGCAACGCAGCGTTGTGGGCACTGGAATCAAAACGCCTTTCGAGAACTCGAGATTATATGAGGTTTTCGAGCATATCAAAAAGAGCTCAACTAGTCTGGGTGGTTCATCGCCGCATAAATTATCAGCGGCGTCCTGTTCATGATTTCGGGGGCAGTTCTTTTGTATATACTGCATGTTAAGTCTTAGAAATATGGGAACAACGATCCGCTCTTTACACTGTGATTAGTTGGATGAGTGCTTCGATTGCGTTCTGTTGAACGAATAAGCTCAGAACCATGGTCTGAAAACGATGGGGATGTGCTTTTTGGAGTGGTCTAGAAAAATGGGGTTTCCAAGTTTTACCTATTTTGTTGCGATTGTTTCAACAATCATCTTTTCGTTAATAGCAAGCGTAGCATCCCAGTTTGTGCAAACATATACATCACTTCTGTAACAGAAGATGGGTACGAAGTTGTATATCTATATCAATACGGGAAGCTACACGATGTAATTCCTGAGTCAGTGAGCGGCGGGAAATCTCCCAGTTCCGCCAAAAAGTATATTGTACGACTTTTTAGTGAATGTGTAGTAGCAGCGGTTCACCTCAGAAGCTCATCGAGTAACTTAACATTGTGCTTGAATTTGGCTGGGGGTTTATCTTCGACTACATCAAATTGATTGGTGACGAAGAGCACTGCTACCACAAGTGAAACCCGCCCCTGTAAATTTCTTGAATTCAGAAGTGATCCATTCCCTGTATCATACAGTGAGGTTGTGAGATATGGAAGGCTGCAAAAGAAATGAATCTGAATATCTGAATAGTATTCGGTGAATATATGTGGATGTACGTAAAGCTTTAACAATGATGACCGCACTGATTGAGTATATATCCAATTATAAAATTTCGAAATTATTGTGTATATTTTAAAAAGCATATTTCTCCACAAAATACAAGAATCAAAAAGTTTTTGGTTTTCAAAATACTTCACAGAAGATTCTTCCACGACATGAAGTGGAATTCTGGAAGGAGGAAAAATCATCATGTCCAGGCTTGGCGACTGTATCATGGAGGCTCTACAAAAGGAAATGGAAACTTGTACCGATCGAACTGACCAAGGAATTTGCAGATGAATGACGAGGAGATGTTGCCATGATTATAATAATCTTGATGCTCGAAGAGTCGACAAACTTTGGTGCTGGTGGCGTAAGTGAGATGTTGAAGCATCATTACCGTGTTGAGCAGATATACTAAACACTTCTTGTTCAAAGGAAATGAGAGGCTTTGGAACAGAGCGCATGTACACTTCAGGTATCTTACAGAAGAGCCTTTGTAGTCTTGTGACAAAATGCTGGGATTGATAGTCATGAAAGTGACGCAGTGTAAGATGATGGTCAACAACAATACAGTTAAACGGACCTGCTTGAAAGTGGTTTTCGCAGTGGAGACTACACTCTTACGACCCAGACTGCTCTGCTTTGCTGCTCTGCTTCGAACCGCAGCTAGCATTTATTACACTGTAACGTTGTTCTAATCTTACGCATTCGAGAAAAACTGAATAGTTCTATGATTGATGCGTCTCAAAATACAGCCCAGCAGCGCTGAGCAGTTCTGATATGGCCTAGTAACCTCCAGGCACGGTAGATTCCGTACCTGAATTTATAATATTGCTAAGTGGCCCTCTGCAGATCCTCACGGATTCTTCCTATAGTATGTTTCTTTATCGATACTTCTTTTCAGCCTCAGAGGCATCAGAGAACAAGCCAGCGAAGAAAACCATGCTAGGTTTATTTCATCAACGTTTTGTACTAGATGCTCGTCTAAGAACAGCTGCGCCAAAGCCTCACGTCGATCAGAAGCTGCAAGTTTCTGCCAGATAATCGGTCAGTTGCTTCCTTTCATGCGAGGGACTTCACTCGGTTCACGACGGCCCCCTGGAAACACCCTTTTGAACTTGCCTTCTGCGGAATTTCCTGATCACTAGAACGAAGGTGTACAGGCACTGATACGTTTCCAAGGGGCAAAACCATGGGCCTTGGACCAAAGACAGTAAATGTTTTGCGAGTGCATATCTGGCGATATATGTTTTGTAGTCCGTCGAACCGAAATAAAAAGTAACTCGTTCAAAACATATGGAGAAGCGTGCCAATCGAAAGTTTGAACCATTGAAAAGCCTCTTATTTTCTGCCACAAGTTTAATCCTTGCCGTTTCAATTCTGAGCTCCAGTGCGGCGGATCCTGACTGTTTTCTATGGTTCTCTACAGAGAACAAAACCGAGAATCGACGACTTAGGGCATATGCTAACACGATTTCATAGCCCCTCCAGAATCAATTTGTCGGAGACTCGTGACTTTAAAAAAACTTTTCCAGTGTAGCATGCCGCGAGTATTTTTTTGAACATACCACATGTGTGTTTGATCTACGTTGATGCATAAGAACCTTCAGAGGGTGAGAGTGACTCCGCCCTCATTAAGGAAGAAAGTACACAGCCGATGTTGCTAGCAATCTAACTCATTTTGGATGCAAGGTCAAGAGCAAGAGCACCGTAGCCCTTTTCCTGGTATCTACTACATAAGACAGTTCGCAGTCCCTCTTGCATTTTTCAGCTGTTGTGCTCTGTCGCATTAATTCAGGATGAAATGTGACAAATCCGTGGCGAGCCACATATATGCCGGATCTTGATTCCCGGATATTCGCTACACGCACCTCGTTGGATCTTGTGTCCGATGTCTCATGCACCCCTACCGCTACGACTGACGCACACGGCCAAATAATTCAACAATATTCCATTAGGGCTGGTAGACAACGAGCTGGTTCGAGATAACAAGAATACACAACACTCGGGAAGAAAGCATGTCTGCCACGGGCTTTTGTTCCAGCAACACCGGTGTAAAGTGCGCGGCGCGCTTTGGGGCATGAGGCTACGTGGTTGGCGCGATTAACACGAGTGAAACTAACACCAGCAGCAAGAAGCAATGCTGCGCGACTAAACTTCAAAGCGCGACTGTCATCAGAAACCGGACCGGTCGCTGTTGACCAGACGAAGAACTGAGTGTATCTTACGCTGCACTCCCTTCGTGCAAAGTTACACCGCCTTTTTTACCACGTGCACACTAGCACGACGTGTGCGTTCTCATTAAATTTCTGCTACAAACTATTTTTTCATCTCACGTGGCAGACGGAGAAGCAAAACGCCGTGTTCTATATGTTGTGCGTCGCGTAAAATTATGTCTGTGTTTGTCACCGCTCCACAGTGAAGTCTACATTTGGACTCCACACCGTTTCACGAACCGCCCAACACCCCACTCTCGTCGCCACTTTTTCGTGCTCTTTGCGCCGCATTCTGCTCGCCACCCACTCGCTCACATCCAGTTTCCCCTGCCGATGCCATTCTTTCCCACTCAAATCCGTGCCCGCCCTTTTTCCCCCTTCCCTTGTCCGCCGCTTCCAAATGGCGTCGGACGACGCATCACCCGCGCCCGCCGCGCCATCACCGCCGTCGTCGCCAGTCGTAGACCAACCGTAGACCCTCGCTGCCGCGCCACCCACGCCCACCGTCACGTCATCATCTGCAGCTTCCTCATCTTTCTCACCTCTCGCCTCACCCTCCTCCCCGACGCCGCCGCCTCGCGCTCTTTCCTCACCGGAAACTGCTGCTGTGTACAAGGCAAAGTTTCAGAGAAAGTTTGCAGTGCGGTTTGCAAAAGGATTAGCACATAAGGCCGTCAACAAGGCGGAGTACATGGGCATTGGAGTTTTGGGTGTTACTGACGTGGAGTTCGCGGCTGGAGAGGGAGTTGGACGTACCACTGTTTCCGACGTCGGTGTTGTTGGCAGTGTGGTTGAGGATGGTAATGATGGTTTGTTCGAATTTGCTATAACTGCAAAGCTTTTGATGTCTAGGGAAGTGACACTGTGAAGGAACTGGATATCTTGGGCACTATTTTGAAAGACCTCAACCGTGCCATTGAAGTGGAGAAGATGAAGGGTAAGAAGGTACTTCAAACACTGACTCTTCGATGATTATTCTATGGATTCTTATGATTTTCCGCGTTTTTGTATTGATTATATGTATACAAACACTGCTTTGTATATTCCAGTGCCACAGGTTTACAAGGCGCTTGACAAAGTTTTCCCGCCTATCACCGCTGCGCTTGTGGCGTGGATGCAGCCATAAAGCTAAAGTTGAGCTATTCTCCGTTGTTGGAAATCAATGCAAAGGTCAAAGGTTGGATTTTTGACCCCACCATTCGACATACTCGAATAACCAATCAACAACAACTTACTGCTTCGTCACCATCGTCGCCGTCCACATCGTCTTTTGCCCAGTCGTCAAAGTCAAAGCCGTTGCCAACGCGTGCGCTTGAGCTTTCTGATGATTTGGGCCCCATGGTGCAGAAACGAGACCGTGGACAGGCGTTTGTGGTGACGGAAGTTGCTGGCTTTCTGTCCCGTCTGAATGGCGATGAGATTTAATTTGACGTCGAGCGTGTTGGAGAACGTGTGAGAGCTCTTACCGATGGCGTGGGCGTCATATTTGAACAGTTTATTGACTTTGAGATTTGTGTCAGACATTTGGCGGAGGTGCATGCCAAGTATACCTGCGTTTGGGTGGAGTAGTTGTATATGGTATGTTGATTGCCTGTTCAGTCGTTCGTGAGATTTCAATCTCTAATCATTGGAAGTCATTTGGTGCTTCGTTTGATAACTATACGCTGAAAGGTGAGGTGCAATTGCCGCTGTGTGCAGAAACCACCGGTCGACATGGCTTGCCAACGACGCCGCGCGTCGATTTATGCGCGGCTTGCCGCCAACGGCGTTGATTGATGAAACCCAGATGAGCGCGCTTCGTATCGGCGTTGATTGGAGAAATCCGAATGAGCGCGCTTCGTATCGGCGTTGATTGGAGAAATCCGGATGAGCTCGCTTCGTATCTGCGTTGATCGGAGAAATCCAGATGAGCGCGTTTCGTATCGGCGTTGGCGCCGATACAGATGGTATCATACACTATGAACTGCGAGTGCCTCTGAATGCCGTTTAGTCTGATTAATATCGCGCCGCGGTGCTGGGCGCGTCTGCGAGAATCACCCCCGTGGACAGTAGCAGCTACTCTTACCGACAGATGCTCAGCCGCTTGCCCAACGGTGAGGGTAAACGTTTTTGAAATGCGTAATCTGCGTGGCATTGATGAGCCGGGCAGCTATGACTCGTTTGTTTGCGCCACTGTCATGGGCATCTCCAATAACACGAGCAGACAGAGACAGACGCTCAACTGCATGGTGAACCAATTTCTGTTCTTCTCCAGCATGCGCATGGGGCTTGAGTTTGAGGACGAGAAGATCGTGGGGGAAGCTATATGCTGGAATTGAACTGGAGCACCAAAGAATATTGGCGTGTACAAGATAGAAGCGAAGCGAATGATCGAAATTTCTGGCCACGATGTATACAGAAAGTGGTTTGCGCTGCAGAACCCTAGTGGAGGCAAACGTTCGTCTGGATTCACCAAAATGTCCAACACGGTGGTGCCGCCCGGAGCATCTCCGAATCACCATGATGACGTTGAAGACACGGAGGAATTGTCGTAAGGCAATCTGTTGAAGAGCAGTGTTCTCAAGACTCCCAAGATCTCGTACCAAAATTGGGCGGGCACATAACTGTCGCCTGGGCGGACGTGCTTCCCAGAATGGTGGGTACGGGTTATAGGAACACAATTCTTGAATTTGTCTCTTTCAACTACTCTGGATTGCACAAATGCAAAGACAAAGGGTTTCATCGCCGAAGCGAAGGATCTCGTTGACCCTAATATTGGAACTGCATTCCGCGCTTACCCTCAGAGGCGTTTCATATGGAATGCCGAATATGTTCTTCCCCTCACCGTCATCAAAGATGGAGTAGCTCAAGAAGGAATCAGCTTGAAGCTGTCACACAAGGTGATGCCTCGTCTACGAGACCAGTTCAGGCCGGACAAGCTCGTTGGATAGGTGAGTGCTTCCTTCAAAGAGCCTTTCAAGAACGCGACCACTGCCGTGGTTCGTGGGGATCCAGCAGACGATGAGGACGATGGCGATCGCCGTCGAATGGTGGCACTCATGATGAAATTACGTTTCTACAACCTTAATGGAAAGCCTCGAGGTGAAGCAGAACTATATGACAAAGGTATAGCATCCCGGGGGAGAGTGCTCGTTGGAGTGGGTGCGAGGCCAGGAAGTATCGCTGCGCCCTATGTGAGACCGCGTCCGCCTCCACCCCGCCCGACGCTCCAGTTCTACAAGTTGGCGCTCTGTGTTCTTCGTGCCACCGAGTTGTCACTCAAAGACGTATGGTCCGCTCGTCTCGAATTGGCCTCTATCAATTTGGCGAAACCGACTATTCAAAGCATGTGTGTCGAGTGGCAAGAACGATCTGTCGTCTTCATTTCGAACATGCAGTTTACCGAAGATGTGGAACAAATCACGGATCTGTTCATCACGCTATCAGCCAAAAGCCCTCCACAGTACAGGACCTTGAGGAACGTCAGGCTGATAAAGAAGAAACAGCGGCAGAGCAGAGGAGTGGAGATGAGAACGACTCCCAGTGGAAGCCGAAGGCATTTGTGAGACTCCCTGCAAAACATTTTATATGTGAAGAGCGGGATCCGAGATGGTTGTTCATGGACTATCCCGGCAGTAATGTTTTGGACGCCAATGATAATAGTGTCCCTGGAATTCGTCTCATGTTCGCCAGTCTATCTCTTTATGATCCTACGAAAAATGACTCGCAGAGTGCTCACACGCCCAGCGTTGACGCTTCGCTTCCAAGCGAACAAGCTTTGCAACCTGCTGAAATCCAAGAAAGCAATGAAGATGAAATCAGACACGTCGACCAGAAGGCGGCTACTGCTACTATATCGAGTTCCAGAGTGGCTCCAAGTGGGGAGGATATGTATCAGATGGTCATGGTTGCGAAGACCTACACATATTCGATGCCACTAGGGCCTCCAAGTTCGTACACACTACGCGCACTAATTATTCACGATCGCAAACCTCCCCGCTGCTGAAGACGATGGGGCTTCCGACCACAGATTCGTGGTGGCCATTGGAGACAAAAAAATTTCCGGTTCCGTGCTATGCCGTCGTAATGTGTTCCCATTGAGGGAGAAGTTAAATATATCAACATGAGACAGGGGCAACGGAAGCCCAACGTGAACGTTTTGATTGTGACGACGACGACCGGGAAATCATGGAATACCTTGGAAGAACAAGTGTTCCCTGTGCAGAGTTAGATACGATCGAGCCTTCTCATCAGTTTGCAAAGTGGTATCCTCTATTCTCCGTGAATCCTGGAGTTATTGTAGGTGAGATTCTCGCCGATTTCCAACTTATCCCGACAGAAATTGCTATTGAAAGTCCCATACCGGCACCACCATCTCCCATACGCTCCGAGTGCGTGTTGAGAATTTCTTTTGTCGGTCTTCGTGACATTAAGTTCCTACGATACGCACCTGGTAAGCTATGTGTAGATTGTGCCATTTAAGCGGTCTCACTCTGACCAGAGCAGTCGAAGCGTGGCGCGATCTTGCAACAACGCGCGTACGAAGGCAACTGCAACATTCTGGATGTACTAGTTTGGACATTCAAATACCAGAAGATCTACGTCTCGCTCCAGCGCTGAACATATATGATTTCGCTGACTATGATCACTCTGGGGCTGTAGATGTCGTGGTGACCGCCTGCGTGCCATCTCAGCATCGCCGTAAGCTACTCACTGGAGAGACGCTTATTGACGACTCCTTCGAGACGGATGCACCACTACCGGAACGTCTCTACGACAGAAGTCGACGCTATCATATACGACGTAGCGCAAAGCGTGCAGGTGAAGAACCTATTGGTACAAATTCACTTTGTCTACATGAAGTTAAGTACCGTGAGCATCGACAGCGAAAGAACGTGTTGACCATGCACAGAAACAAAAAGGTACTGGAAGTTTGCTTGTTGAGCAAGGGCAAATAGAAGAGCATTGACGAAAAAAAGAATAGCAAAGACGAAAAGGGAGGTTCCGTCGCTGAAATATCTCCGCTGCCCTTACCCCGATGCGCGCTGTGAAGTATCAGATTGCTGATATGCTTTCAGACATTATGCTTGATATAGCTCAAGAATAGAAGTGGATGAGGATCTTTCATCGTCATTGCTTCTAAATGTAGTGTGCAGTACTACTTCATTGCGTTATTTAGAGCAAGTATACCTGTACTCATTTCGTGGGTTAATTTCTGACACCAACTGACTTTCAAGCTTCACCAAATGCCTTCCAAACCCGAACGACCTCTATTGCGAGCAATGGCGAAGGAGGCCGCGGCCCAATTTGAGAACTCTTTTGACGAGCAATGGAAAACGATTCTTCGCACCACGCAACAAAAGAATCTGCAGCGAAAACAGTCGTCCTCAACAAACCGCATCCTGGACAGTCGCATCGGGGAGAACGACCCAAATCTTGATGACCAGTGGCGCTCCTTGTTCGGTCTGCAGCGCTAAGTGACGACGCTAGCCAAGAAACATTATCGCTTCTCTTTGAATGATTAGCAACGCAGTGGTGAGGATGCGGGGTCGTTTCTTTGTTTCGAGCAAATGTGTCAATCTGAGCTGTCAGACGGTGACCGAGCCTTGGACGTTGATGTTCCTCCCGAGAAGGACGAACAACCTTTTTCTTCTGGGAAAAACGATGGAAATGAACAAGACTAACAGCCACACAGGAAACACCACACAGAAATGGAAGTTCTGCACGAAATGATTGAGAAGATCAAAATGTTCAAAACACTCTGCCAGAATCTTAAGCATCAAGGCAACGAGGAAAAAATGAAACTGCATGAAAAGCTCCGGCAAATTATGCCACTGTTGGCCCAATTCAATTCACAACCCTCCTCGAAGAAACCAAGACTTACCCTAAAGCTTGCCGCCAAGAACAAGTCGATCTTTGAAGATTACAACCGCCAAACTTCTCCAGAAGAGAAAGGGAAGAAGTACTTTCTTTATGAAGATGTTTATAGAAAACTGGCACCGGAGAAGCGAGCAGCACCTTCTGAACGACTTCTCACTGAGAATGAGACAAGAACAGTGGCAGAGGGAACATCTGATAAGGATGGATAAGCTTTGGAATGCCTGAATGAACAATATTGATGATGATGAGCAGAAAAGACTGAAATCTGCTGGGGATAAACTCAACGATGATTAGTTTTGTTAGGGAAGTGTTCCTACTCGGAGTCAGGGAATTGTGAAATTGAGAACGCACTTCCAACCCATGAAGAATTGCCAGTTCATAGCCTGGTTGCTGTGGAAGGGGATGGTGTCAAATATATCGTGTCCGTACAAAAAGGCGCCCGTCAGGGCGCCTGATCTTTCCGAACTTGTTGCAAGGTACCACAGTTCAACAACGCCCCATAATAATGATCAGGCTTACCAAGTGTTTTGCGGCATCACATAATCCTAGAAAGATTCCCCCAAAGTTAGTCCTACTGTCAGACATTGCATTGCAAGGGATATCTTCCCCATGCAGAGTGAGCAGATGGTTCTTTGTGGCTGTGGATGAGATCGATGTACTCGTCGGTGATGTGCTAAAGATTTATTTTGAACATTTCGTCAGCGCATGGGGTGCTCTGCAAGTCCT
This sequence comes from Agarophyton chilense, assembly GCA_030374765.1. Lineage (NCBI taxonomy): Eukaryota > Rhodophyta > Florideophyceae > Gracilariales > Gracilariaceae > Agarophyton > Agarophyton chilense. Next base: position 451,516 of record JARGXX010000008.1, read on the forward strand.
GCAAGCATACAAATTTCTCCATGAGGGCAGGGGAAGCGTATTTGGACGGTGGGGAAAACATGACGTGATGGTTAGCGCGCTGTTAGTGGGATTTTCCCCGCTTCTGATGCACGTCATCCGATACCAACCCCGCTACAGATCCTGTTGCTTGAACTTCTGTCAATAGAACGCATTTAAGCTTTTGGAGACGTCGCCGTACGAGTGCTCGTGGCCAATATATTTGCTTGAGATGCTTTCTGACGCAGAAAGCTGGTGTCCTCAATTAGTTGTGTTTTACGAGTGAAGTTCTTCGTGCGTCTGCCGGAATTGGGAAGTTATCCACAGTGCTTGACTGTTCCAATGAGTCCACGGATGTAGACCCAAGCTTATCAAATCATTCCATGGCTTTATCTTGCACTGCTTTTGAAGAAAAACAAATTGCCAAAAACGTAATCAACGCAGTGACCTGTTTTGCAGAAGACGTCAAGTTCTCGGGATGAATGCTTCATGCAGATCTCAATTTATCCCAACTAGCTTCAGAAAACCTACCATAAGACATTACTACTCTGATGAAGACTGCTTGTGACAGAGCTGGAAGAGGAAGGCTTCCGCTGCACTTGTGCGAAAAGGGCAACGGCAAGCCGTCGTTAAGCTCCAAAACCCGAGGCTGTCGAGCGAGAATATTGTTATCCGCAAACGATTGAGGATCAAGTTTGAAGACGCTTCAGAGGGCGATGCTTCTGCATCTGCGATGCGGATTCGTAGAGATTTGAAGAAGGGCGAACGTAGGCTGCTCGAGATGTTCGAAGAAAGGCGGAGCTACACACGGACTAATCGGCTGCAAACGATAAGATTGATGGAGAGGAACGCGATGCAGTGGATCGGACTGTGAGAGAATTCTTTGAATCGAAACGGTCTAACATGGAGAGCGGGCGAGAGGCGACACGCAAAGCTGACTGGAAAGATATGGTGACGAACCGTCTTGCACGATTCGTATATGCTCCTGAGAAGGATTGCGAGACTTGTAAAGGTGAGAAAGGGTTGCACGCACGAGAATTGCGCCATTTGATATTGAGCTTTGCCCGCGTTTGTGTTTCTCAATCCAATTTGATTGCATCTACGCATGGATTTATTTAGTTAAAAGCGGAGAGATCTAGGAATGAGGTATAGTGTAAATGTTCCGCTTCTTATATGGCATCGAATCTACTATGCTCAGACAATGCAATGTCACCGAGGTGATAGAGCTACTGTCAGTGCAGCGGCTTCGCCTCCATCCTCATCTTTCTGTATCGAACAGTCGCAAGGTATTCATTCCATTCCGTGTGCGCTAAGACGCAACGCAACACCTGCTACGGAAACGCGAGGAAGACATGATTTCGATAAAGCAGAAGGAAGCGTGGTAAAGTGAAGGATCAGAAGGAAAGGAACAGGTCCACTGAAGATAAAAGAGACCCGCTTCTCGTTCTCGTAAAAGTCAAAGTACTAAGTGTAGCCTGAAGGGATCGTCTGACTTCGTGCGCCACTTGTATCCACTTTGATAGCCCCATAGACCGCTACGAATGTCTTACCATTCAATTTACCAATTTGTAGCACTTTTGTAGCAATTGTTAATTTTGCTGAACATTCGTAACCCGCTACCACTGGCACGCCAAAAAAGCCCTACGAATTTGAAACTTTTGGCGTACTCAATAAAATTGCACGCCTTTTGTTAAAACTTTCAAAACCACAATACTGGTCATTGTTTAACATTTGTACGCCACATGTACTGTTGTGACAATAATGTAGCAGTTTGGTACGCCAATTACCACATATGAGTTCTTCTAGGGCTTTCGATATTTGATACAGAAACGCATTCTGGTTTCTCCTTGTTTTTGAACAAGCACCATAGGGCTTGCCTATTCCACACTTGCGGGTTCCATCACACCTTCACGAAGCATTCTCTACATCTCCTGTATTTCTACTTCATGGGCTTCTGGACTGGCCCAGTACGATTGCTGATAAATAAGCTTGGATCCTGGCGCCAAGTCTGCGATGCTGGCTGTTTCTATCGCACCTCGCCGTCCCGACCACATTTTTTCGAAGGGCTCCAGTAGGAACAGTATCAATTTTTGGTTTCTATGACCTTCAAGGACGATATTTACTTCCTCTCTTAAATCCGTCACCCTCTCCACTTCCATGTTGGTGTCAGTCTGCTCTCCGGTGTCGGTGTTTTATTTTACCATCTGGTTTTCATTCTTGCCCGCTTTCCCCTTCTTATCATTCATATTCACGTGAGACCATGATGGTTGCATTGGGAAGATGTGACCTGGCACCGGGAGAGCGAAGCCGGTAACGGTGTTTTTGGGAAGCTTTACCATGTGGTTGCTGAAGTTGCTGAGGTATACCTGAAATGGGTTGTTCGGTAAATTCTTGAAAATTCCATTTTCCATCAAGGTCGTGTGTACATCCAATAGCTTGGCATGTTTCAGAGAAGATATCATACCTGGTGGCAAGGATGTGACTTGTACTACCATTTGAAGGGAAGGTGGACTGTGGACTGACCGTAACTTACTAAATATTGCACTTGCTGATTGGTTTGCAATCTCCCGTCTGGTGTTCTGTTTCTGGGGTCCTCGGCGTATACCAATAATAGAAATGTAGGGTCCATTGTTGAAAAGAACCGTCTGGGATCTCGGGAATATACCCCGGATGTGGCGATCGATAAACGATGTCCCCACAATGCAGTTCGTTGCCGGTTGGTTGATCTTAATGAAGCTGACCCTTACCTGCAGGTTCCTGACCATGACCATGAGGGTAAGGTAGCCACGGACTGAAAAAGGCTTTTTTTAACATCCACGAGGGGGTTCTGCAATGTGCAGGGCTGAATCCTAGCCAACAACCTTAGTTAGAGTAGTCTTTCATTTACCAGATTGGGTTTCGCTCCTGTATCCCGGACGGTAACACATGGAACCAAATGGTTAATAGTAAAGTTAGGGGTGATGTTTACCTTGTAGTTATTGTGATAGAGGGAGCATATATTGACTGGGTCATCCATAACCTCTTCCTCTCAAGTGACCTAACGGTATTCATCCATATTGTGGAGCAAAACCCGGCGACGGGAAGTGCTCTCAAGGTGTTCAAAGCCTTGCTCCCTGGGGGAGGCAGACTCAGAGACAGAGCCCTCCGTTCCACCCGTAGTGTGCGGTGTAACTCCCACGGGGGATTCCGGCAGTACCGACGGAGGTGAGGGGTAGAAACCGTTGGATCGGGAATGGGTTTGGGTATCCCAAAGAATGGGGGAAAATCCGGCGAAGAGGAAAAACGGGGCGAGGGTCGGGCACTAACAGGCACCGGACCCGAGAACCAGAAAAGGGGCGAAACAACAAAAGAAACCCAATACAGGGGCGAAAACCTGTCCTCGAAAGGAAACACAAAAAGCGCGCAACAAGTAAGCAGAACCCCCACGGGGTATCGTGCACGCAGGTCGTCTGAGCGGTCCCAAGGGGGTGGTTGCACGGAACCCAAACGTGGGCACTCTCCAAGTGGAGTCGTGTCCCTACACAGGCGTTGCTAACCAGAGCCCGTTCCGGGTTGTAAGGTCGAAACGATGGCGACGAAGAACCTCTCAAGGTATCGAAGACCAACCTTAGTTACCATTTTACTCTGAGCTTCGGACTGTCAGATCTCGTCTCCCTAAGTAGGGCCCACTAACTAAACTCTACAGTAGTGCACACCTGCTCAGGGCCATACACGTGGAGACCCCACTGTCAGGGCCCAAAAGTCCAACGTTCTAACAAATATCCGAAAATCGGTGCCAAATTTAAGCCACGTGTATCACGGGGCCAATCCAACCATGGGCCATCCGAATTTTCACTTCATAGGCGAACTCTAACCAGAAAACAGTGCCACCTCAGCACACCTTAGAGGGGATCATAGTCATAACCGTCGGAGGGTTCAATCCTCATTCTATGAGTTGCATCTTCAAGTATCCCCTAACTGGGCGTTGCTCTACATTGTCTTCAAGTGCAAGACGTATGTCTTCTACAGCAGCACGAACTTGACGTCCATTCTTCCCAGGAACGATAACAGCACGACTGATATGGTCATATTCAAGAACAGGTCGACCATTTGTCCATTTACCACGCTTGTCATTACCTGTTTTGACAAATACTTCCACCATGTCTCCGACAGACACCGGCAACTCGGTTAAAGACTTTGAGCGCAGAATGAGTGAAAGCTTACGCCTAGCGTGGAGCGCTTGCTGGGTGTGGACAATATCTTCAGGAATAGTGTCGAGAGAGGTGCTGGACTCGAGAGGTCGAGTGTAACCTTTTGCAAGTTCATGCGCGGACATTAGGTTGTTTCTATATAAGTCATTCGAGATGAGTAGGGCTTGGTGTACAAGCAGGGAAGGATTCAAAACATCCATTGTAGGGTTCGAATGTTTCAGACGTAAATAGATGTCATGGATAATACAGTGCTTAGACTCAATGACATTTTTGTTGTGGCGTCTGGGGGGTAACGGTCCTGTATCAACGCCATATCCATAAAGATACTTCTCAAACTCTACAGTCTCGAAGGCTGGATCATACAATACCTTTCCTGGAGGCCAGAAGGGTGAAATCCACTGAGAATCAAATGACACAATTGCGGAGGACATGGTTGTATCCGGCACCACATTGCCAACCGAGTAGCGCGAGACAGTATCCATTGCATGGAACACGATTTCTTCATCCAGAAAAAAATGATCCACGCAAACGACCATGTTAAAATCCCTTGACAACGAGCTCAAAGAGACTTTCCTGGTTGATTTCGGTTCTGAAGTGACACGGAAACTGGGACATGTTTCTAGCACATTACGCAGATACTTCTGTATTTCGGTATTCCAAAGATTGTTACGATCGAGTAACAGCTTCATATCCGGGTAGGAAAAGTTTCCACAGACGTGTTTGTGAACTTTGTCTACAATAGCCTTCTTCTGAGACCAGGAACGGATGGTGCTGTCCATTGCCTCTGGAATATGGACAGTTGCACAGAATAGTGCTTGGCTAGAGGAGGCAGAATTAGAGTTCAATTCCGAAAAAGAGCTGTACGGAATGTAGCAATGAAGATCGTGATCAACGAGTTGAATAAAATCTACAGCATCTGCGCTGATCGGTAGTTGTAAGAGATTTTCTTCCATATGCAGAATGTTGCAAAGACGAGTACCATTTCGTCCAACAACCCACTGCGAAGAGCCCTCTATGATGAGATGATGGACAGGCATTCCTGATGTAGAGAAAGCGGTCATTAAGACAGATCCAATGATGCGCTTTGGTTCACTTGCATGTTCTCCTGATCTATATTGCCAATTGGGCCTGTCTGCTATAACATCAGGCAGCGCATCAAAAGTTCCAGACCATCTGGGAAGGAGAAACGGTTGAACCATTTTGAACTCCTCGAGTCCAATACCACTGTGGGGCGCTGCGTCGTCCAGTAACGGTCCAAAATTATTGAGAACTAAACCATCTGAGCCAGTAACGTGAGCCATGTGGAACGTTATGGTCTTGTTCTACCCTGATCTTTCATTATCCTTCGCAGAATTTGAAGTCGTCTTCAAAGAGCCATCTTCGTTGTGGTCAGAAGCCCAATGTCCCATCTGTTTGCACATACGACACTTACTCTTGGACTTCAAATCCGCCAATTGTTTAACATTGAGAGTGCGCTTCTTCCGTCCATATGAGCTGGTACTTGCAGAACTAGCCTGTACTAAACGTTGCGAAGAACTTTCAGAAGCTTTAGGCCGATCGCATTGCCGAATAAGTGAAGCAATGGATGAATATGACAAGGACTTCAGGTAGTCATCAGTCGTATAAGAGGCATCAAACGATTCATCACGAGGTGCAGAAGCGGCGAGAACCGATATTCGCTAATTCGGATCAACGGAAGCATTGGCCATCAACATGGACGCAACCAATGCGTCTGGAAGTTTTGACTTGCTGGAATGGGAGTTGAACTTGGACACTTGGGCCTCGAATCGTGACTCGAAGTTCTTGAAAGTCTCTGTTGAACTACGCTTGGTTTTCAATAGATCCAGAAAGTCATTATACATTTCACTGGCGACGGCCAGAGCGTCACGTTTGTGAAGAGCATTAACGATTGCATCAACGCCATCACTTGTCTGAATTGTCGAAGAGGGTATTTTCATACAAATATCACTTGCGCGACCAAACAACTGTGAGAGTAGCATAATTCCCTGAAGTTCTTTCGGTATCTTGCTCGAGTTTGAATCAGGTAGTCTATCATGGAACAATTTCCAGAGCGATACGGAACGAGCGTATTGGTCATGGTCGCCTTTCCCGTCAGTCCATGGAACATGGCGGATATCCCACGAAAATCGCGGCCGAGAAGGTAAGTCTGAAGCGCCGGTAGCTGGGCCCATAACTTTAAAGGTTATGATAACGAACAACCTGTAACGTAAAAATGAGAGTAATGTATCGAACAAACGGTAGCGTAACGTGGTAGCAGTTTTTTTTACCTGTCGATGTCGTTCTTGTGAGTTCAAGCAACTTGGTAAGCTCTTATGTAGAATTCTAGAGTATCTATGTAGCCTACCATGGTTCCAAATGCGGAAGCACTTCTAATCAGGTGAGCACCCTTTGAATTGCATGATATCCGCAAGGGCCGCACCCCAAACGAGATGCATGTGCGTCCAAAACGGCTTCGTAACCATCCCAAAGATGTGACAGCAACTGTAGGTCTTGATAATGGTAGTCACCAGAAGAAGGACTAAACAAGTCTGTAAAAGCACTCGCAACAATTTTTCATCTGCCTTGCAAACATCATAAGCTGTAACTGCCGTTCTTCCCACTGTCTGGGAGGCGATAAGAAACCTAGAAACAATAATTTGAACAAGATATGTGTCGATTACTTCCTCGATCGAATGAATAGAAGGAGAGAAAATGAGGAAGATTTGGACTCCAACGAAAGACATCCGCCGCGTAGAGTAGCACGAAGACTCGGAAGGATAGGCGTTCAAGACCTGCTTAACACTACACTCTAGGCGTCGCCGGACAGATCGACAAATAGACCTGGACCATTATTTCGACAGGAAAAAGGTCCTCGCACGAGAGATTCTTTTGGAAATGAACTACCTAGCAGGGTCCGATCAGTGGGGAAACTGCTTTATTCCTCAACCGGATATCTATCAGGTCGTCAGGATGTACAAAAGCACAACCTCAATTGCACCCGTCTACGATGCAATGTGGTGCATTGTCAATATATGACTTATAACCGGTGTGCAATGAAACTCCATCTTGATACGCATTTTCCAATGTCGGCTCGCATGTATGTCTATTCTGCTTGCTCTAAACGGGTTGTACGCAACGCCCATTTCCAAAAGCACTAGAAGACCTGCACTGTTAAACAAAAATGGGATCGAGTTCGTCGGGAGCACGTGGAACGCGTACGGGAAGACAATGGCCGGAAGACAGATAGATACAGGGAGGCTCGGAAGCGCTGCCAGGCACGCAGAATGCAGGATGGCACACTTAAGAAGATAGTATGACCTCGCCACAAGATTTCGGACAACCAATTACAATTCTTACTCCATTCACATGTTTTGCCGTCCTTTGAAGCGCCTGTTGCTCTTCTCTAATGGCAGCAGCCGGATCCTAAAAGGCCGTCCTTCCACAGATGGGAATTGTGAACCCTCTCTACTAGTGTCAATACGACGGATGGCCTCATGTGAGGTCAATTGGCTTCATATGAGGCCATTTTTATTTCTCTGTAATTAAGCAATAAATGCAATCTACAAGCTCTGCATGGCTGGAACATATTGCTGAACACTCTTCCTTTGATGGCCTCAACATTTGATGTATGCATTACTAGATGGTTAGAAGAGATATTTCCTTTCGACATGTTTTCTCTGGATCGGTTGATGCCAAAAATATTTTGTTGTTGTTTTTTCTGCAATTACTTAAGTTGGCTACTCCAAAAGTATATCGTTTTAAAGAAGAGTATTAAAGCTCTGTTTGACTAGAATTGCGAGGCTTTTCGTCAACGATAAAGATGTATGGTTTTTATTTTTGTTTTCTTCCTTTCCGCTCTAAATTAGATAATTCATATCTTGAATGAATTTCAGTTACTTTTTTAAGAGAATTTTTTTGTCTCATATGAGGCCGAGTTGGCCTCTTCTGAGGTCAAACACTCGGGCGTATAGACAATAGTATCTAAATGATCAAGGCAACTGTTCGAAAATTATATTTTTTTGAAAGGTAGTCCTGTTTCATACAGAGCTCCAGAACGTTTTTTCAAAGTGCAAGCTCTGTTTTTGCACCAAAAAAGCCTGTTTTACACTAACATAGTAATTAGCCGGCTTATCAGTTAAATATATATTCCACATTGGTTTGTTCCTTTAGTCTTATTCTTTCACGTTACAAAAAGTCTTTAAATGAAGAGGTTTTTTTGAAAAGATGATTCGAAGTCTTTACTGCTTCGAGGACAAAACTTGAAAAGAATCGGTTCAAAATAACTAAAAACCGGCACAAATGCTTACAGTTTGACCTCATGTTATGCCAATGGTCTTGTGGAGAAGTTTATAATCTCCATAGGACCCTTTATGCCACCCATTCCCGCCACGTATTCTCATTGCCCTGTATAGATGTTTCGAACAAGAAACCCAAACATTCATACAAAATCTGAACTTGTGAAGTTGTCCATACCGAGAACGTTTTGGTTATCGCCGTTGTTGTAGAATGAATTGAACACACGACATGTCTTCTTCATCGTAGGTGCTTTAACGGTTATGTATTTTTCAATTTCAGAACTGCGCTCAGCTGCCTTATGAACCAGTATAGGCGAGTCTAAGCCATGACAAATCTGCGATGATTTTCTTCTAATTACGGAGCTCCTTGTTCAATTATTGTGACCGACTAGTTCGGGAGTAAATAACTAAGAAAAAGGTCTCTTGGATCAGATCGGGTTTTCTGTGCGGATCTCATATCTTCCACATGGCTGTAGTGCTTTGGCTGAAAACCACTTTCCTCAGGTCAACAACTAGCCACGCGTCAACGGCAATGGGTACCCAACACAATGACCATCGTTTCTATTTTTGTGAGAGAGAGTTGTTTTCCGTTATGGAAACATTTTAGAGGTATAACAACGTGCCACACTGGGGCAAATAGTAAATATTGCAATCATCGGACTGAACTCTGGCATACAAAGATACACTATTGCGCTTTCAATAAACTTGCACATAATGGTGCAAGAAAGATTCTGCGTAATACAAAAACACACACTCCCCATACCATATGCCACCTGTCCTATCATTTGTGGCGATTAATACATAAGTCCAGGTGCAGCAATTACTACTACTCCATTCGAGTTTGCAGTTTGCAAAAGCGACCCGTTTTGCAGAATTTTGGGTACTTTCGTAACTGTTATCAGTGGATGCTTGAACAAATAAATAGTTTATGAAACATTTTACTACAAGGTGGCAAGCGAGGTCACAGCTAAAGGGTTATTACGACAAAATATAGGATTATTTGACTGTTATTCTGCAAGGTAATGTATCGAGCCTAATAGCCGTGTCACAGCTACAAGCTTGGTAGACGTACTGTAGTGATATCTACTGTCTACACGCCCGGCGGACTGGCCTCACATAATTTCTATTTTGAGAATAATTCCACTCGTTCCACAACACAATGTCTTTAATTCACAACCATTTTCAGGCTTCCTATCAACAGAAGTGTAGTGTGGAAGTCCAATTTCAATCCAGTTCCCTCCAAGCCCATACCAACTTGACATAATATCGCTCACGCACAAAGTATGTTACGGAGTTACAAACGCTTTCTGGTGGTCATTATAGATTAAAAAAAACTTAGGAACGCATGTAAACCTGTATTTTTCTGTTTTTTCATCGTTTTCAGAGCCATTGAAAACGATCAATTGCCGTATATGTTCAAACTGATTTCGTGACATCGCCTTTCCGAGCTCCAGAGATTCGATATATTTATAAAACGTGTCTTAAGACAAAAGCGATCTACTATTTGAGAACTCAAAGCGCATCATTAACACCATGAAGCCGAGAAACTTCAAATTTTCACCTCCCGAAGTCTGCTTCAAGCCTTAGGTTCCCAGACGAAAGTTAGCATATCGAACATTTTTCCAAATGAGCTACAGGAAAGATTCACAGGTAGTAACCGTATGGAGAGAGTCGCGAACGTGAATTAATAGCAAAGATAACTTCTTCAATAGGTACCGCGACGTTTAATTGACGCATTTTCACTGGACCATTCAGAGTCATGAATAAATTTTCCGTTGTTCATTTCGTCTAATGAGCTTCCAAAAAGCTGTCCTTCGTGTTACTGTTTTTCACCGTAATATGGCTCAATGGATTCATTGAATGACTTTGAGCGCCATCTGTGACTGTATGTTGTGATTCATTCTTCGAATTTTCATTATTAATAGCAGAACTATTTATCTCAACGTTTGAACTTGTGGCTTCTTGAGAAGTTTCCTGAACCGTGACATAATCGCTTCCTTACACATTGCAAAAATTGATATTTCATTCTTTCTTGCGACCAAGTGGCTCGCAATTTATCGTGGCAAAACTGATTCTCTGATTATTTTTGAAAAAAACGTCCATTTTTGAAAATTTTCCGCTGACCAGTTTCGTCTTTCTTCGCGTTATAAAGAAACGTTTACAGTCGCTTTCTGATGGGATGAGACGTGCGCAGGTGCGTACTCTGTCTCCCACTAAACGAGGGGTATTTATAGATCATGACATATGTGATAAATTATGAAAGAATGAAGAAAAGATTATGTTGATAACAGGTTTGGGAATATCGTTCGTGATCTTTGAGGTTGACGCCAGAGAAGAAAAGAGTGTTGACAACGTCTAGGCATAAAAATTTAAGGAAATTGGCAAAATTTACAAAAACTTTCGATGTTGTAATTTTGGCCTCATATGAGGCCAGTGGTCGTATAGACACTAGTCGTTTCCATGTTACTTAATCTATGAGAAGCTTGTATCCTGTATCTCAACTAGATGCCTCGGATTTCGTAGATTCGATTTTTCAAAATTATTTGAAACTATGTATTTAAGATGGCTAAATGATACGATTTGGGGGTGACAGCTTGCAGATTTAGACTACCTCGGGGGTAACACTGTCTCTAGGGGGTCGTTTTTGGGGTTTTGCTTTAGCGGTTTTTGGGGTTGTTTGCACCTGTCACCCCCAGGGTGGTCTAATCCTGCAAGCAGTCACCCCGCGAATCGTGCATTCTCTCATTTAAGATTCTTACGAAAGACCCAATCCCATGGCGATAGAGGACAGGTTATGGAACTCCATATTTGGGTTTTTTTTAATGAATAGATGTGTAAATATTAGCGTTGTCGAGATCTGTTCTTACCTAAGCGATTCACCCCTAGATAAGAACAGGCCTGAAGCACTAGTAGTGAAATGAATCGGTTACACAATTTTGTATCGGCTAATACGATGATGAACTGTGTCGTGAATCTGGAATGATCATTCGAGACGTCAGTGAATCATGGAGGGCATTTTGTTGTTGTCACCAGCAGATAAAAGTCATAAAGAGTCGCGACGGCACCTCCAGCGGTGTACCTTGGGTCACCACACGGTGTGGGCAACCAAAGTCAGTCGGTTATCACCTCAAGGTGCTTTTTGTGTGGGCCATGCATTTAGAGTTCAAACTCCAACCCAGCCGTTCTCCCCCCCTGTTTACTACAAACGGGCACAAACGCCCATGGATGATTGTGAACGCTAGTAATACCTTGGGCATCTGAGATAGAGTCATATAATTATAAGCTGTTGACTAAGACAGTTATGAACGGGCACCAACGTCCATTGCTGATTCTTGACAGAGTGTTGGTCCATCACAGCTCTGCTCGAGTCACTCTCGCACAGTAACACATAGAATGGACGCCAAGAAACTCCGCTCTGCTGCAGATGCCCCCAGACCATTTCTCTCTCTCAGAAATCTGGTATTCTTTTATGTCTTCAACTTACGTCTTGTAGGTTGTAGCTGGTAAAGACCTGTTTTGAATCATCACCACCCAGGTCTGTATGGTACCCAAATGCATCTTTCCGTACCCTCCACGAGAGCCCAATGGATTGCAGCTGCTGGTTTGGTCGCCTTGAGCTCAAGGTGAGTCAACAACCAGCCTTAGGGAAAGGGAACAGTGCATTGTTACATTAACTCAGCCTTGGATCGAGTAAAAGGAAGAGAGGACGGATAGATAAGAAGAACACCAAGACTTGCGATAGGTCATCGTGTTTAAAGGTGTTTTCATCCTTCGACGACAGCCCCATGAAATGACGGACGATTGCCCGAATTGTGTACAACGGAACAAACGGTAACGAACGTTTTTCTCTGGGACGCATTAGTTTTCTGAGCTCCCCCATCAATTCATGGCGTAGATGCAACGATTTATCAGCAGGTCAGAAAAAAATGTCTGAGCAAAACTACGAGTCGTTTATCTGGTTGTGGTACTCTTGGATCTGATCACTACATAAAAAGCCACCTTTTAATTCGTGACAATTCTAATTGTAAATAGACAAAGTCGGATTAAATCCGAACACACTGCGAAAAATTGACGAACAATAGATGTACAGGCATAAAAAACTTTGACTATACTTTAAACATCAAGTGATAACAAATCAGCAAATTTTACTGCTCGTGTAGCGAGTTCGTAAATACATTTCCATCTTTTCACCGCGATCATAAGACCTGCGTTGAGAACAAGATACTGCAAAAACACCTTTGACTTGAAACAGACAAAACAAAAAGCTTTTCATACAAGAAACAGCATATGTAAAATGCCAAACTGTTCAACGAATTGATTTTGGGTTCAACTTCATAAATACAGATAAAGAATTCGGTACCTAGCTCAACAAAGTGTCCCAAAGAAGAATCGGCTTTCACAGTTTTGCCTAGCTACAGCATCAAAACTATTCTCTCGATGGACAGACAGAATCAAAATCAACAGGATGAAATCCGATTTGGAAATAAGCGGTCTCGGGAAACTGCCAGTTGGACGTCTTCATGCTCCAGCGAAAGTCTCTCTACGAATATTGTCACGAGCCCACGTAAAGTCACCCGAAGACCTGTCGCCAAACGTGCGCGTCGCTTGGGAGAGGAAATATCTTTGCTTCAGCAAACCGATGAAGGACAGTCTCCGATGCCAGGCCCATCTGGGGAGCTCTCGGGGAACAAAATAAATGACCAGGTCGCCTCGGCAGGTCCCAGTGGTGCATCTGGTGAGCAAGGTGCAGCAGGCCCAAGCAGTATTTTGCAGGCTGCGAGGGGTGGCGTGGTCCAAGATAGAGCGGAGCCAAACACAAAGAGCCTAAGTGCGCCAGTGCTAACCTGTATGCGCTGCGGATACACAACGACCGGACTCTTCGACTTACTGCGACACCAAGGAATGCACTTGCCGGAACAAACTAGAGGATGTCAGTGTGGGCAGTGCGAGAATGAGATCATGGTAGAGCGATACTTGAGAACTCATATGCAGACAATGAATGCTAACAAGATAACGTCTCAATGCAAAAGGTGCGAGCAAACATTTCAAACATATTCCAGCTTACGAGCGCACCAAAGAAAATACTGCTCGTGGCGACGTAGCCGTTTCGAGCTTGTTTTCGCCATGTTGGACGGAGACGAAGGAGAACACCAGGTCCCGTCGCCTAGAACGCCACAGTAAGTAGCAGTAGTAGAGTGTAGGTGGCGTCCTAGACTGTTCCGCGAATATGAGTATGTAGTTTCGCGTAACCGTAGTATAACTAAACTAACCAACGACCAACTGAACTACGTAGATAGAGATAGTAGTGCGGTATTTCTCGGTAACTGTCAAAGAGCCCTATCATACTCTGCTAAAATTTCTAAAATGGCAAATTCCGCGCATTTCTCTGACAATGCGGAGATTGGGGAGGGTTTCGGACGTGTGGTGCTCACTCGTCATGGACGTGTGCTATGTTGCAAGATCTTTTTGATTAAGATTCGTTCTTAGTTCTCATTTTCGCTACCAGATACTGCAAGAACGGGCCTCAGTCAGAAGGCCTAATGTAGCAGAAAAGAAAAAAAGCAAAGCGAGTGTAGCAGGAATAAATATGTGAAAAAACTCGAAACCTTTTGAAACATTACTTATTTCCTTCTCTGACATAGGCTCTGTAGATCTTTATGGTTTGGAGATGTAGGGGACACAGAGCAGGCACAAGCCCATCACAAGTTGCTGCACGACAAGGTAGAACCTTACGCGTTCAGCGTTCAGTGAGTCCCAGAGTCGCCGGGTAGATCTATCGGTCCGCCATTCTAGATCCAAATTAAAACTACTTTACTGTGTGCTTTGAAACGCCCATTGCTGGGCTCGACATGATGTCTTTAAAAGTGGCATTTCTTATCCTACTTTGAACTTCAAAAATAATTGTGTAACCCAAAGCTTTAAGACTTCTTAAACGTCAGGTAAAGAGCATTATCAGCTCCGTAGTATTTGTCAATCTTCTTCTTGACGATTTTGCATCCAACCTGCTCCAACACCTTTTCGTATTTCTTTTCCATTCTCTCATATGTATTTAGGCGAAATGTTAATAACGCCATTCCGTCTTTGCGGAGGTGCCCCAAAACTGTGGCCAAAGCCTCAGGGTGATCAGAACCGTCTACGAACACCCCAATGGCCATGACATAATCAGCACTTTGGTCCTTCACCGGAACTTCACCCAAGAGATCACCGACAAATAACTCGTCGTAAACGTTCTTGCTTCGAGCCTGTTCAAGCATGCCTTTGCTGAAATCATATCCAAGCAATCTAATACGCAAGTTCTGTTCGTCCACGAGCTTTCGAAGCACGCCCCCAGGTCCTCCAGTACCACACCCCGCATCCACCACAACGGGAACATGTCCTGCGATGCGATTGGCTTTGAGAATTTCCCACATCATCTCTGCTCCAATTTTCCAACAGTGAATGGGCTCTACCCACATATCTGCTTCGTAATTGGGGCCCCAAGTATCGTACGTTTCTTTCTTCTCTTCTTGCGGAACGACGGAAATGGAAATATTATGCCTTTCACTGACACTGCGGTTATGAGCTGAAGTATCGGCCATGTCAGACAAAGCAGTGCAAAAACTTGACACTCGACTGCGCTTCGACGCACAGATAGCTGGAAAGACTGGGATTGTACTCTCGCTTTTAAGTTCAATAACTTTCGGTAGAACTCCTCTCGTTCGACAAAAAAACCGTCGAACCAGCCTAGTTGCTTCACTATCTTCCGGTAGCACTCTCGTTGGACTCACAAGACATATCGAAATCCAAGGTGTCAGTCAAATCAGCGTGGTTGCTTTTCATATCATAAAAACCTGCAGAAACGAACGGCGGAAGAAACACAATCAAGAAGCCGAAATCAGGACTTTGTCCGGGTCCACTCAATATCAATGGAATATAAGCTTGTGATTTCGAGACCATTTTTCCTCACTCACCAGTTGTGAGCATAGTCTATCTTGTCTCCTAATTGGCCATGCGGTCGATTCCCCTAATACCCTTGACATGATTCAGCAATAACAAATAATCAAGAGAGATTCATGCGCGTTTATCAGAGTCTAGTGTCGAGAGAATGTCCTGAAAGAAATCAAACTCGTGATTTTTCAACTCTATGTTTTTCGTTCTAATCCAATCGTTTGCGCGTCTCTAGCTCTGCTTGATTGTGATTTTCGAAGTGTTCTAAAACCCTTAAACCTCTGTCAGCCGCCCTGTTCTACAGCTGAGCAGATACGCTCTCATGCGCTGCTAGCAAGCGCAGTATACATCTCCCAGCTTTGTTCAGCCGTACAGGTCAAGTTGATGGCACGTGAGTGGTTTGTGTGTACCTGAAGAAGCTAGGAGATTCGGGCATGAGCTCCATACCAGTCATTGGCAGCACTCGCTCAACCAGAAGCAACCAGTTGTTCTCGTGGGTCAGCTATAACCCATTGCAAATTTTACAACTTTACCTTTCAAGTCTCACAAGGAAGTTTGGTCTCAAGTAAGAAAGTGAGTGGCCAAGACTGTGGCGCAAACTGAGAACGGCGCAGCAGTGCGTTTGAAACGTGTCAATGTACGCGGCGTACAATATGGTGGAGCGCCAGATGTGGCGTAGCCACAGTAGAATACGGCGGCGCCGCGGATTCGGCGTAGACGGTGTAGAGGACGGTGGAGTAGATGATGATGCTGAAGAAGACCTTTAAAGTTTTCATTGATGATGGTAATGATGATGAAAGAGGAATACGAGCAAGTGTCTCGTTTCAGTCTATAATACTCTTCTGTAGACTACGAAAGTTGTAAAGCAAACTATCTGTTCACAATTGTATCGTTAATACCTACAGTTAGAGTTAAATAATTACAAATAACTCTGTCGTCAGCAAGATTGTAGATAATCTTATATCAAACTACCGCCGCATTAGCGATTCTTGAGTTCGCACTTTTAACGAGAGACGTAAATTCTTTAAAATTTGTAATCCCTACAGTATTTACTACATTTGCACTTTTTTGCAAACTAAGTTTTCCAAGATTCTTCGCGAATCACTAGCTGTTTTCGTTTGTGCTAACATCGATTCATTTGATAGACCTAATCAAAAACTTGGTTGGATTTCTCTTTGGTGAAACCATCAGCTGGGTTGTTTTCAGACACAACAAATCCGACGTCTGAAATTTCATTTCTTTTTTGAGCTTCTCGTGCAGCAGAAATGTCATTTTGTATAAATTTTCTTGCTGTAGACGAAGCTCTCTTTATTATATCAAAAAGACTTTTAAAATCAATAAACATTCTCATTGGAAAAGTATTCTAAAGAATATATCCCAAATCTAATTTTAGAGTGTATTAAAAATCATATGCGTCTGAAAAAGCATGAAACTCACCACAAAGTACTGTTTATATAACACATAGGCTCTTATAGCTCTTACATCGAATGGTGGTGCATCTGTTGATGCAATCAGACAACGATATAAGGTAACCAAGCTTAGAAGTATTGTTTCATTATTTCTGAAGGATAAGTGCCTAAAAGCTCTAACAAATAATGATTCCGGATCTATTTGTACGAATCGCATGGTTGAAGACTGGTTTCCGATGTATCGAATGAAACTATTTATTCTTTTTCCATAAACCTTATTGAAAAACTTTTCTGTTGCTTAAGCAGTTTTGTCGACATAAAACAATACTTATAGAACTTTGTTGACAAGCCATTTTAGCTGAGCTGTTTTAAAACTGAATTTTGAAATGTTAGAAGCATTCTTTAATAGCTCGATTCTTTAAAGAAATTGTTCTTGATGTTTTAGTATAGTGAGATACACCAAGAAATAGATATGGCCACGTGTTAAACCTGGATAGTTTCCAGCATGCGATGTATACTATAGAGGTTTAGTTGGCGAATAGTATAGCTTTTCGCTTATTAGTATTACATGGATAGGATTAAATAGATAACGAGACACACTTTAAGTGCACCTTTCCATCGCTTTGTGGCGAAAAGCGCTACCGTAGGTCGGATGGCCGTTGAAATATATCTTCAGCAATCATGGGCACCGCGGTCACTACTGTAAAGTTAAACACCTACTATACTTAGAATACTTTCGCCTCTTTTGGTTTCTACAGTCGACCATAAAGGCAATTCACGTGTTCTTATGGATTTCCGAACCCGCTTCCACTGTGCATCATCGTCTACCAACGTGGTCTCAGAACACCCGCCGTTTCTGCTGCACCCTTCAGTGGCTATTGCTGCCAAACCCTACAGGTATCTTCAATATCTGTCTCCTAGGTCGAGCCCGTTTCGCGCTCCTTAGAACCGACAGGTCGTACAGCCTCGCTACCTGTCGTACATTCACCTCTGGTGTATGCTACGGTCTTGTCTCGGGAGCGTGGTGACGCTCAACCGTAAGGAGCGTGGTGATTCTCAACCTTAGAAGATAGACTTAGTAAACCTCGATGGTAACAGGGTACTGTGAAAACCCGCAGGGGCAAACGGCGAGGAAACTAGCCTATACCGTGTAGGTGAACGATGGTAGGCGTCGACGCGCGGGAAAGCCTGTGTGGTAGTTGAGAAACGTTGAACCAAAAGGTATAGTCGTGATCCAAGTGATGCCTTTTTTTATCAGATTAGGATGGGGGAGGTGCAGTTCTCTATATGCAGTGGACTGCACTCTCCAGATCACCCGGGAGGCGCCAGCAAGGCACGGTCTCTGACCTAGTGTCAGAGACCTCGCCAACACTGGCTACAGTGCCAGGTGGCCACTCAACTACAGTACTAAAACACATATAATTACAATTACTACTACTAACAATTACTCAACCAGAAGGTACATGTCCACACTACACGTGGCTGACCACACCTAGATGGTAGCTCGCCCGGAGCTGCATGGCCGATGATCCCTCGCATCCATCACCTACAAGGTCAGTGTAGTATATTGGCAACCTCAAAGGTCAGACCTTCTGTCACTATACGACAGACCCCCTTCCTACCCGTGAGACACGCCCCGTGTCCCCTTCCTTCAAACCATAGAGTTGTAGCGAGCGACAGCGGCACAGGCATTGGAGTGGTGTCTGTGCGCGACGCGCGATCCCTTGAGGTTCAGAACTCGGCGCCAGTATCGGTTGGGGAGGGCGCGCGACGACGTCGGCGCACGAATTGAGCGACAGCCATTCAGGTAGGAACTGTCATGAGGGCGATGCAGTGTAAATAGCGCGCTCGCGGACACCTTTTCGGTAGTAGTTCTGCTTGCTTGCGATTTTGCTTCCGCATAGCCAATTGTTCAACCAATTTGGTATCGCACCTTTCCCGGTTGCTCAAACTTTATTTCCCTTCTAGGTCCCTGCGCGCGCCGTCTTGCCTGGTCGTTTCCACGGTTCGACAACCCTTCAGGTATTGCTCGTCCTCCGCCTCAACCTATGATGGATTCTCTGGCCGTGGTCGGTTTGCTGGCTCGAATTCGCCAGTCTTGCGTCACCAACATTCAGAGGGATGGGCCTACCTCCGTGGTTGCTGCATTAACGCTCCTTGAAGGTTTGCTGCCGCGCCATGCGCAATACCTGAAGGCGCTGAACCAACTTGGTGAGTTCCAGAATCAGTTCCAGTTGGACATGTACCAACTGGCCACCCGTCAGGTTGCCAATCTGGCAAGCTTCTCTGCTGTTGCGCCATCTGA
This sequence comes from Agarophyton chilense, assembly GCA_030374765.1. NCBI lineage: Eukaryota > Rhodophyta > Florideophyceae > Gracilariales > Gracilariaceae > Agarophyton > Agarophyton chilense. Next base: position 470,639 of record JARGXX010000008.1, read on the forward strand.
TCGTTTGACAGATCCACTTCTAGGTGCTAACTTGAACCCTGCGGTTTTTCAACCTGCTCCGGCGGTTCCTTTCGTTCATCCTCTTTTGGTTTCGACTTCTCTCCGCAGTGGCGGGGCTACCGCTCCTTCGCTCCCTCTTAGGTCGATGGCTCCTAGCATTTCCGCAGGTTTTCCTCCGTGGGTAGCCTATAACAAGGGTCCTGAAGGACAATGCCCTTCAAGGGGGTTTCTTCCCAGGACTTAGAGATTTCGCTCGCTTGAGGACTAGCTCGGTCTATGACAAGCTATACCGCTATTGCGTGCCGACGGCCGGTTAGGACCGGAGGTGCACACTGGTGGAACACGTGGACTGCACGGATGCCGACGCTCGAGTACGAGGCGTGCCACACGTGGCCCGGATTCTACCTAATGGTTTGTCTTATTTAGTATTTTTTAGTCTTTATTTAGCTACGGTATCGCTATTTAGTGTCTATTTTTCGTGCACGCGCACACTGTCAGGGGCCGCCCGCCACACTACTTAGGAGGTTGAGCACTGCTTCCCAGTAAACACCCTCTTGGATGATCCCAAAGAGGGAGTCTTGGCTCTGAACTCTTCGCCTTCGGCGCGTCTTCACCGCATACTGCGTGAGCGCCCGCTGCACGTTAGTTCATCCACCCCTCTGTCGACCAGAGTGCTACCACCACCGTGGGTTCATATTTAATCGCCGACACTTGTCTTAGTCTCGCCCCTGTATAGGGTTTCGTCCCCGTTTTCCTCTTGTTCTCCTTTTTGGCTCTCGTGAGTGGCCGCCCCACTCACCCCGCTCGTCCACCTCATACGAGTGTTTCCTCGCTCCTTTTCCGACAATCGCCGTGGTACCGCTCCGCCTAGGGTTGGTCACCCCCCCAGACTGTGCCGTGCTTACCTAAACACTCTAGGTATATCCCGCCGGATTGGCCTCGGTCTTACACCCGACTTCGTCGTGCCTCTCCCAGAGTGGCTCTGTTTCTGTGCTCCGCTGGGACGCGTCTCCTCCGCCTGAGGCGTGTCTCTCAACAGAGGAAGATCCCGAACATCTTAGGGGTGTCTTCGCTCCAAGCGTTGTCCTACGAACTGGTCTCCCGACTTAGAAGTTTGAGTCGGGCACACTCAGTCACGATTAATCGGAAAGAGGACTCACAAATTGAGGTTGATCTCAGCTACCCTCTTTGAGGAAGTTTCTTGGCCCCACTAGCCGATCGGGTTTGAATACTCACGTGTAACGGATTCTGATCTCATGTCGTCCAAAGACCGTCCGAGGACGCTGAGTCAAACCGGTGCACCGGAACCATGGCAACCATCCCGTATCCCGGTCCGTTCATGGTCTCATACTCGTGGATCGACTGGCGTGCCAGGTGGAAGGACCTCGAGACCTCCTGTCTCTGATTCGACACCCCCAGCAAGCGGAGCAGGACCGGCGTCTGCCGCCGCCCAGATGCTCTCCCTTGCTAGGGATGTCACCCTCCATCCCAGCTTTGCAGCTGTGGAAGAGAAACTCCGCTCCATGCGGGAAGCTCAAGTCATCCTTGCAGAGGAGTTTGATTCCCTTCGCAAGAAGGTGGATGACACTGCTACGCAGGATTTTTCTGAGGACCTCCGTGTCCTCCGTGAGGATGTGAACTCGATTCTAGAGTCCCTTGGTGGACCCTCGGCCTTTGTCAAGGACGTCGCGGACAAGTTTTTGCGCGTCTGAAGCCGTCTCGAGACGTTGGAACAAACCCTAATGTCGGGGGATGATCCGGCCGAGCCGGTTGCAGTATCCCACAAGGGAAATAAGGAAGAGAACCGCCAGGCTCAAAGGAAGCGAAGAAACACGGGTCCTGAACCGTCGGATTCTTCATCCTCGGAGTCCGACTCTTCCGATTCGTCGGTGGAAGTTGCTCGCCGTGAGCGTTCCACACGCTCTAAGCGGTCGACAGCCACCCATGGTGTGATCCGTGCCCGCACGAAGGGAAGGAAGCACACAGGTTTGAAGGAGCTGAAACCGACCAATTCGCTCTTTAAGAAGCTCTTATCATACCGGTATTACCGTTTGGAGGACTTCTCTTTGGATCGTACAGCCCGTGGTACGGGAAGAGTGAAGGACTGCATTAAGCGAATGCAGCTCTCAATTCGCAACCAGTTGTTTACTGGAGAAGACCCAATACTGGTGGTGGATTTCTTTGCACGCTTTGTCGCGGAAGCTGACATCCTTGGAATGAACGAGGGACAGGCCTACATTGCCTTACCGTACTTCTTACGTGGGCTTGCAGAAGACCAGTACCACTCTGTCAGAGGTTCATCACGCGCCTCCGAAGGAGGGGTCACATGCTGGCCCGAAGCAGTTCAGTACCTCCTGAGGTCGTATGCTACTAACTCCGCCACTCAGCAGGCTATGCTCGCCCTGCGGGACACTCGCCGACGTCCAGGCGAGTCGGAAACCGTTTATTCGTCGCGCCTTAACAAGGCCTTCCTCCGCTGTGGCAATGTTTACCCGGCTGAAGAGCGTTGTACCATGTTTGTCGATGGTTTGGACCCGGAGATCCGGACTCTTGTTGCTCGACGTCGAAAAGATAGACCTAAAGCCACGTATTTGGAACTAGTGCAGTTCGCTCGTGCAGAAGGTGAAGCCCTGCACGCACGCACTCCTGGCTCCAGGGTCAGGTCCGCAAAAGAGTTGATGTTACAACCGGGTACCCCGTCAGCTTCGATGATCGACGAACAGGCCTCTCGAAGGGATTATGATAACGTGCAGCTAGCCTATAGCGACGTTCATTCCATCCCGACAACGGAGTTACCCTCAACCTTGGACGAGTCACAATACGTGATTGAGGATGACACGCTACTCTATGCGGATAATTGTCGCGTTCGTGCGCCACGCGTCCCACATGAGAGTGGTAATGTCCGCTTTTTGCGTCCTGGTTGGAGAGATACCCGCCCCGCGGTTGAAGTTCGCCGATGCTCGCCACCCAACACCGGCTTCTGGTCTGATTTGTCATCTCTGCTACAAACCAGGCCATACTTCTCCACAATGTGTGTTGCCTCTCCGAGAATGGGCACAAGTCGTAGTCAATTACGAGGCCCTATCCCCGGAGGACAAAGCAGCTGTTCCGATTGCATCGTATATCCGTGCTCGAACGGAGGTTCCACGTCACGTGTCGCTTCCCCGAGCTCGGGTGGCACCTGCACCGGAATCCCGTGTCATCGACGTGGTCGGTCACCCCACCGCTTCTACGGTACCTTCTGGACCTGATGCGCAGGCGTTGCCCGCTCAACGCCCTGAGCAGCCGCCTTCGGCGGAGCAGGCCCAGAAAAACTAAATTTGGGAGTCTTCTCTCTAGGAAGGGTGCCCTCAGAGTCGAGGTCGACGGCGCCCGAGGCGTCCAAGCCTCGCTCCCCGGTCAAAATCCTTTCAAGGAAAGAGGCCGTCAATGACGTGAACTCGGAACACTTTAGCGTTCTGCGTCGTCCGTGGAAACGTGTTTCCCATAACCGACTCCCAGATAGAGTTCTGGTGATGGCCAAGAGAAACTACAAGGTCTATGCTGACCTTGGCCTTTCACCCCAGTTTATGGTGCAATACCTTACCGTCTTAGACACCGGTGCCGGTCCGAACTTTTTCGTGGAGGAAGTGTTACCGCCTGCTTTGCAGTCTAGGATCCGCCGCGACCACGTCCTGGAGGTCGCTAAAGCAAACAACAAACCGTTGGATTTGGGGGGGTCATAGAACTGGTAGTCTGCGTTGGCGCTCGCATGGTGAAACTCGACTTCGTCGTATGTCGGAAACTAGCCGCCCCAGTCATCTTGGGTTGGGACTTTTGCGACTGCTTCGTCGAAGCGATCTTCCCCCGCCAACGGCGTGTCGAGATGGAGGATTGATCTTCCACTCCGATCGTTCGTCGTCTGCTTAGGCGTGCCACGAAGAAGCATGTCCCGCTACCGGCAGCACAGGAACCTGGACCGGATAACCGTGAATCTAATAAGCTCCGCGTCGCAGCGTCGTTGTGCGTCCCGCCTGATTCCCAAATGATGGTGAGAGTAACCTTTCGTCAATACGGACTCCGGGTCTTGCAACCATTTTCATCATTGTCTGACAGGCACAGCCTCGCAATTGCGAATGGAATCGTCCATGTGGAGCCAAACCAACCGTTTCACGTGCTGATCGCCAATCTAGGCACCGTACCCCAGTATCTGGTGAAGAACCAAGTGATAGGGTCCGTCATGCCGCACCCCATCCCTATGGTGCCGACAAAGCTGACCGCAGCTGACGTTCTCGGACTTGTACACTCTAAGGAGGCGGACAGCCCGGAACCCGTTTCATCGCCGGTACCTGGGGTTCAACCTGTAACATCAGGAACGCAGCCCGTTTCAACGAGTGGTGACCGCCCGGATCCAGTCCAATAACTCGAGGACCTGGATCTCAGCCACGTCCCGGAGTCATACCGCCATCGATTGGAAGAACTTTTAAGGGACTTCACCACTATGTGGGACGGCTCCCTTGGTGAGATTGCCACTACGGAACACCGGATTGATGTGCTACCGGACACCCGACCCATCTCTCAGCACCCATACCGTACCGGACCCGCCGCACGCGCGGAGGAAAAGGCACAAGTGGATAAAATGCTTCGAGCAGGAGACATCGAACTGGCTTATTCGCCGTGGGCTTCTTCAGTAGTACTGGCTCCAAAGCAGGATGGTTCCTGGAGGTTTTGCGTCGACTATCGTCGGTTGAATGCCGTCCCCGTCAAGGACGTGTATCCACTCCCAAGAATGGACGAGTACATTGACTCGCTAGGCACCGCCACCGTCTTTACCACCCTGAAAGCCAATTTGGGATACTGGGAAGTTCTGGTAAGGAAGTAAGACCAGGATAAAACCGCTTTCTCGTGTAACTCCGGTCTCTGCCGTTTCAAACGGATGCCTTTTGGTCTTACAAACGCCCCCGCTACTTTCCAGTGAGCCATTGACATCCTATTGGCCCGCTTCAAATGGCGTACCTGCCTGGTCTACCTGGATGACATAGTCGTCTTCTCAGATAATCTGGACAAACATCTCACTCATGTGAGGGATATCATGACCACGCTTCGAGATGCGGGTGTCACTCTTAATTTGAAGAAATGTGACTTCTTCACGGACACCGCAAAGTATCTCGGCCATGTTATCCGTCTAGGGCGTGTTACAATCGAGGAGACTCGTGTTAAGTCACTCAAAGAGGCTTAAGAACTGCGGACGCAAACCGAGCTTCGCTCCTTTCTGGGACTCGCGAACGTTTACCGACGATTTATCTCGCACTTTGCGGACAAAGCTGCACCGTTAAACGAGCTTTTACGGAAAGGCCAACCACCAAAACTGGACCCCTTAACCCCCGTTCAAACGGAATCTTTCAACTCTCTTGAGGATTCTGTCGTCTCCGCCCCGATCCTCTCGTTGCCCAAGCCTGGAAGGCCCTTCACTGTAGATACGGACGCCAGCGACTACCAAGTAGTTTGTGCACTGTTTCAAACTGCACCTAACGGGGAAAGACGCCCCGTAGGGTACTGATCCCGATCGCTCAACGTCCACGAGAAGAATTACTCCGTCTCGGAGAAGGAATGCCTTGCAGTAGTGCGGTCATTACAAACGTTGCGCCCCTATCTCATGGGTAATCATTTCACCATTTTTACGGACCACACATCACTTCGATGGCTACTGTGCATCTCGAAGCCTTCAGGCCGCTTGATGCGTTGGCGTCTCCGTCTAGCGGAATTAGACTTTGACGTGCAGTACCGAAAAGGATCGTGCAACACCCAAGCCGATGCTCTCTCCCGCATGGTCACTACTGGTGAAGCAACACCCGTCAAAGACGATGAAATACCCTGCTTTGCAGTGAATGGCGACGACGCTACCATCGAGGACGAGGAACGAGACACGGACTCTTCAGATTACGGTTCCGAATTGGACGACTTTCTTCTCTCGGAAGATTCCGAGAAACCCTTACCAGGGAACTTCGTGCCTATTACTCCAGATGTGATGATACGGGAGCAATTCGCTGACCCGTTCTGCGCGAAGGTCCGCGCTCAACTCAATGGAAGAGGTACTCTCCCCTTTCAGGTGAATGAGGCCGGATACCTTGTACGGACCGTCGGATCGCACCCACAAATCGTGGTACCACATAACCTCCAGTCGAGAGTATTGCGGATGTGGCACTACTCCAAACTTAGTGTCCACGTCGGGGGACGGAAACTTTACATCACCCTACGCCGTAACTTCTACTGGCCGGCCATGGCAGTGGACTGCTACGCAACGGTGCGGTTTTGTACCGATTGCGCTCGGAACCGTGTCAAACTCCGCCTTCATGCGACGAAGTTGAAGCTATTTCCAGCTCGCGCTCCATTGGAGTTTGTGGCCATTGATATACTCGGTCCCTTCCTTACCACTATGTGGAATTACAAATTCTTACTCGTAATTACAGATCGTCTCTCAAAGCTGGTCCGGACCGTACTGTTACGGAAGATCTCTGCTGTGAGCGTGGCTCAATCCATCGTCCTACACTGGGTCTTCGTCTACGGTACACCGGTCAACCTCCTCTCCGATAACGGGAGACAGTTCGCCTCTCGTTTCATCGAGGATGTATGTCGCATCTTGGACATTAAGAACCTGTTAACGACCACTTACCACCCCCAAACTAATGGGCAGGCCGAACGGTTCAACAGGACATTACTTGCGACACTCCGTTCATACGTTGCAGACCACCCCAAAGATTGGGACTTTTTCACTGATCCGCTCACCTTTGCATACAATACGCAGGTGCACAAAACCACTGGATTAACGCCCTTCGAGCTGGTACTGTCCCGTACCCCACCGCCAGTGGCACTGGAACCACAGCCCACGCTGGATACCTTTTCGTCACCGACTGCTTACCGCGAAGCGTGGAAAACTTGGCTCACAAAGCTCGTTCCCGCCGCACGGCGTTCAATGGGCCGAGCTCAGGCCGCTTACAAGCGTGAATTTGATACCAAAGCCCCTAGCTCGCCGCCACGTCTCGCCCCCGACGGTTATGTATTCATCCGCAAGGAGTATTGGAACCCAGAGAAGGAGAAACGCCACATGCTGTCACCCGTTGCCGACGGGCGCTTTCGGGTTATTTTGGTGGCTCCCGACACTGTCGTTGTTGACCTCGCTGGTAATCAGGAATGCATCTCCCGCGATCGCGTAGTATCGGCTCCTCTGCCGTTAACATCCCAACCTACTGGTGTGACTGCTCCCGTTGAAACGGATTCATCGACCCCCTTACCCCAGTTCCACCCACGTCCCTACGTGTTACCACACCCATCTCAGGGTTTGTCTGACCTTCCGCTACCCGCGGCGCCCAACCCGCAAGGAATCGTGTCGCGCATTCGTCGCTTTTCCCCATTCCACCCGACGGACACCAACTCCGGTGCATCGTCTAAGGAGGGGGAGGCGCCCGACAGCCGTCGTAATCCGGTCGATACCGTCGCTGGAAACGCCGCACCGTCGCGTGTCATTCTTCGCCCATCAAGTGTGCCTGATACCGACGTCCTGCACGACTCGACGCAGTCGCTATCCAGGCCTCGGAACGCAGCTGCAGATAACGCCACCAACACCCGCCGAGGTGTCACCACACGTGCAACACGGAGTGCAAATGCGCTCGACGCACCGCAGCCTGATACAGTACGAGTGGACGACGCACCGCCAAGTACTCCGCTCAGGGAGGTGGATACATCCGCGGCGCCGACGCCCAACAGCCAGCCATTGGAACCCTCACGGGACTACACGGAACCTCGCCGTGGGACAGAGAGGTGCGACAATGCGACACCGCCCCAGCGAGTCTCACCGCCGAAGCGAGCTTCATCACGCCGATTAGCGGAACGACCACCCGGGTTACCCGCTGGTATGGGCCCTCCAACGGGAATGGGAAACGCCGAAGCAAACCAGGCACTTGGAGATGATGAACCGCCGAAGTTGGGTCGACATTCCACTGAGCCGAGGACTGCCTTGCGCGCTACACGGTCCGACCGGAGCGAAGCCGCCCAACGCGTGATCACTTCGGTACCCCCGGGCTCAGGACGGGTACCACCCAGAAATAGCGACACTGTCATACGGGATGGCCGGGAAGTGTACCGACAAGAGTTCGTGGTCGGACGCATTCTGGAGCTTTTCTACCACCCAAAGGTGTATCTCCAATACTTGGTCCGTTGGTACGGGTACGGCCCCGAATGGGATTCAGACGAACCAATAGAGCACTTACCTCGGTCAAAGGTGTTACAGTATCATCGTCGTACTGTCACGGCTTTGCCGGCTACCATAGACCGAGCCCAAGTGGGATAAGAAGACAGCCGATGGAGATAAAGGAACAGAAGATCTGGATAAAGACCCTTGGAAGAAGGAGAAGATGCACAGAAGACCTGGAGAAGGATACTCAGAAGAAGTGGAAGAGAAGAAAGAAAACAAATACGTCATAGACGGAAGCAGTTTACTATTTTCGAAGTTGCTGCATACACTACCGCACAGCGGGATTTACTAACCAATATCACAAGGGATTAGTTAGAAGAACCCGAATTGCCGTGCGCGCCAACCGAATCGCTAGCGGAGTTACTCCCGCCGGTCAGGCGTGCCACGAGGGCGTCTCTCATCGTACCGATGGCGCCGCTCGCCGCTTGCACGTTCAGGTCCAACACACCGAAGGAACTGGGAGATGACGACCGCCTCTGGGCGTATGAGAACCTCGATAACTTCCAGTTCGTCCGGCAACGCCGCCGCCACTGGATCGACGACCACACCTGCGTGAGTCGCTCCCTGCGCCGGCTGCGCCTTAGTATCGGCA